>VXBW01006316.1:83314-197974 GCA_013400375.1 Thinocorus orbignyianus | reverse complement strand
TCTCAGTGTAGTTTTTAACAGTCCATTGTACCGTTCTATCTTCCCAGAGGCTGGTGCATGATAGGGAATGTGATAAACCCATTCAATACCGTGCTCTTTAGCCCAGGTATCAATGAGGCTGTTTCGGAAATGAGTTCCATTGTCCGACTCAGTTCTCTCTGGGGTGCCATGTCGCCACAGGACCTGCTTTTCAAGGCCCAGAATGCTGTTCTGGGCAGTGGCACGGGGCACAGGGTAAGTTTCCAGCCATCCAGTGGTTGCTTCCAACATTGTGAGCACATAGCACTTGCCTGGACGGGTTTGTGGGAGTGTAATATAATCTATCTGCCAGGCCTCCCCATATTTATATTTTGACCATCGTCCTCCATACCAAAGGGGCTTTAATCGCTCCTCCTTCCAGGGAGTTGTAGAGAGTGAGAAGGTCTCCCCTCAGCCTCTTTTTCTCCAGGTTGAAACAACCTCACAAGGCTTGTGCTCCAGACCCCTCACCAGCTCCATTGACCAGCTCTGGACACATTCCACCACCTCAAAAACTGGACACAGCACCTGAAGTGGGGTCTCACCAGTGCCAGGTGCAGGGGGTCCATCACTAGTCCCACTCACCACACTGTTCCTGACACAGGCCAGGATGCTGTTGGCCTTCTTGGCCACCTAGGCACACTGCTGGCTCATATTCAGCTGCTGTCGACCAGCACCCTCAGGTTCTTTGCCACCAGGCAGCTCCATCCACTCTTACCCCAGTCTGGACCATTCGTGGGGTTGGTATGACCCAAGTTCAGGACCCAGCACTTGGCCTTGTTGAACCTCAAGTCATTGTCCTCAGCCCATAAGCACTGAAGCACTGCCCCTCCAGATCTAGAGCACTTTGATCACTGTTTTGGCCTTTATTTCCCCACCTAAGAACTGCCATTAGCCCACTTCATCCTTACACAAAAAAGCACACTCCACCAAGAAGCTAATTCACTGTCCCTTTTGCTGAAACTCCAAAGGTGCATAACAGAGTTAACATTGAGGGAATTTTGCTTGTGAAATTACCTTTTTACTTTTTGTATTTTGTTGAATCATTCAAAAGACTGCCTTGACCAAAATGGCTAGAGGAAGGCAGGCACAATGCACACCAGTTCCCCTTTTTTTTTTTCCTGTGTCGATGTCTGCAGAGCTGTGAGACAGGCTCAGCTGCTAAGCAACTCTTCGCACCTCACCATGTGCCTGACTTCACAATGAACTTGCTCTGGTGACAAACCTTTCAACAACAAGGGAGTCATTGGGTTTCATATAGCAACACATTTTACCAAAGCTTCCTGAGTGTTGAAAGGATTCCAGAAACCATGTTCCTTTCAAATACACCTGGACACCACCAAATACAGACCTGGGGAGCCTGGAAACTTGGTGGATGCTGACCAGATCTCTCAGGACATCAACACTGACTTATGTGACACTCTTTGATGCAGTGGAAAATTTTACAGTAGAACAATTGTAAGCTGTTGAGACTGTTGAGACTATTCTCCTAGCGCTGCTCTCCTAGTATATTGGTAAGTCAGTAGAAGATAAAGGTGGGACCTTGTGTGGGATGTAAACAAGGCCGGAAAACAATTCCAAGCCGGCCAAGACCAGCTCTGCGGTTTGGTCGAGTTCCAGAGAAGATCTGAGCCTGCAAAGTGGGACAAAGGTCACTGACAGTGACGAAGAGGATCTCCTTACTTCATCACTGAGACCCCCAACGACCACTACCAGGAGGCACTGCGCAGACGCATGGAGGCGGAGAACTCAAAGCGGGGAGGCAGGGAACTCATTTTAATACAAAGCGGGGATAGTTTATGCATATGTATAAGTGAGTACTATAAATATAGAGTCCTGCTCTGAGGCAGGTGCGCACGGTTTTGGTGGGACTACCCCCCCGTGCTGCCCAGCTCTGAATAAACATACCTACTTTACAACTTTACAGGTTGTGGAGTCCGTCTATCCGCGTGTCACTCTTGTTAGATGTGTTATTCCATAAAATGCCTTAGAAACAGGAAAATCCCAGGTTTGCGAACAAGATGAGATGGTATCTGAATATGCAGTGTCCTGCCACAGAACGAGTCAACCCTGGCATCTGCCTGCGGCTATTTGCAGCGTTGTTTGCATGCAGACATCAGCAAATGAAAGGACTTCTGTGGTTAACAGGGAACAGTGATTACGGAGCTGAAAGCACCAGGATTTGTAAATGTGGAATTAAGCCTTTATTGAATTTGTGATTATTTCTCAATAGCAAATCGGGCGAGTCTTTCATTTAATGTGCTGATTACAGGTGACTCACCTTTCCAGACAAATCAGGGTTTAATCAAAGAATAACAGCCTAAAGCAACTTCATTGCTGAGCTGGAAATGCGGAGGAGGCTGATGGGGACAGACCTCGTTCAGCATTTTCCACAACACCCAGCAGCCAGTACAGTGACCTACATCACCCACTCTTACAGGGTTACATCCAAAATCTGGATTAAGTTGGATATAACATTATTTTGGCGGGTGGATAAAGTGAAGATCATGCTTACACCAAATCAGCTGACTTTCTCCAAGGGTCCCTTACACAGATAACAAGCGGTCTTGATGGCATAAGTACAGGCACTTACAGTGTAAGACAAACCACCACGACACACAACTGCATTTTGTACGTAAAGATACTCGGAGCATGGATAATGACATAAACTAACATACAGCAATGTGAATACAAATTAATTCTCAAACTGGATTGATATTTAAGCCTTCAAGTGTAGAGATATTTTTGTGTAACTACACTAATATTTCCATTTCCTTCAGCAGGAAAACTCGCAGGCTTTATATTAAACCCGTTCTGAAGTGTTTGCATGCTTTAGTCACACCAAGTATCATTTTACTGCTCAGATACCCTCGAGTGGCTCATGAATTCAGCAGCCCCTGGACTCCAGTGCTGCTCTATCTATCACCAACCCTGCATGACACACAGTAATTATAGGCTGCCATCATCCTCAATGAGTAGAGCTGAGCTCTCAAAGACCTGTGTGCCAACCAGACAAGTGCAGAGCTCCCTTAAAAAGAGAGATTAAGCGAAAGAAAGCAGGTCAAATCTTGTTCTCATTTACCCTTTTTGGATGGGCGGTGTGGATTCGGCTGCCAAAATGATTTGGCAAGTTGCAGCCCTCCAGCAGCACAGACTCTGCACTGCTCTGTGGACCAAATGCAGGACCTGAGCTGGAGGGGACATACCCACCGACAGTGCAGCTCTGCAGATGGTTTACACTGGGTCCTGACTTGCACAGGTTTCTACATCAGATTTCCAGTTCTGGTTGGCTAAAACTACTCATCTTGCAGCTCCTCCTCTCCCACCAAAACCACACAGCACCATTCAGGATTGTTATTTTTTTCTTAGCAGAGGTGGGAAATATTTTTTAATCTTAAATAAAAACTGGAGAGAGGAAAAGTGTCTTTCCTCAAAACACTGAATAGAGATTAAGCCTGATAAATTTAGTCTAGAAGTAAACTTGTGGATGAAGTCCTAGAAACCAGTTCCCTGAAAACAACATAATGGGACTGTGCAATTCTCATTCAGAATGAAAACAAACCAAAACCTGCAACAACATATTCCATTCACAGTCTCAAACAGGAACACAGCCGGGTTTCACCAACTCTTGGGCCAGTATGTTCTCTGAAATGGTACATTTATTACTGAGGCTGTTCAGTTTTCCCTTTTCTTTTATCGACAGGGATTCCAAAATTTACTGGGAAACTGCCCAACTGCTGAAACACAGAATATAGAGATAAAAGGTCTAATTTCGCTCTGATATCCAAGGCAGCCCTAGGGATTTCAGGGTGGTCAGGTCCTGTATGGTCCTACTGTCTACCTTTGCAACAATACCCTGGGAGGACAAAGGAGGTTGGCTTTGGAAGTTCAAACAAAGGGACAGAAACTGCAGTGGAAGCAACCTCAAGGGATTTTACTGCTCCACAAAAAAAAAGTTAGGAAAACACACAGTTGCCTCTCCATATGAGCCTGGGTCCCACCATGGGTCTGACCCCATTCAGCCCACCAGAGCTGGCAAAGGAACACTGGGGAAATATCTCCCCAGTGAAGAGTAAGAAGGAGAACAGGAGATCTCTTTTTTCCCAGATAGTAAAAAAAAAGCAGCAAAACAGAAAGCAAAGCAACCCAGAAAACATCAAGTAAAATTTTCAGAGACACCTAATAGAACAAAGCATCTGGAGATAAGGAGAAACAAGAAGGTTTGTCCTTCCAACTACTCTCAGTGGACAAGGAAAACATTGATGAATTACTAGAAGAGGCTGGAATCATACTTTTGGGGTGTATCTCTGGACTTTGCAGCAGTCCTCCCTCATCTCCGCTGCCAGGGCTTCTCTCCACCAGCACCACTTGGTCCAGCACACCAGCTGGAGTGACCCAAGACCACAGCAGACCTTTTCCTTATCTTCTCCTATCAGGTGACTTACTCAAGGGGTACATCCTGTCACACAACCTGCAAGCCCTGTTTCTTCTCCTGGTCTGGGGGGACACCCCAGCCAGCCGGGGGTCCCATGTGGACAGAACAGCATCATGGACAGAAGATATTGCCCCAGTGGCTGCACTCTAGAGATTCTAGGGCATGTATGTCCCACTGCAAGCCAATTTGGCTACCAACCATAGCAGATACACAGTAGCCACTGGAATATTTAGCCCTTTTCTTGTGCTAATTTTACATCCTGAAGTATTTGCCTACCCTTGTGAACAAGCAGGCAATGCCAGAACCAGTCCCAAGTCTGCAGCAAAAGCATCCCCTACCTGCATTCTACTTCACTTCAGCCCCAAAAAGGTCAGTCCAGTCTCTCACAGATGGGTACTCAGACCCTCAGTCCTATTTTAAAGCACAACCAGACTTCTGTGTGTAATTTGGATGAGGTCAACTTTTATAGACAGCATCAGTTCATGACCATATGTTACAGAGCAGCTGTGCTTCTATTTATACAATTATTTTACAGTGCCAAGGTTAATAACAAAAGATAAAGTGATAGAAATAAGTATAAGCAGGACGTATGAAACAAGGGTTAGGGATTATATGAAGACAAGACTGTGTAAAACTAAGAACAACAGAGCTTTAAAGTTTTCTTTCATGTAAATCCATCAACAGATATCTCCAAGTGTAGCCTGAGAATTTATAAACTTGCTTTTTTTTTTTTATTTAGTACCTATTAGTCAGATTTGTAAACCAGTGGTGCTATTTCTAAACTTATTTTATGATGTTCAGTTGAGTCTTTGTGTGTGCTATAATGATCTCTAAAGTTGTGAGTTCAGGGTTTACTGGTTTTATACATCTGTAGCAGTAGACAGTTTAAAGGCCAAGGTGTAAAGAAATGCAGGTGTAAATAAAATAAAATAAAATAAAATAAAATAAAATAAAATAAAATAAAATAAAATAAAAAACCCAGCATGTAAGGCAATAGGAAAGCAATGTTTTTCTCACCAGGAAATAATTTTACAAATGGAATGCACATTTCTGTAAATAAACATCTGCCTTCTCATTAGCTTCACATCAACCTATACTGAAATATACATCAGAGCAGTCTGTCAAAGCAGTCACAAAGGAAAAACAAGAGCAAAGTTTAAAAGCAAAGCCTTCAAAAAATTGTTATGCTTTTCAAGTCTAAGCAGTAAATAGGACAGGAGAATGACAGGAGAGTTAGCAACAGAATCGCATCACTAAAAAAATCACATCTCTTTTTTTTTTTTTTCCTTAAAATGTGAAACTTATGTATGGTCAACTGTCCACAAGTGGTTTGCAGGGAAGGGAGGTAGACATAAGATGCTGACATACTGTAAAATCACAGCCCTAAAAAATGCAACCAGAGTCCCAAACCAACTGTCAGCCAGCAAACAAGCCCAGCAGACATGGTTGGTGGACCACAGAGCACCTCAGACTGCAAATATTTTCTTTTTTCCTTCTAAGGAAGTAAAGGATGAATCCTGCTTCTATAAGAGCACAGGATCAGTATGAAAGAGAACATACTTAGAAAGAAAAGAGGAAAATAAAGAAATAATATACTTAGAAATACAGAACAATCTGTCATTACTGAGCAAGCCCTTGTGTTGCGTTGCTGAATCACCCATGGGTTCGCATGGCAGTGGGTGACATTTTTGAGATCTGTGACTTGCTTGATAGAGCTCTGTAAAACTAACACAGAGGTCCCAAGGCAAGGAGAGAGGCTTGTCCCTCCATCCACACAGGACTTGAGAGAACACTGTTTTCCTATAGAGTCGCCCCTTAACATCTCTCCCAGGCAACTCCCCTGCCTGGACTTACCTCCTACCCACTATCCTGATTTCCTCCCTCTTCCCCCAGGTACCAGATATTGTCTTGGGATTTCTGAAGCAAGATCAGATACAGCACTGGAATTTACACTAGGGGGATTTATTCCCCCTTAAGAATCAAACAAGATGATATGGGGGATGCTCAGATCTACTTTCCAGGAAAAGAAAAAGGCATTTAGCGACGTGCCCCAACGGCACTCCAAGCATTTCTCTATTGATGGAAAAATAGCTTGCCAGAATAAGCACCGAGTGCTTCATTCTTATCCAAAAAGGTGACCGAGCATGAAATCTGCAGGACTGATCTGATGCTCTGCAACATGTATTGTGGCTTTGCTGGGAGAGACCAGAGCATTTAGCACTTTGCAGGACTGAAGTATCTGCCCTGGATCAAAAACAAAAGCAGTGGGGAAAAAAGCACTGCAGGATTCCCTCTTTAGCCCAAGATACTCAGAAATTGTATTACTTTAAACATTCATTTCACATTTCGTATTCATTTCCTGAGTAATGGGCTCTAGGCAATCCTGCTTTAGCAGGGGAGTTGGACTAGATGATCTCTGGAGGGCCCTTCCAACTCTGACAATTCCATGATTCTGTGATATCTCTCTCATAAAAAACACACTGTAATTTTGTTTAAAAGTTTTAGATTGTAGACCACAAAGAAAAAACTTCATCTTCCAGTTTGAAGCACTGATATTTTGTGTAATCACATGCCCTGTCTTCCAGTCTCAGAAGAAACTGTGAGGAAACACTGAAACACTTTACCTAGTTTGCAGAAATCACAGGCATCTGTGTGTCCCACAGTGAAACTCAGCACATAGAGCTATCCCTGTCCAGCATAGCTGTACCGCCTGTGTGAAGGCCCAAGGGCATTTCATAGCCCTTCATAGCAACTCCAAATTGTTTATTCTTATTAAGAATAACATTTTTAAAAGCACTCAGTGCTGGTTTAAACCTGCTGCTATTGAAGCCAGCAGCAGAGCTGTCACCCATTCTGATGAGCCTTGTCAGACGATGCTAACCTGGGTGGCGCAGCTCCTTTCATCTCCACGGGGATGAAGCGAGAAGTCTGCAACGGACTCCACCCCCACAGTGACCGAGCATCCCCTTTCAGCAATTTCAAGTTACTCCCTTTCTTCCTCTGAAACCTGTGAAACATCTGACCTAACATACGAGGGAGTTTTGAAATAATGAGGCAAATCAGAAAGTAGAAAGCTTTGCACTTCTGAGCCAACCATCGTTCAAATATAACTTCTCCCCATTATTTCAGGCACGCTATACTTCTTAAGGTTTGATACTTCGTTGGCTGTGATTTTTCTTCATTCCTGTCAGTATTTCCCTCCTGCATTTTCCCTTTCATTTTCCTTTTGCTGTTAAAATGCATCATTTTCCAGCATGTCATGGCATCCTTCATCTAAAAAAAAAAAAAATAATCGTAACCAGAACAAACTGATCAGGTAGATCCCACTTTAAAACAATAGAGATCGTGTATTTCAGGCCAATCTAATCTCCTGCTTTGAGTTATCTCCCAGTAACTCCTAACCAGCTTTCCTCATGCAGTACTACCCGTTGTGCTGGGTGGTTGGGAAGGAGAATCCAGGACAGAAGGACCTGCTCCAAACTGAGGTGCAAGTCAAGATGAAAGTCCAGTCCAGCCTCTTCAAGGCTGCAAAACGGCTAAATCCACAGTCACAGTGCAGCAGCTCAAAGGCTTCTAGCTGTCCCACCTTTGCTGGGTCAGACCCAGAGTAAAAATCAGCACTGCAAACTGCCCATTTTCCTTCCAGTGCTGGAGACATCGAACATGCATGAAGGACGACTGGCTGTGAGTTTCCCAAAGGCATAAAATATTAATGTCTTACAGCAATTCATAAGAGATTAGCCCAAGGATTGTGCTGAAGTTGGCAACCACCCAAGGCTTGATATAAACTTGTTCTTGGATCACATTTCCTTCTGAAGACTGGTAACTTCAAGCTTTTTCACACACTTTGGACATATCAGCGTCTATTTTGCTGTCATAAGAAAGTAAGAAGGGAGCTCTGTGAGTTAGTCTGGGGAGGTGTTTGTCCACTGCCCATATGTTGAGGTAGTGTCTAAGTTGAGGTATTTCACAGGAAGGGAGTTACAATCTTGCAGAAATACATGCCTCCAACTCGAAACTTCATTTATGCCTGAAAGCCTTACTTTAAATATATACATACTCTCCTAGGAAGAGAAGTTGGATTGTTTTCCTTGCCCTTTTCCTTAGGTTTTTACCTTGCCTTGGCAGTAGTAATGGGTTCCATCAGCAAAGCACACGCTGTGTGAAGAAGCAGCTTCTGGCAAACTGAATTTCAGTTTCACTCCAACTGTGAATCTAGAAATCCCTGAATTCGCCCTTTGTGAGCCAACAGTCATTCTGACCACCTTAAACTGGTACCTGTAACAGAGCAAACCCCAAAAAGGTCATTTCAAAGAAAAGTTAATTCCTGCCCAGGAACTGCTGCCAGATTTCCCAAGCACCCTGGAGGAGGAGCACAGCCTAGAGCTTCATGTAAATATGACAAGACATTATGGGTTATTAGAAGATACTGGGGAACTTCTGGCTGACTCTTTGACCACCATTAGCTACTATTGTGCTGTATTTTTGCATGTATTTATGCTAAACACTTAAAAAACCCATATGCAACAAGTACAAACATAACACTGCTTACTAAAACTGTTAATAAACAATGTGTTAAGATTATTTGCAAAGAAAGAGAAGTCTTTGAGCAGGTAGACCGCCGCTGATCTGGGTCAGGAGAGCTGTACAGCACATTCCCTCCCATGCTGCTCATGAGAAAGCAGGGTAATAACGTCTATGAAGTTAAATATCTCCCTATGCTGATGGAAAACTAGTTCTAACAGTCTGAAGAAGCCTCGAGCACACAGGAATCATGATATAATGACTAAAGAATGTGTGCTAATACTGCCTTAATAAAACCAAAAAGCCATTAGGTTATGAATGACCAAAAATAATTGTAGAGATGGGAAACCTTGGGGAATCTTCCCAGCAGAATCCAGGGGAAAGAGACCTCATGGTTTTGTAATCCACTCCTGCTCTATTTTCTATCTATACCTTGAAAACCAGCTCTATTTTCAACACAGTTCAGCAATAAATCCCAGGTGTCACCATAATTTTTTTTTCTCCCAACTTGGCAGAAGCAGAAAAGCTTCTGTAACAGAAAGTGCTCTTTCCTATTTTAGCAGCCAAAGTTTCTTTTTATGAGAATATTTCATGTCTTTTTACCATTCTGATAGCCCTCTGGTAACTACTCCCTCTCTGTCCCCTGCTGCACACACACAGATCTTCTATCCCTCTTTTATGAGTCCTGCTGCATCATTTTTAACTACTGATCTGAAATAGTCATGCTATCTTTTCAATACTATGTATTTTTGCATTATTTTAATACCATATTTACTGTCTTCGATTGCCACTAGTCATATTCTTTGAATTAGCACACAATGATCTCTACGAGCACTAGAATCACTTTGCAGTTTCAAAGGCAGACACCCCTAAGCTCTGCAGCTCCCTGCTTTTTCATACAAAATAAATCCTCAAAAACACAGCTCGCAAGTTATGTGTAAGAGAAAGAGTTCAAACACAAATTTACTAAGTTATTTGCGTCGGTGCAGGACCAATCTGTTGCAGAGAAAGAGTGAGGATCAAAGCTTGGGGGGCCTGACCCAGGAGGGAAACAAACTGGCCACCCAAAAATCATTGTTAATGTCAATTTCCCAGATTACCACCAAGGGCTAAATTGATTACTGTCAGCAGAAGATAACGTAGGAAATAACCAGCTGTTGGGAGCCACTCCATGTGCAGCATGACCAATTACCATGGGAATCCAGCAAGACACAGAAGCAAGGCCAGCTGTGCTTCCTGAGCCTCTCTGCTGAATATTTTAAAAATGTAAGATGACTTGAGAGTAAGAACAGAAACCAGCAAACTACTGAACTCTCCTACCTTAGTTCTGATCAAGGAATGAACAATATTTTTATCTCATCCAGAAGGTTGGGAGCAGGATGCTTGTAGAATCATAGAATTGCCTAGGTTGGAAGGGACCTTTAAGATAATTGAGTCCAACCATCAAACTAACACTGACAAAACCACCACAAAACCGTGTCCCTCATCACCATATCTGCCTGGCTTTTAAATACCTCCCGGGACGGTGACTCCACCACTTCCCTGGGAAACCCTTTCCAGTGCTTAATAACCCTTTCAGTGTAGAAATTTTTCCTAATATCCAATCTAAACCTCTCCTGAGGCTACTTGAGGCCATTTCCTATTGTCCCATTGCCTATTCCTTGGGAGAAGAGACTGACACACACCCCAGCTACATCCTCCTTTCAGGGAGTTGTAGAGTGTGAGAAGGTCTCCCCTCAGTCTCCTTTTCTCCAGGCTGAACACCCCCAGCTCATCCAGCCGCTCCTCACAAGACTTATGCTCCAGAACCCTCACCAGCTCTGCTGCCCTTCTCTGGACACACTCCAGCACCTCAGTGTCATTCTTATCATGAGAGGCCCAAAACCAGACGCAGTATTCACGGTGTAGCACAAGAGACCTGGTGGCAGCTAAAATCCATGAGTTTGCATCAAGAACGAACTGGCCCTAGGGCTGTGCTTTGGCCACCAGAGTATTGCACTAATCCTCCAGATGAAGTTGATGATTTCCCACCAGATTGTTTTACCACTCCAGACAAATTTAAGCACAGATTTACAGACCTACAACAACATGGCAACTTGCAACTTTTCCATGATAAAACACCACAGTGCACCTGGAAGCATCAATGTAGATGTACAACATGTTGACACATATTCCCAGCAAGTAGGCAACTGAAAAAAAGTTAGAAGTGAAACCTCTAATCCCAGTCATGGTCACCAATGACTTTTTATTGGGGCAGTAAGTGTTTGCCTTAAATTTACTGATCACTGTATAGACTATGTCGCCCAGCTGCTGAACTGAAGGCATATTGCAGTAGGTGACTGCAGCCAGGGTTTGGTCAAGAAAAGGGATGCTTTTATGTAAAAAGGTTCAAATGTTAGACTGGAGTTGTGGAGGGCCCACATCTCAACCACTTCCTAAAGACAGACCTGACCATCCTGTAAAATAATACTAATTACAAAGAGGAAAACTAGAAGAAATACAATAATTGGAAAAGCAATATAAAAATTCAGGAAATATTAGCAGCCAGATGCCTTGTGAAGAGCATTGCACTCCCCAGCAGAGGAGAGGAAAGGAAAGTAAGGAGCTGATCTCCAAACGTTACAGGCTGGGAGAGGGAAGGGAAGCAGAAATGCAAATAACTACATTGCTGGGTGATCTACCCCCTTGTGAGCGTGTCCGTCGCTTGAGGAAATTCTGTATTATGCTCTGATTAGATACAAGAGGATTTTGCTGGAAGCGAAAGACATGGAAGGATTTTGATACATGGACATTGTAAAATATTAGTGATATTAAGAGCCTTATTTGTTGTCAGTTTAAAGTAAGCAGCTTCTTTATGTAACTAAATAAATGATTCCATTATTCATATTTTTACCGCTAGATAAATATTTTAATCCCTGTTTACTGCAAGTAGCTTTAACTAACTGCTTTCTGTAATCCTTTTATAAATCTTACTTGTAATACATTATATCTGATATAAATTCTGAGTTTTCCACTGGTACTTTCAGTACTAGCTTTCAATTCCAGCTCCCTGCCATGTTCTGCAGGCCAGATCAGTCCTATTTCTCATCTTTTGAAGCCCCTCTCCAGACAAGACACCATAGCCTGTGTCTACAACAAGAATTAAGGCAGAAATATTGTCAAAAACAAGAAATAAACAGTCTGCAGAAGCACCTCAGACAGTCAGGCAGTATCCTAAAGAACTTCCCATCAATTTTTTTCAGCGGAATTTGAATTACTTTAAAAGGAATAACACAAATATGTGTATATATATATATGATTTAGCAAGTATCTTCCTGTGCCTTTGAGCAGGTATGTCTACAGCACAAGTTAGGGATGATGGCACCGAGGGTCGCAATTACACAGTTTCAGAGCCCAGGACTGTAAGAACCAGCCTGTATCTCTAACCCATCACAGCACAGGTTATTGAAGAGTTGCAGTGTTTTTCACAGCGTGCTCCAATCATACCAAATAACAAAGAGCTGTAGCTCTGTGGAAGGAGATAAACTCTCCAGAATTGGTGTAATCAGTTCCCTTTGCCCTCACATTGGTGCAAGTTGCTCTATAGGATGCAAATGAAGATTTACACAGCTGATAAAACAAGAGCTTCTTCACCAAGAACAGAGCACTTGAAAGGAGCTGAAGCCTCAGAGCATCATGTCCTCAGGTCCAAAGACCAGTGTTCTCAGGAGCAACAATTTCCTTAAAAGCCCTCATCAGATACTCATCTGGGCTCCCTTATTCTAAGGGAATTGTTTGTGCCCTTCCTACACACAAGTTGAGCTGGTCTATTCTCAGAGTATTATCTTCACTTCTGACACTTTTCCCATTCCTAAGCCCATGCTTCTGTAGGTGCCCAAGACCTTGAAGACCCTGGCTAAAAATGGAAAGCCTTGGGCTCATCATAAGCTACCCAGGACATCACACACCTCTCACACAAGATGGTCTTCAGCTGCCTTAGCATTCAATTTCACTGGTTTCAACGCAGCTTCCTGTGGCTGAAAAGGGTTGCAAACTCACGACAACAACCCATCTTGGTTGCAAAGCCCCTCCATACTCAGGACAGCATCAGTTTCATGATCAAACTTCTGTTCATGTCAGCTGGAAAAAACACCACTTGCAAGTCACCAATAGGGAAATCCACTGCAGGCTCGGGTCATAAATCCCCAGTATCTCAGCTCTCCCGTGGACTGGTAAAGGGTGTTATAAGCGTCTGCTGCTTTTATCTATATAACAAGAAAAAGTAAGAGCTTTTCTTGCAGGTTTTATTTGAGACATTATGACACCTGGGTGTCGCTGTTAGTGACTACAGAACTGTTAAAGTGTTTAGAAGCAAAGTGGTTGAGCATATGTAATATGTTGGTTATCAAATTTGTTACCACAAGTAAATTTAGACTTGTTATCTTTTAGACTGTAAAAATAGGATGGATTCAACTCTAGAACTGGCTCTTTGGAGCCAGCAGGAGCTCTTTGGAGCCTACCCTGCCAATAAGCACATTTGCTCCTTTAAGGCTCCAGCCAGGTAGCTCAGAGGACACTGGTGCCACTGGAAGAGTCCTTCTGGCAGAGATATCCCATGGATCAGAGATTGAGAGAACACAAAATACCAAGAAACCTGTAAAACTAACACTGAATTAACAAGACATTGGCAATACCTGTCAAGAATCGAATATTAATCTTTAACATAACTGCCTCTATAGATGAAATATTTCAGTTACACAAGAAACAAGAAAATATGAGAATTTTCTGTCACACTTGGATGCTTCATGTACCACAGCGGTGAATCAAAGTAATTGCCTGGTCCTGCATTTTGTATGACACTAAATACAGTGCTGTATCTATTGATCCTTTACAGGAACAGCTCTTTGAACCTCAAGTGAGCACATTCTTGCATCTACTTGGTTCTTGCATTTTAAATTGAAAGTGGGAAACACATTTAAACATCATATTCTACCAGGAGGGCTGCTTCTCTGGGCATTTTGTTCATCTTTGTCATGACAAGTGTTAGTACTCTGGTTGGATTTCTCTCATCATTTCAGTTATTGGTGGTGGTCTAGAGAACCTTTCAACACATGGGAAAAATTTCCATGATCTTGGATGGAAAGATTGCTAAATTATTTAATACACCCAGCTACAGAAAGGCTTTAGAGGCTTAGTAACCAGCTGCTGGCAACCCAACACTGAATCCTCTCAGCTCAGGCTTTTTTCCCATAGAAAACATGCTCCTATAGGACCTTTTCTACCCAGTTTCAACCCATCCCTGACATGCTTCTGCTCTGCTCAGTCCCAGCAGTGGTGCCTGCAGACAGGCAATGCTCCAGCCAAGCATCCTGAGTTTTGATGTGATTCAAGTCCTCATCCCAAGCTCCAGCAAGCACCATGGTGCAATCAATGCTCCTGGTTGCACTCCTTCTGCACCATGAAACCCTCCTGGTATTTTAAATGTTTAAATAGAGCAGGATGCTCTTGAGCGTAGATTTTTCATGCGTTAGGACCTCATCAAAAGGAAGAGGTGAAAGTAAAATGAGCTCTGAAAGCTTTGATTTTCCAGGTGACATTTCCATAACAGAGGGGAGAAACTGCTATATATGAAAATCTGATTTGGGGATAATTAAAAGCATTGTCAAATAAACACAGGAAGAATAAGGCAAATTTATGCAAACAACATTTCAAAATTCACTGTCCAGAACGAGAGAAGAGTAACATGCCTGTAACAACACTGCAAGCAAGAAGACTATTGATTACATTATCAGAGTGACATTGTGCAGCTGTACAGACTTCACTCTGAATATCTCATAAAGGACTTACAATCCAGCCAGATAATGTTAATGCTTTAATTTTTATCCAGCTCTGAATTTAAAATATCTTTCTCTCAAAAAGAAAATTAAAGGATTTCAGATGCACGGTTTGATTCACAGAACTAATGAGATAAAACTCCTGACNAAAAAAAAAAAAAAAGCAATGCACTAAATCAATAGGAGAGTTTCCTTCAAAGGATTTGATATCTAATCAAGATTTGACCCTCCTGCAAACCTCACAGGTCAGAGACATCTCAGCCAGATACACCGGCTTTCTCTGAAAACTTGAGTCCAGCTGTGCCAGAAGGGGAGATCTGTGGATTACGGAGAAGGAAAGAGCTGTCATCTAGACAGAGCGAAAGCACAGGGCTTTCATGGGAGTTGCTTCAGGAGTCAAAGGGACATCTTGCTGCTGTATTAGATTTTGGTTCTGACACTTGATCTTCCCCCAAAATCTCATTTTCCTCTTCATACACATCCTCTGCTGCCACCCCTGCTTACCCCCTAACCTGCAAATGCACCTTTGCTCTCCTCAACTGAGCCACATGTATGTGCAGCAGCATCACAGGAGGTTCGTGGATCATCTGCAGCTCCCAGTAACAGGGATGGCATCTGCGTCCTCCTGAGCCACCGGTTACAGACGGGATGAGTCAGCCGGCCTCTGCCACCACAGCTGCTTCAGAAAACCAGTGATGCAATTTAATGTCTCATCACAGACTAAAACTTGGAGGGGGAAGGAGGGTGTAGAAGAAAAAAACAACTCAAAACCCACACTTTCGATGTTTGAAGCCCAAGCACAAAGGAGAGGGTGGAAGATGATGCTGCAGGAAAGAAAATCATTAAGCACAAGGGATTCTCAGTAATATCCATTCAGCCCCTTGCAGCCCCCCTACTCCTTTCCAATTACAACAGCATAACATCAATTTCTGGGCATTACTCCATGGGATGAGAAAGCTGTGAAAGACTGCATCATGCAAGAAAAATATGGGTTTTTTAACACTGTGTGCTAATCACATCCGTCCATCCTACTCCCAGCCCTCCAGCGAGGTGGCAGGACAGCTGGCAGATGCTTAGCTGGGGGCTCCTTTCTAGACTCTCCATCACAGACATATCTTCAGCCCTTCAGGTAGTGGGAGTCCACTCAGAAACACCTCCAGCAGCAGCTCTCAATCATCTTAACAAGCAGGTGAACCCAGCAGCCCTGCTGCATCAAGACCTGGGAAGCTGCAGCCACCCCTTCCATGACATTGATGCATGTCCTGGGTCCTCCTGTCCTCCCAGCGCTGCAGCAGGCGAGGGGATGGAGTGTCATGGTGATAAAATATTCTTAGCGTGACAACCGCCTGGCTGCCCCATCTGCACCACACCCCAGTCCTTCCGAGGCAGCAGGTTCAATAGCCCCTGCAAAAAAAAATAATACTACAAATTCATTTTTTGCAATAACACAACAGAAAGTGAGGAGACTTTTCGATATAAGTTACAGAGCCCCTAGGTTAATGGAGATTAACAGCAAAGAGGTTTATTAAGCGTGAATCATTTCCTACTTATTGTCCACAAACGCATTAGAGTGTGCTTTTCTTTTCTTTTTTGTAAGCCAAATGTGTAATTGGCATTATTACTTTCCTCCTCCTCTCTCCCTCTCCTTTAGTTTTTAATTAGAGCATAGAGGGGGGAAAATGCATATTTAATATGAAGAACTGGGGAGGGAGAATAATTCTGGCTGTTTCAATTATTCCTACACGAGATGAGCCAGATTTCTCTAAGAACTGAGCCTCCACAGTCGGCACCAGATCTGAGCTGAGGCCAGTACTCGATGTGAAGTGCTTGAGATACCCGGCCTTCACCCGAGTGCAGGGCTCTGCCCTAGTTTGATCCCGGTGCTGGAGCCAGACCCTTTCAAACCATTGGCCTCACTTGGAAACTGTGCCTCTGGAAAAGGAAAAAATCCTATCAGCAAAGTGCCACTTTAGGTTTGATGTCCCTTTCTTCACAACTTTTTATTTCTAGGGGTACTTTCATGTGCTGAAGGGAACTACTTTCCATCCCCATGAATCTGTCACCTCCAAACTCTCTACTTGATGGGGATGGCTGTATTTGCTCATCCTATTTTCTCTCTCCAGGACCTTCCTTTTTCTCCTTCCTCTCCCCAACCAGTCTTTCGTTCCCTTACTCAACATGCATGTCACCAGCATTGCTACTTCTGGGACATGCACCCAAACCAGCTTTTTGCTCCGAGCTGAACTGTGCCCACTCATGTATCTCACAAAATCATGTGTACAGACCTCAGGACAGGGGCTTTCTCTGCCTCTTTTCCAGCCCCCCTCTAGTTTGAAAAAATGATCACAAAAATGGTCAGAGAGCTGAAGCACCTCTCCCACAAGGATAGGTTGAGAGAGCTGGGACTGTTCAGCCTGGAGAAGAGAAGGCTCTGGGGAAACCTTATAAAGGCCCTCCAGTACCTGAAGAGGGCCTACAGAAGAGAGATGGGGAGGGACTCTGTCAGGGACTGTAGTGATAGGATGAGGCGTAATGGTTTTAAATTAGAAGAGGGGAGAATTAGATTAAATATTAGGAAGGAATTTTTCCCTCTGGGTGATGACGCGTTGGCTCAAGTTGCCCAGAGAAGCTGTGGCTGCCCCATCCCTGGAGGTGTTCAAGGTCAGGCTGGATGGGGCTTTGAGCTATGTGGTCTAGTGGGAGGTGTCCCTGCCCACGGTGGGGGGATCAAACTAGATGGCCTTTAAGGCCTCTTCCAACCCAAACTATTCTATTATTCTGAGTGAAAAGCACTAACCACACTAGCTCCATTATTAGCACAGGTAAGATCAGCCCATCTGCCATCCCTTAAGAGCTTGCAAGAGTGGAGACAAGCATGATCTTCCCATGACCTGCCCAGACCACCAGAGGTCCTGCGTGTTGGCATTTTAGAGCCAGGTGGTCTTGTGTTCAAATATAACACTTGATAAATGAATCTGTCTCAGCTGTGGATTTGGCGTGCACTAAATCACTTCAGGGCCCGTCTCTAATTAATGTAAGTGAACTGAAACATGGATTAGAGAAACCCAGACCTCCAAGAAAGATGAGAACTTGTAGCTCCTTCACGAGTTTAAATCTCTCCCAATTTTGCAGAAGCCTGGACACCTTGTCAATCCTCTTAAATGCAAGCCATAGGTTCTTCTGAGGCAACACATTTGCAGGAGGTAGTTTATCTCAAGCACATAATTAATTTTACATGGTATTAACTCTTTCCCACAGCAGTGAGTACAGCTGTTCCTACCTCCCAATACCTGTGTGCCCCATGTCTCTCAAGAGTAGAGGAGGATGTTCTCTGGAGATGTGCTGCCTGTCAGCTTCGATTCAGACCCCAGTACTGCTCTCTTTTCCCACCATTACAAGGTCCACTGGGACAGCTAAAACTTTCCTGGCACAACCTCAGGACAACACGCTTACAGCAGATTGGTTTTAAATCAGAGAGCTCACAAAATCCCCTACTGAACGGCAAGGAAGAAGTAGCAGAGGGCTGATGGTTACAAAGAATGGATTTGGTTACCTCAACCAGAAAACCTGGAAATCTTTTCTCTTTGGTTGCTCCTTTGCTACCTGCACAAGTGCTACCTCCAGCAGGGAACGGCAGGGATGGCCTTTCCCTGTACTGCCAGAATCATACCAGTCATACCACACAGGAGAACCTTTGTCGGTGTCCCTGCTTCCCATATGCAAGAGGGGAGGGAAAAGGTGGCTATCACCAAAGACTATGAGACATGTTCGCTTTCCTTGCTATCAGAGTAATGGAGACATCTGACTTCAAAAAATAAGTCTAAAAAGAACACAGCACATACTTTTTTCTGGAAACCATAAAACTTGCATCCTCTATCCATTATATGCAACCTCCATATGACAGAAGAGCTTAACGTCAGAGCTCTAGAAAAGACCTTTTCCCCAATGCAGATGCAAGAAAGCAAAAAGACAGGATTTCTGCTAACTCCAACCAGGTTTGAAAGAGTCCTCAAGTTGCTGGCAGTTCTCAGGCAGTCCCAAGGCTTTTGCCTCTTTGGGGGTGAAATTTCTGAAACTTGGCTTTGGCTTTCATCACCCTCACACACAACTGGTTCTCATATAAGCACAGATGTACTGTGACGTTTTGGGCGGCAATGCCAACAGAAAGCTGCATGGTACTTCCAGTACAGGCAAAACTCTATGTACAGAGCAGGAGCATCCTAAGAGAAAAAGCAAGGGCCTGGTAACAACTCGCTCAGCTTGGGGCTGCAGGGGAGCAGTGGAGGGGATCAGTTTGTCGTGCTCTTCATTTCCAATTATTACCTTACATCAAAGATCTACTTTGGAAGACAGTTTCCTGCTTTAAAATGAAATAGCTGCCCGAGTCAGAAATCTGTTACCTCCCCTAAAAACAGCCAAAGACTTGGCCCAGTGGGTCTGCAGGAAGTGTGCATGCTTCACAGCATGACATTTAGGGACACGGCATGGCAAACACCCAGAGCACTTCGGTAAACAGGGCTGATGTGTTACATCGCGTCTGTTTTGCTAAGACAGATGAAGGCTACGCTTCAAAAGATGGCATCTTCTACCATCCCTAGGATGTTTATTGTCCCAATCCAATTTAATTCATCCATTTGATTTGTAAATGGAAAAAGCCTGCAGAATTCGTAAATCAGTGGAGTTTGCCTAGCAAAAGGCCTCATTTTGTGTAACAAAAGCTTAAAAGCACACAAGCAAAACGTAATGCAACAGGGAGGACTACCAAAACCAGACATTACTGATGTGCAAGGTGTTTAGAAAGTTAGAAGTCACTGCAACTTTTGATAGACAAAAAGTCACTCATCATATCATTAAAGTCTAATGAGTAAGAAGGCAACTTCAAAAACGCTGGAGCACGTACATGGTCTTGATCTATTATTCTTTGAAGATACATTTTGAAGCTTTTCTAAACAGAATAATTTTTCTGCAGAGTATTTGATGTTGATGTGCAAAACACAACCATGACATTAAGAGTAGAGTCTCAGAGTTAAGACGAGTTCCCCCTACCTGTGACCTTCTGTTATTCTGTAGGTGACTGAAGAACACAAAAGAAATCAGATCACTCTCCCCACCCCAAACTTCAGCCACAGAGCCTCTTCTAAAACTTGATATGTGATCAGATACATTCAACCCCTACTTCCCCAGTAGGGCATACATATAAATATTGTTCTTCTTCACTGCTCTTATTCTACTCATTACAGCACCTTGGTATGGTGGAGAGACAGGAATTCAAGCCCCTGCTTTGCAGATCTCAGACACGTCCCAGAGCCTCACTAGTTACCCAGCCAGAGCTAAGACTGCCCATATTTCAAAGAATGGTTATTGGGTTTGTGAGCAATGTTTTTGCCCAATGTGGACTTCAGGGGACTGTGAATGCATCTGTTGGTGGTATCCCATGGGGAAATGCTGCATATGGCACATTCCAATTCAAATGCCTTAATGGCAAGGAATAGATTTCTTCTCCATTCATAGAGTGGGCTTTTCAAGGCAAGTTGTTTCTCACCTAAGATCACCCAAGCTCCCTGTGGAGAGGCAGGGAATCACATCCAGGACCCTCAGACTCCAAAGTGTTGGATTAAGCACAGAGAAGGGGCTTCCTGTGAGGCTTACAGCTGTTCTGAGCATCCCCAGCACAGTTTGGTTTGCAGACTGGTACCAGCACCCCAACTAGTGAGCGTTCCTCCCTCTTTGCAAGCCCCCAGCCCTCCTCAAGGGAAAACACACTGCTCTCCGGGCTCATGTCATATGCACTTGCCTCTGCACTGACCACCTCTTTCCTTTCATTAGTTCCTTCTTCATTACAATTTTCTCTTCCATTATTTTGATTTTTAACTGTGCCACACCACTGT
Source organism: Thinocorus orbignyianus (assembly GCA_013400375.1). Taxonomy (NCBI): domain Eukaryota; kingdom Metazoa; phylum Chordata; class Aves; order Ciconiiformes; family Thinocoridae; genus Thinocorus; species Thinocorus orbignyianus. The sequence goes on along the minus strand of VXBW01006316.1, from coordinate 177,296 downwards.
CCCCTCTGCAGCACTTGCTTCCCCTCTGACAGCCATCTCCAAACAGGAAGGACCCAGACTGCACATTTCCAGCCCAGGTCCAAGCACTAGGGCTCCAAATCCAGCCTCCTCTTCAGGGATGGAGCTGCACATTCCCTACCAAGCATCGCCACCTGCAGCCCAGCCCAGCCTGGCCGCAGCTCCTAGCCCACCCGGGAAGAATGGTGGCCAACAGAGCTTCCAGATGTAGAGTAGCAGGCTGGGGTGCATGACGGATGGCCATTCTCACTGCTTTGGCCTCCAGGGCAACCACTGGACACACAAAGAATGATCTCATATTATAGATGTGATGACTCAACTGCTGAAGAAGTTAACCCAGCTCCACTCTTGATACCTAGACCTGGGCTGCATCTGTGTCCTGCAGCTCCACAGGGGCAGCATAAGCCTCAAACTCTGCAGAAAAGAGCATTTGATCAGCTATTTCCATACTGCAGTTTAAAGCTAAGTCCTGACTGTCAGGGCAGGGGGAAATCTTTTCATGGATTTCAGTAAAGCAAAGCAGAGTATTCTGAGGAAATAGCAAAGTTACCCAGCATCACGTGCTGACTGCACTGTATGCTAAGAGGAGCTGAGGAGTAAAGCCCCTGTTGGCTGCTTAACCTGATTTAGAGCTCAGTTTTGTATTTAATCACTCTGTTAAAAGGCAAAAGCACTAAAGACTGAGACAGACTTCCTCCAGTAAATCTTTTCTCCGAGCATCTCCAGCCCTCCTGTGAGGTCAGCCCACTCCTGGGGGGGTGGCAGGGGCAAACTCTGGGGCTTATCAGAACAAAGCTTCCTTCATGTGCAGCTTGGGCTAACCTGGTGCACTGCAAACACAGACATGTGACTCCCTGGCTTCTATGTGGGTGGGAGAGGTGGCTGTGGGAGGTAATGCCACAGCTATCATGTCATAAATATCCATAGCTAACAGACAACTTTAGCACCAGCATTTAAAAAAATAATAGTACTCTTTCCTCTCCCCAGAGTTTACATGATGAGAAAGAAATACAGTTGTGTGTATTAAAACCCAGGACAAGTCCAAATGCAATAAGGTCTTCTTATCTTCTATTTAAATTACTTTTTGGTCAGTTTGAGCTGGTTTAGAAATGGGTTCGTTTGGGTACTTTTAATTGGCAGGAAGAGGCAAACAGATTTCATTAAAAGCATGCAGCAAAGCCAAATTTGTTCTGTATTTAAAGTTAATCCCTCTGTGTCTTTATTTTTTAAATATTTCCAAAAATTACTTTTCTTTAAATAAAGCATTGGGGTTCTTCCCCTTTGTATTAATCACTGCCTTGTTATATTACTGGGATCAAAATATAGTTTGGTTTGTGACAGTGGTCTGATATCTGGAGAAAGGCTCACTTTATCGAAAGAGCCTGGCTGCCTGCGCTCAGGGAGATAAAATTGCTACCTGCTGGGCTGCACATTGGGGAACACAACAACTACTACTCCACAAGTGCACAGCAGCTGATTTTCCTGGCCATCAGCATCTCCTGAGGATTTCCCCAAAGTACATTACTCTTGCAGAAAACTATTTAGAGGAAAATTTTAACCACCAACATATGCGAACAAGCACACAGTTTGCAGACCTGCATAACACCCTGAAGCACCATGCTGTAAACCAGTGACCTTGTGATGACAGTGCACCACACTAACTGCCAGAAGCCCCTCACAGGACCTAAGGAGTGGTAGCTAGGATTTATTCCATGCTAAGGAGGCTAAAGATGCAGCTTTACTGCACACAGAGAGAGCATCTTGTCTCAGTCACCACAAGACACATCATATGGACATCCTTGTTGCAGTTCAGCAGAGTCCTCCTCCAAAGGCTAAGATACTAAATTATGATCCTGAAGGTGGAAGAGAAGAATTAAACTGTGTTTTTCCCAGAGAGAGGGGTCTGGAGCACAAGCCTTGTGAGGAGAGGTTGAGGGAACTGGGGATGTTCAACCTAGAGAAAAGGAGGCTGAGGGGAAACCTTCTTGGTCTCTACAACTCCCTGAAAGGAGGGTGTAGCGAGGGGGTGTCGGTCTTTTCCGCCAAGGAGCAGGTGACAGGACAGGAGGAATTGGCCTCAAGTTCCACCAGGGAAGGTTTAGAATGGATATTAGGAAAAAATCCTTCACTAAAATGGTTGTCAACCATTGGAACAGGCTGCCCAGGGAAGTGATGGAGTCACCATCCCCAGAGGTATTTAAAAGCCAGCTAGACATGGTGCTGAGGGACATGGTTTAGTGGTAGTTCTGGCAGTGTCAGATTAATGATTGGACTTGATGATCATATAGGTCCCTTCCAACCAAAATAATTTCATGATTCTAAGATCATCTGCTGTTTAATGTATTTCCTCAGGGGCTGGGAGAAGAGAGCAATGAGCAGCAAGCAGCAACACTTGCAGACAATACTGGTATTCAGATTAGTCCAGATGCCTGCTCTGCTTGAGGTGGTTTGGTCTCCTGGAGCGAAACTGGCTATCCAAAATTACAGCTACTTCCCTGCTACTGCCTATGAAGCCCATTTCCACATGGGGAAAGCTCAGCCTTTCTCCTCTGGTGATCTGGGGATCGTGAGGAACAAACTCCAAACTCGCAAGTAATTACACACCTTTCCACGGGTGTTTAGCCACGTCCAGTTGAGATACGGCATCTGTGGTGGGGGCTTGGTTTGTTCCCTCTTCTCCAGCACCTGTAATCGCTAAAATCATCTAGATAACATTTTTTTTAGGTTAAACAAAATAATCACAAAAATCACCTAGAAACTACGTTCTAGTCTATAGGCTGCAAAATAAGCTCATCGCGTCCTTAATGTTGCATTGAGTTAAAACTATCAAACTATGCTTTAGCCAGAGAATCACAGCTCCAGTGGGCATACACAATGCTTCAGCTGGAGGATCATAGTTTCAGTGGGCCCACCGTTTCAGGCCCACTGCTTCACTGGGCAGAGGCAAAGCAGGGATGAGAGCATGTAGAATAAAAGCAGGGACTAGAGCTTCAAACACCTGGATCTTAGTACTTAATACTTACAAAGCGGTGAATTAGTTATTTGAATTCTGTTCTTTCAGAAACAGAACGTTAAGGAGAACATTTCCTGTACCCTTTCCATCTATAATCTTATAAAACCCTAAAGACATTCACACAAGTGTATTTCTCTACCTTAAGCTCCTTAAGACATTGCTTAAGAGGAAAAAATCCACACAAGAAAAATAGTTACGTTCATGCATTAAATATGATGAAACACAAAGCACATGTGAGATGCCTGTGAAATATTTATGTGCACATTTATTTTCCTGTAAATACTTTTTCCATTAAGATTCTGGCTGGATCCTTTGTACAAGATGCAGTTTTGCCTGGTGAAGCACAGCCAGTGGAGAATGGCAAATAGAATTTTTCTCTCAGTTAAGAGGATGACAACGATGCCCAATACATCAATGAAATTTCAGTCTGTGTTAGCATCACTGATGGAACAGGAAATTGGATTCCTCTGGCTAATCCATTGTTAATGATTTCACTTCATAAATACACTTAGTCTTCATTACAACTTCTTGTTGTTGGAAATATTTAAGCTTTGGGGAAAATATTCTTGGAAGAATCTATTATCAGCATGACACCTTCTAACAGCTTGATTTATTGATTTTTCACAGGCAAAAGATATTGAACCTGAGCTTGGCCAGAAGAGACTGAACAAGTGCCATTGCCTCAGCCTCCCAGTAGCCAACAAGGCAAGTTTTCATAGGTTTAAATCCCATCTGTGAGAAGAGCCCAGTGCACTGCAGTTTCATGGAATGGGAACTCTCGATTACCTTCATTAGTTCTGAAGAGCGTGAATTATGTCTGCACCACAAGCTCCTCATAGCAACATGGTCTCAGAGCAAAGCCCTGGTGCCAGGGACCTGTGCCAGCAGGACACGAGTGACAATGTGATACCAGAGCATAGATGTATCCAGACACGGGTTATTAATCATCTCTGGTATCCTTCCCTGGCTCTGACTTGAAGGCCTTTCATCCTGTTCTTCATCTCAACTGTTGTTTGGGCTGACAAGATTTGTTACAGCAGTAAGTTCTGCACATGTGCTTACAGCTACATTTTAGACATACGTTAAATAAGAGGAGATAAATGGGAGGGTGTCTGAGCAGTGAGTCAGGACCTCACCACACTTCCCACTAAACATCAGACCATAAATAAAAGTCCTATCCTACCCTACTGTACTCCTCTGTTTAACGGTCTCTCAGATGTTCACAGCAGTAAAGTATCATCTACTCAAAGTCATGGAGGGAAGGTCCTTAGAGGGCTAATATCTCCCTGGAAGAGTTAGTCACTCATTACATGAGCCCAGGAGGAATGTAAGGCCCTGTAGTCAGCTGGAAAAAGAAGATCCCAAGGGATGGAGGGGAGATCTCATCTATAAATTAAACAAGCTAAACACAAGGTGCAAACATTTTGGTGATGAGCAAGCATGTCAAATAGCCAGAAAGCATGTCAAATAGCCAGACAAGACTTTAAGGAAAGATCAGCACTGGCTGGAAATGGAATTGCCCAAGAACCTGACTTATAAACAAGTATTGACACCTAAGGCTTTGTTTTGGTCAGAGCCAGCTGAGATCCTCTGGGGTTTGCGCAGATTCCAGCCAAGAACAAGGCTCTGTGCTGGAAGTGCTTGAAGGGAAGAGATGTAATACATAGTGCAGTATTTCCCAGCACAAAATAAAATTTCATGTTTCCTACCAAGCTCCACAGGAGATTTTTTTCAGAATTAAGCATTACTTGAGTTTTAGAACAGTTCAGGTAAATACATTGCAAATAGCAAAGGAAATGTGTTTCGATTACACAGGTGTCCACATGAATATATGCATGAATCCTGGCACATATTTTTATTTTGCTAAGAATTTAGAAGTTGCCCCTTGGCATCTCTCACTGTCGTTTGCTGTAAATCTCATATGAAAATGCAAACAGGGAAGGACACAAAACTCATTGGCAGTTCTGAAGAAACACTGCATCAGCCCAAAAGGCTGAGATTACCAAAATACGCCTGAAGTATCCTTATGATAATAACTAAACAGCAGCCAGACACCTTGTAATTTTGGCATGCCATTCAAACTGGACATCCCAGGTAGAGACAACTCATGGACTTACAGAATGAAATGCACCATATTCATTAAGTTTAACACACAGAGACCCCCTATTTCCCCCACTACAGCCATCCTCCCCTGCCTTCATCTCTTGTCCCTGTCATCTTACCTGTCTTCTCCCTCTTGGTCACTCTCAACCTAATGGTCTGTGAGCTGCAAGGTTTGCAGGCCACGTCTGTGTATGCTCATTTTTGTCTTCTGTGCTAAGTTTCTCTGCATGAAGAATATTTTGCTCTACACTGATCTCTAATTTGCTTCTTTCAACACTCCCTGTACTGTGTTTGCATTTATTAAACAGAATATGGTACCAGAGAGAGGGAAATGGATGTTAGTTTAAAAACAACTTAATGGCTAAACTATTTATTTGATGATTCAGCAAGAAGCAGAGGTCTAAGTTTTCCCAAAGAAGATCAAATGCTCCAGTTGTACAACAGAACCTGCATTTCCCTTGGAAATATTCATCTGATGGGAATGTCAGTGGCAAAGAAACCACCAAATACAAACAACTCTACATTCCATCCAATTTCAGCCCCTTGGATCAGGGGAATCCTGGATGTAAAACCATTCTGCCAGGAAACTGCTCCCCTTCCATCAGAAAAAATAGTCACATTTTATTCTTACTCAGCAATTTGCTGTTCGGCATAACTCTTGTAATACTGCCAATAGCCCAAGAGATACTGTATGTGTTTGAGCAATGGTGATGACTTTTTTCCCTTACAAGAATTCTACCTTTACTGGAATGGAGTCTAGTAGCCAATTTAATTCACAGGAGTTTGCAAATAAACTGGTGCTTGCTCCATCTGCACTCCAGGCTTAAGTGTGCTTCCAGTGATGTAGCCAGGCCTCAGATGGTAGAAAAAGAACGCAAGCACTTACTCAACAACTCAGCTGTAATGGAGCTGCAGTGCAAAGAGGATAGAAGAAGAAGAGACAAAATTAAATTTCAAATTTAAAAAAAAACACTCTTCTTACTACAGACCACAGATTTTGGCCACAAACAAGTTCCTTGAGGTACTGTCAGACCACAGCTAAAAGCTTCTTAAGATGTACATGTAAAATAGCCTCATTACCTGCCTTTTGCTTTCTTACCTGTTTTGCAGCCATTAACTCCTCTGACAGCGATACTTGCCCAGATTAATTTTCAAGCAACAAAGAGCTAATGTGCTCCCTTCCCTTCTCAGCTCGGCAACCGCAGCTCTCCAGTCACAATGGCCTCTTTACTCTGCTGTGGGGAACTGCTATAATGAAGAAAAGTCTCTGGAAAGATACAGCAAAGGAAGCACTCAGGGAGCTTTACAAAATCATGTAAACTTCTGCATTAAAAAGCTTGCCCTCTACGAGGTTGCTCTTCATTAAATAGCTTGCCCTGCTTGCTCCACAGAGTAGATGTTCTTCTTCGAGTGCTGATGGAAACGGTAACAACTCATACCTGTTGCCCACTCTCCCAGAGCTACTCTGGGAGCAGATTTGCCCCAGACAAGCATCCCATAGTCATCAAGGTCCTGACACCTCTCCCAGCTAGCCCCAGACTAGATTGAGGCCCTGAGCTCCTGCAGCTGGTGGGACAGGCAAACAGACCCCTCTCTACTGCTCCACCAGGGAGCAAAGATCCTGCTTCTACCTACATAGAGCCCTTATCCCATTTTGGCCTAAATGAGCTCATCAGCTCAGTACCCTCTGCTAATCCAGCCCGTTTTAACCCAATGGAAGTGATGATGAGTGTGGAGTGGAGCTGCTGTAGGGAGATGAGTGGTGGGGGAGCTGGGAGAGGATGCAGTAAGGAGGTCTAAGTGACACAGGCAAAGTGGAGAGACCTACCTAGAGCATGATCACTATAAGCCAGCGCTGCTGCTGCACAGTACCCTTAGACTGGCACCAGTAAAAGCATCCTCACTGATTAAAAAGGCACAATTTTATCTTTTTTAAAAAAAATATTTATTTTTTAGTAGGTGAACTTTTTTCCCTTTATGGGAGTATGAAACAGGGAGTTCCTGTGTGGCTGTGTGGCAGTAATGACCACTCCTACAATCCCAGTGAGCGTGGCTGTGGAGATTGTCCGTGGGAAGGGAGCAGGGAGACAATACCAAGCAGCAAAGAGCTGCACAAACAATTTAGCAGAAGTTCAAACACCTCATTAATTTAATTTATAGGGAAAAGCTGTCAGCCTTAATTTTAGTTAAACACTGAACCACAGGTGAACCTTGTGCCTGTGAAAACTGCAAGGAGAAAAGCTCCACATTTTCTCATCCAGCTCCCTGTGCCCTTTTTAACCTGTGCCAGAAAGGTGGGAGAAACCCAGCATGATAACTTCCTGGGAAGCCCTGGACTTCTCTAGGCAGGACCACATCTGCGAGCTCTGTGTTTGCAGCAGAGACATAACCACAGCTGTGTTTCCATAATGTCATAGATGGTGAAAAAGCAAAGCAGCCACAGCTGAAGGATGGAGGCTACTCTCTCTGTGCCAGCTGAAGTATGGGTTCTCTGCCACATACAGCACTTGTACCTTGAAATTTTTCCAGCTCCTCTTTCCTTCCTAACACCCATAAGTTTGTAATTGCAGGAGTTAACACCTCCCATACTGTCCTGTATTTGTATTTGGATGGGCTTGGAGTGAGGGCTACATTTTTATTTCTCTGCTTGTTAATTGAGAGACAAAGCATTGCTCAACCAGAGGTTTCCCAGGCTTCTGTTTGGTTGGGACAAGTCAAAAAGCACTTCCCAAAGAGAGAGCGCCCCAAGCTCTTACTGGAAAGCTGTCTGTGGCCATGACTGGGTGTGACAGAGACTCAGGTACTTCTCCCTCCAGCCAGCTCTTGCTCGAACTCACAGCAGCCTGAGTACACCTCCCACTTGCACATTTATTTTCCTCAAGTCACCCACTGAAAAAACAAATGCGACCACACCAGGCACTCGTGATAAATACAGTGTAAAAGCACTTCTCCAGGGCACAGATCCTTTCCCAAGACTGGGCCAGCAATCACTCACCCTTCAGGATCAAACCAGTACAGATGCTCCATGCCACCTCCTGCCTGGGTGGGCTGCTAGTGCAGTGATTTCTGTGGCTGCCTTCATTCTCTGATTAATTTTGGGTGAACCAGCTGGAACACAGCCACACTACCTCACCAACAAGATGCCATCCCATCGCCCTGGTGCAAGGTGCCCATGCCCCTGCCATGTGATAAAAATACCTCTCCAAGATTTCAAGGAGGCATGGCATTTTCTCTGGGTTTCATAGAATCAGAGAGTTAGAGAATGGTTTTGGTTGGAAGGGATCTTAAAGACCATCTAATCTCAACCCCCTGCCATGGGCAGGGATGCCTCCGACTAGACCAGGTTTCTCAAAGCCCCACCCAGCCTGGTCTTGAACAGTTCTAGGGATGTTTGTGTATGTCTCAGCTTTGGAAGCAAGGGGAAAAAAATCCACTATATTCCTCAAAAGCATCTGTTCTGCCCACCCAGGGGCTTCCCTTGCATGACCAACCTTGTTCAGGCAAGAGGCGACTCCCTCACCAACAGTGGGGCACAGACACAGAGTGCCCTCCCTGCTCCCCATGCTGCTGCCCTGCCAGGGTCCTGCCAGCTCATACACCGAGTATTGGATGTAATATTCCCCCTACACTGACACATAAAATCCCTTTCTGTATTTCAGCTCTTTTTCAGATCCTCCTTACTCGGCGCTTTGTTTTAAGAGCGCATCCTCCACAGCAATTTCATAGGTTTCTATTCCTAGCTTCGGGAGAAGGAAGGGAGAATCTAATAATATTGATGAATAACCAAGCTGCCACTAAGAAGTCTGCCTTTTCTTTTATTTAAAAAAATACCTGCTAGAAAAAGTAAAAAGGATGTGTCACTGCAGACTGTAACAAATGCAGTGATAGATTAGGGGCCATGTTCCCCGGCACCTCGTCAACAGGAGGAAAAGAAGAAACAGGAGCAGGGACTTCAAAGAGTGGGGACAACCTAGAAAACAGCTCTCTTCCCAACGATCAACACTCTGACAGGTGAACCCTGTTGAAAAGCACATTTGGCTTTTACTTTCATTTGAACAAACACCCACCCATTTCCCAGGTTGTCTCACTTGTTGAGATCCACTCACTGAAGCATATCAGCATAAACAACACTAGGTGATGATTTTGGGGCTGGTTGGCACATGTCTTTCCCACGTGACTCCTGCTTGCAACTGAGTCTTCCCATTGGAAAACAAGTTCTAACCCCTGCCAAAAGTCCACAGTAATAACTCGATTTACATGCGGACACAGGGTAATGGACACAACAAGTTTGAGAAGAAGCACTCTAAAGCCATGGGGGACCCAGTAAAACGGCAACAGAAGGAAACGGCTGCTCAAGGGGATGCCATTGCAGTTCATGTAGAAAGGGGGGAGACAAAGCAATAAGGAAAAATATTATTAAATTGTAAGTGATACCTTTGGGATGAATGTACAGCTGTTTCTTCATTATCCCCAGGAGCTTTGCTGCAGGGAGATAAAGGCAAAAGAGCAGGTCACTATGACTGTGACTACACACCGATTGATCTGTGAATGTAGGGAACAGAGAGACATGGAGAAATGGGCCCTGGGCTCCATTTGCCCACACCAAGCCCCGGAGGTTTACCAACACAGAGTAGGAGCACTGTGGCTTTTCTGCACCAGCTCTTGCCCTAAAGGACCTACCTCCTGTTTGGGATGAGCAACTGGAAGATCTACCATGAACTGAGACAGGCATGAGGTGGCTGACACAAGGCTGGTTGCTACTACAAGGGCATGCAAGACACATAATTATCAAGGAAAATGAAGAAATTTGACTCAAAATCTAAAAAATAAATAAAAACCACTAAACACCACAACCTACCCCCATATATTGCTATATTTCTATTAAATAATCCTCCACAAACCCACTTCCTCAATAGCTGGGGCTGTTGCACACCAGCATAACCAGAGGTTTGCTGGGTGTGTGTTTAGCAGATGGGCATTTATTGCCCTGGGGTAATGGAAGCTCTTTTGGCTCTCACAGCTGACGCTGCTCAGCCAGGAGAGCTGGTTTCACAGCCCGTTGTCTACCCAGCGGAGAACCCCGATGCTGCCTTTCATTGCTTTCACATTAATTTTATGTCCTTTTAACAAGCCACGAGAAAATTTCGGGATTAGGCAGAAAGAGGCTTTACTAAAGTGGAGGAAATATCAAGGAGGGGGAAAAAATTTAATACAAGATGAACAGCAGCGATAAAGTTTAAAAAAAAAAAAAAAAAAAGACTGGGAAAACTCCAGGTGCTCTAATAAAGCAGTGATTTCCCTAGGAAGAGCAGACAGAGCCATCTACTGCTCAGGGAGCTTGGTGGCATCACAGCCACAGCCCCGACAGCAGGGACCAGCTGGACACAGCCCGTTCCCAGCCCAGCATCAGCACAGGGAGAACTAGGAACATCTTATCAACACATATTGTGTTGTTAGGCCTATTACTTTGTAACATCAAGGGGAAAGATTAAAAAACAATAAAGCTGTAGCATAAAGGAAAGAATAAGAGGCCGATAAATAATGCATAAAACAAATGGCAGCTATTTCTCGTAGCCTTTTAAAATAACTCTTACACGGGTATAATATACCAAAAATATCAAAGCTGCAGTGCAGCCCTTACATGACAAGGCACAGACAAGTCAGAAAACACTTTCTGAGATCTGAATCATGGCCAGTTAGCTATTCACTTTTATTGGGGGGAGGGGAAAAAAAGTGAGAGAGAAAAATTAATAGCATCTCTCAGCAGAAAGTTATTTCTAGTCTTCCACTTTGCAAAGGGAACTGTCATTTCATTATTTTGGTGGGTGTAATAGCACATGCTGTACCGACCATATGCAATCAGAGAATTAAATGTTGGCTTAGATATGAAGACATAATGAGATACACACTTTTTTTTTAATGAGAAAAAATGATTGAAAATAAAACCCAGTACATCACAAAACACAGATGTCTCCAGCATTATAAAACTTTCTGCAAATGTAGATTCCAAGTTGCCATTGTTGCAGTTTCTTAAGACTTTTAACTGTAAATTGCTACTTCCAACATTTTTTTCCTAAAAAAAAGTTTGCACGAGGTGCATGGCAGACATTCAGCAGGTCAGGTCACTGCCAGTTGTGAACTGGTGAGGCCAGCCTGGGAGAGCCTGCTTGTGACATTGGAGGTTTGTGATCCGGGTTGGTTAGGGGTGTGTCCCCGTGCAGAGAGGGATATGGGACCCTAAAGAGATCCCTTTCTTAGAGAGGAAGGGTTTAGAGATGCAGAAATGCCATCCTCGACTGTTCCTGACTGGTTACATCAATCCAAATTCAGTTAGGGAGCCACATAAAACACAGCCCTGATTTCCATGCAGGAAACCTGCCTTTGGCTGTGTTCCATGGCTGATAAGGGACGATGCAACAGGAGCTAGCAGGCAGGACCTGCACGCTCAGCTTCCACGGTGCTACCGCCCTTCTCAGCATCAGCATCCCCACCTGCAATATGGGCACTGCTCCAGCGGTCCCACATCGAGGGATGAAAAGCTCTGCCAAACTGCTGTGTGCTAGAAACAGTCTCTATCACTGATCTCAGTGAAGTGGCTGGGCCACTCAGACTCTCTTCTGGTGGATATCTAGCTTTGGCATCCTCTCCCCCTTTAAATTCTCTCTGGCCTCTGCAGTCTTCCACTGGCCTCTCCTTAATTTGGGGGGAGTTCCTGCCCAGAGATCACCGCCACGGTTCCATGTTGCACAGCCATCAAGGTAACCCCTGGGGCTTGCTTCACATCCCGATGGCCAAAATGGGAAGAGATAAGCTGAGAGTGGAAGAGAAAGAGCAAAGTCTGGCAGGCACTTAATGGCACTTAGCGGTAGGTGGGGGCTCTGGGGCCATGCCAGCAGCACCAGCTTGTAAAACCCAAGGGCAGAACGTGCTGTTCCCTCTGGTGCTCACAGCACGTACAACGTGGAGCCCAGCAGCGGCTGCTCCCACCCCAGCACACGTCACTTGCCAGCAGCTGGTACAAAGAGCTTCCTTCCAAAACCATTGCTCCAAGAGCATCTGGAGAATGATACCAGCTACAAGGGCTCCTTTTCCCCATGAGCCCTTTGCTTCATTTATCATCTTTTTCTCAAAACCACGTTAATCTGACCTTCATTTTGGAGAAGGGTACTAAAAATACATATTAGGTCCTTTTCACTAGGGCAGGGAGAAATACAACAGTGCTTGTATTTGACTGCAGAACTCTGATTTTTTAGCTACTCATAAAATTTTACCACTTCAAAGAGATCCCTGGAGTGGTGTTTATTAGAGGAGTCTGAACTCATCTCTGGCTGAAGCTGGCTCTGTCTAGCTATCGTGAGCCGCATGTGGTTTCAAAGTGCCTCTGATAGCAGTCTCCAGAACAATGCAATCCATAAGTTTACATTAAATATTTATATGACACTACTTTGTGCTCTTCTTGGTTTAATTGGTCTTTGAAATTCATCAAAATGTATTAGCAAAGTTCGTTACTTAACATTGTTGGTGTCATTCAGTGTGAATGCTCTGCTAAACAAACAAGCCTGTCTGCACAGGTTACGTTTCAGGAGCAAAATGGAAAAATCCTGCCTTGGCTTATCCCAGTCTAAAGGAGAATTGGGACTGTAAGCAGACTTTGGAGCTGTAATCAAATCAGCACACTAATTCCAAGCAGAAGAATGTTTTTTCAGAAATTTGATATGGAGAAGGGCAAATGCAGTTTCCAAGGAGGAGAAAGACTGTTCTGGCAGACTGAAGTGTACTTTTTTTATTTTAATTTTTCCCCAGAAAACTCATGATATTTCAAATGAAATACAGGCTTTTTAAAGTTATAGTGTGAAATTTCCCAATTAAAATGGAAGGAAAGCGTTAGAGGTTAAAACTTTACAGTAGAGTCAAAACTCACGTTTGTGTTTCTTGGTCCGAGTTGAAATGTAAAACAGCACAAGTCATTTTGGCAGCTCTAAAACATTTTGCAGATTTACAGTTTCAATAAAAACATTATTGTATATGATGGAAAGCTTCTATTTCAATCTAGAGCCGTCTCATTGTCTCTAACGGACACAGACATCGCTAGGAACAGGAGGTGGACCACCATCTCCCACCACCAATACTGTCATTGACAACTCAAAAATTTATTGGGTGGAGAAACACACGAGCAACCTCTACTACTGCTGCTGGAGGACTGGCAGGGAGGAGAATAAAACTGCACCAGCATAGATAGAGTCAATTGGAAAAGCGAAGACGGATATCTCCAGAAGCATCCAACGAGTTCAAGCACCATCTCTTTCCACAGAATTTTCTCCAGTTCATTTTCCCATTAGCATCATACTCAAAATTCCTAAAAAGAAGTTCTGAAATGACAGAGAACTGCATCCAAAGCCAAACTAAAACAAGGGAAAAGAGAAGAGATCTTTGTGCAACAACCAGGGCAGTGAGAAGTTACCAGTGCCTGAATTTGCTGTGCAAATCTGGAACACAAGGGCTGACTCTGTTACAGCTGCCTTTCAGCAAGAAGCAGCAGATGCCAACCAGTTGGACAGAACAGCAAGGACATGTTGGGAGGACACTGCCAGGAGCCAGATGTTGGGCTACAAGCTGGCTTGGAAGAGGCCAGGGCTGCCAAGAACAGATACTGTCTTTCCCTGTGTAACTCCCTGTGTGGACAGAACAGATTTTAAAGTCTCAGCTGCAAATACCAACCCTCAGCCTCTGTTCCCTCTAAGTGGAGCAACTAGCTATTTGGGGAGGAAAAAAATAAAATAGAAGAAAATCCAAAATTTAAAGGTAGTTTTCTGTAGACTAGCTAGTTAAAAATGTTCAGTAGAGTCCCTTGTTTCTTCTACATGTCATTTTGCTCTAGCATATCTATTTTAACGTCTGTATCAGAATATTAACATTTGTTGTTGTCTTTATTACTCTGATTAGTAACTCATTAGTTCTTCCTGCTAATTTTTATCTTGTTCCTTACATCTGCTCAGATTCATTTGTAGGGTTCACACTACAAAAAACAGTCCCCATCACCCCAGGTTGCTCTCCGCACTGTAATGGAGCCAGCAGCAACTCTCTGCTGAGATTTTCCTGATGGAGCTTCCACTGGCTTGGAATAATCCCCCATCACTCTGGATTTATACATTGCTGTAACCACCCACATTTGATGAGACTGAATACTAAAGCAGAACGTTAAAATGCTTGGAAGTTTTTTTTCAAAATCCAATTAGATGTCATTAAAATATTTCTATATCAGGTGCAAGTTTTCCCAGTGGACTCTCATTTACAAATAACTATAACAGTAGATATGGGTCATGGCAGAATCTATTCTATTAATTGCTTTCAGATCATTTTAGCATTACCATATTTCCAGATTAACAGCCAGTTAAAGAAAGAAAAGAATTAACTCAGAATGAAGAGTGTAACATCCAAACACTTACCATTTATAGTATCTACCAAGCTGGAGCGGAGGAAAAACGTAAATCCAGAGTAATATGAGGACCAAGTGCCATCTTGTGGATCCACAGGCACTACACAGGGTATGGCCACAGATGGGATTTAGGAGTCAGTCCACACAGTGTGGATTTCTAGGCAGAGTTACTGGTATTAAAAGAAACCACTTTGGTGAAATCACTGACACACTCTCTCTTTAGAGGACTACAGACATCAGCTGCAAGATTTATGGTTACCCTATTGCTCTGGCTCCCACAAGAAGTCCATAAAACTTTTACCACCCAGTTCCTGCACGACAGCTATAAATTCTGTCTGTGTTTTATCCCAGATGGCACAGACTGGGCACTGATGGCAGAGCCATGCAGGAGCTGCCACTGTACATCAGGAGCATTCACACTCCCAGGGTCAGGCATTATTGCAGTCCAGGGATGCAGCAGTGATTTCCCACTCTCTCCACTGAGAGTTTTCCCCCCTGCATTGCTCCCCAAGATAAGTTCTCATTGCACTAGTGTTCCTTCTGCTCCTACATCTCATCTCATCATTTAAAAAATCCCTGATGGAGGGGGAACAGCAGATCTTTGGTACCCCAGAGTCACATGCGCTGTTGCTGAGAAAGTTGCTGGTTGCTCTGTGGTGCCCAGACCAATAACCTGATGGATTTACTGGAGGGAGCACACTCTATGATAAAGTAAAATTCTCAGGGTTAGGAGAATAAACAACTGAAATCAGCTTTTCCTGCTTTTAAAAGTTACCAACAGCCATGCTACCCACAAATATTAAAATAAAATAATATGCTGATGGCTGACATTAAAATGTTTCTGCCGGAAACCTTTCCCATACCTCTTTCCCAAAACAAAGATAGGAAGGCAGAAACTAAGAGTGAGGCCTTATTCTTCCCATGTGTTCTGCTTATTTTCCAGAAGGAAATGTCATCTTCTCAGAGGACTCCTGTAATCTGCCTCCCACCAAGATCCAGTAGCTCCCAGCAACCCCATGGAGGGACAAGAGTTTTGCATCACTTTCTTTTTTAATTGCCTGTTATTATTTCTCCACACTCCAGCTTTTGTAGCAGCCATAGGACAGCACAAAATTCATCAGGAGGTGGTTAAGGCCAAAACACACAAAGCAGCTTCTCCAGATGAGGAGAGGAGAATTTAGGAGCAGGTCACGAGTCCTATCCTCATGCTGTCCACTGAGGAAAGGACAAGGAGGAATATCTCTCACTGCTTGAAATCTTTATTAACAGCCCTGTGGCAATTGCCTGAGCAATTGATATGATTCAATTCATTTTTCTGATAGACCTTCAGACAAAAGTCTGTTGAGAGCAATGAAAAGAAGGTCTCAGCTGACTCCCAGGCTGCCTTCCCCCATGCACTGCGTGAGCCACACACAATTAACAAATCGTCTCTGTGGTTCTCCCTCCTGCCAGAGCAGCACCAGCTTCTCTGCAGGTGCACCACCAATTTCCCCATATCTAAACCCTTTCCTTCATGAAGTGGATTGGAGCTGCTCTTAAAACCACGGTTATCTTGAATTTGCAAGATAGCGAATGAATAAATAATTAAAAACTCGGGGAAAGTGTCCATTTAGATTAATGCTAAGCTGAAAATAGGGCTTCTCTCCGATTCACTGGATGACTATTACAACATTCAGTCCAGTTTAATGGAGTGATATTCTAGTTACATGAAGTTTCTCAGAAACGCACTATCCATCACCCCACTAATGGAGATGATTACTTTAAAAATATCTTTCTTTGGTAGACTCACATGCAAGTCACCACTCTCAGCTAACTTTTGAGAGTCATATTGTGATGATAACCATAAAGACATCAATTTTGAAAGCAAAGAAACGTGACCTGTCTATTGATACAGACAAATCAGACTAGGAAAGGATCCAAAGAGAAACACAGAAGGGCTTTCAGCCTAGATCAGTAAGACCTCCCACTGATTTCTGCAGAGACAGAGGTCAAATTAGACAGGTTGAACTTCAGAAGAGAGTCAGCTGAGCACCTCCAAGGCAGCCAGAGGAGCCGAAATGCTCCACAAGTGTCTGAGGGCTCCTGCAGGGAGGCATAGGCAGGCATAGGTACCATTCCTTGCTCTTCCCTCCCATGGCCAAAGGCAGCATCACACCTCCCTGTATCACTTCCAACTTCATCACATCCCTTACAAGGCCACAGAAGACACCCAGAGCTGACCACCTTTGAGCTACTCAATACCCAGGACCCTCCAAGGAGGGCAGCATTTCCAGACATCCCCCTGCATGTCACACCTGGAGACAGCCCAGAGCATTCCCAGCCTACACCAACAGCACAACAGTATCTCAGATGGCTTTACCTTCAAAGGGAGGTCAAGGTGTCCCCATTAGCACCACTACACTGGAAGAACAACGAGGAAAGGAAAGAAGTCCCCCCTGCCAGTGAGCTGAGACCATGGAGAAGGAGGTATTTAGTCAGGTGACACTAATTTTGGCAAATAACTAGTAAAATAACACCTTGTTGGCTATTGGCTGCAAGCGACAGTGCAAATGGCCCCTTTGGGTGCAAGGCTGGGCTGCGAGGGTTAATTATACCATCTGAGCTGCACCATTTGCTTCATTACTTCAGAAGAGCATTAACACCTGAAACCAGTTGATCACCTTTCTTAATAAGACCCATTTTCAGCAGTACGGCTAGAAGTCACAACCCAGAAGGAAAGGAGGCCACAGATGATTCATCCTCAAGTGAAGTTTGCTGCCAGTGCAGTACATATACATTGCTATAGGAAAGTGAGATTGTGGCTCCTTCTGTGCCCAGGCAGCCCACCCTCAGCAGGAGAAGTTATTCACCATTTTCAAGGCCCACCTAGGAAGGAAGGAGAGAAATTTCACCGTATTTTAAACCTTGATCGAGACTGCCACCTACTAACACGCAGCTGAAATGGCCAAAGTTGTGCTGTGTTTCCAGAGAGAAAAATGAAACAGAAGCAGGAAAAACAAAACAAATCAGAAGAAGCTGCTCCTGTAGAAGTGCTTAAAATGAAAAACAGCTTCCTTCTTTCTGAATATGATGGTGAGAAACTGCTTCTGTAGGATGCAGACACTTTTCTGTGGTTGAGCCAAGAGATTCTAGCACTTACCTCAGACTGAGCGGGTTATTTAATTATTGTT
The DNA here is from genome assembly GCA_013400375.1 of Thinocorus orbignyianus. Lineage (NCBI taxonomy): Eukaryota > Metazoa > Chordata > Aves > Ciconiiformes > Thinocoridae > Thinocorus > Thinocorus orbignyianus. Next base: position 159,556 of record VXBW01006316.1, on the reverse strand, counting down.
TCTTTCCTTTCCATTTACAAAATGTCCACAAGCACATCATAGTTTCCTAGAAGAGGCCACTTGAAATAGTTTGACACTTTGGGAGAAGTACTCACACTCCAGAATTGTGGCATTTAAGCTGTGTCTCTTCAGCTGTGATAAACCATGTGGTCTTGCTTTTGTTTTACTGGTGTAATGGGGATGCCCTGGCCAAGCAAATGCTTTGTCACTGATACACTGATACCTAAGGATGTAAGCAACCTTCTTTTGCCTGGGTGATTAGAAGGGGCATCAGGAACAGTCCCTACAGAGCAAAATTTACATAATCAGATAAAAGGCTACCTTTAACATGAATCAATCCCAAGAACATTTTATTTTACACAGTGGTTTAATGCACATCAGAGCTCAGCATATTGGCACAGGAAGGACTGGTGATGAGCTGCTCTAATTAGGCTGATTTTCAGATGAATCTCCACCAGTTTCTAACAGCAGATTAACACAGGCTCTCCAAAGAGCCCCTAATAGGACTAGCAACTGGGAACAAATTAAACCAGTGCCGTAAGAGAGGCTACATAAAAGTATTTTAATTCAGAGAGTGAGGACCTGTTTCAGTATAGAAACAATCTAGCTTCATTCAGACACTAAATACGCGTGTGTCCAAGCTGCCAGTTAATTTGGGGCAAACACTGGAAACAGTGAAATGTTTTCCAAATAAATCTTTCACAAGAAAATGAATTTATAACAATACATTCACTTTCATGAAAAAGAGGAAGGAGAGAAGTTTCACCATGTTTCAAAACTTCTGAACTATTTTTGGGTCCCTTTGTGAAGGAATGAACCTGAGCTGAATTCTCTCTGCTAACGCTAATCTGTCTATGCTCCATGTGCTAATATAAGATATCTAATACACCTAAGTGAGTCCTGCAGCAGAATCTATCCCCTGGCAGCAAATCAGCACAAGGGCACAGCTTTCCCACACTCATCTCACCACACACAGGGTGGACCATCTGGACACTCTCCACCGAACAGCAAGTAGAAGGGGATGAAAGAAGGACCTCCTGAATGTACAAGGCCACACTGGTTGCTCCAAAACTGGTGCTTTTTCTTCAGCCCAGAATCAACAGCCAACTTCTTCCAGCATAGGTGCAACATGAGAGCCAGCTAACACCATCACATCCATCTCCGAAGCTGCTTGAATGTAACTGTTACCCAAGGTTCATCTTACTAACAAAGAAACAGAAATCAGTCCACATTTCAAGATTTTTGGAGACTTCTCATAGGGGGGAATAAAGATTTTTCCCATTTCTGTCAGCCAGAAAGGCCCAAGAGCGACCAACCCATAAATCAAAGGATGGAGATTAGGATTATAGAATCATAGAAGAGTTAGGGTTGGAAGGGATGTTAAAAGGCCATCTAGTTCAATCTCCCTGCAATGAGCAGGGACATCTTCAACTAGATCAACTACCCTCTTTTAGTTTAAAACCATTATCCCTTGTCCTGTCACAACAGGCCCCACTAAAAAGTCTGTCCTCATCCTCCCTGTAGTCCATTTAGGTACTGGAAGGGGCTATAAAGCCTCCCCAGAGCCTTCTCTTCTCCAGGCTGAACACCCCAAACTCTCTCAGCCTGTCCTCACAGCAAAGGGGCTCCAGCCCTTGGAGCATCTTTGTGGTCTCCTCTGACCCCTCTCCAACAGGTCCATGTCTCTCCTGTGGTGAGGACTCCAGAGCTGGAGGCAGCACTGCAGGGGGTTCTCACCAGAGCAGAGCAGAGGGGACAAATGCCCTCCCACATCACAGAGTCACTTTCCCACACCACTTGAAAGGTGTGGGAAGTGAGGTTGCCAGTGAAGACTCAGCCAAAAAAGTTGCTGATTATTTCAACGTTCTCCTCATCCATTGTTACTGGTTTGATGGTCTTGATCATTTGGGTGCAGGGGGAACTCTTTCTTTGACCTTCCCTTTCTGGGTGACATACCTGTAGAAGCCCTTATATGGGACCATGAGCCCAGCCATCCCAAGACTCTCCATTTTCAAACAGTAGACATCAAAAGAAATTTTCCACCGGGTCTTTGTGACTTTACTTTCTGTCTTCCGATCAGCCAGTGGAAGCTGTTTAAAATGTATGTTTCAATTAAAATCAAAGAAGGATGAGGGGAAATTCCAAAGATTTCTTTCAGTTCTGGACATCATTTCCTGCTGATAGGTATAGCTCCTTAACACGTATCCGCTTAAGGAGGAAGAAATTTCATATTACTCCCTCTCTTTCAGTGGAAATCAAGTATCTAGCTAGGCATTAATGACTTACATAGCTGTTCTTTGTGTCTAAGAGGAAGCATTTCTGTAAAAAGCAGATTTGGGGCTTCCTGGAAAGGAGTTTCCCTGAGGGATAACTGAGCTCCAGAGCCCAAGTGGATGCCCTGACAAGAGAATCACCCCTTTCCTTTCAGCATGGACAGCTGGGAAGAAATAACTTTCCTTGTAAATACAGGATGTAGTTTTTTGCATTTGGTGTTCAGCTGATCTTCATTTTGCTCACACTGTTGAGTAGTTTAAATTAATAATTATCTCTCTCTAAACACAATTCATGCATTGCATAGCAACACAGATATTATTGTATATTATATGCACAGAGAGTTAGAGCCAGGTATCATTAATCTTAAATGCTTGTATCTTCCTAGAACAACTAGTTGACAGCTGCTAAGCTACTGGCAAACTGGCAAGTATTTTCCCCCTTTCTTTTGGCACCAAGCCCCTGGCTTGGTTTCAGTTACACATTCCAGAGACCATTCAGAACAGTAACTACACACTGTCTCGCAAAGTAAGCTGGGGAGTACGTTCACCCTCCAATTACGCCTGCAGCTCGTTAACAATAAAGTGACTTATACACATTTGCATGGATAGGGGAAAGTAGCCCAGCCGTGGATCAGATGACTTTTCCTGTACTTGCTGGAGGCCCCCAGCACACCAACAGAACCAGCAGAAAATTCAGTTTGCAGGCTGGTATTTGGGTTAGCAGCAAGGACCGCAGTGAGCTTACAGGGAATGAAAGCTCAGATTCTGTTCACCCTTCATATTGTCTATATTTCATTCCGTCATGTTATTCTGTTTTACTCCCTTTGCTCTGTTTTGACTAAGTTTACCCTGGGCTCAGTTGGCAGCAGAGGAGGAGCAGTGCCCAAATTGAACCCCAGCAGATTTACTCATTTACAGTTCTCTGATTCCTCTTCCTCCTGTGCCACCTTCCTCTGTCATGTGGAACTGCAATGACTACAGCAAGAGAGCCCAGTGATTTTAAAAAGGGGCACAGAGGGGCAGTGGGAATAACATTTTGATGTAGGGATGTATAAGGCCCAATTCCATTGCCCTGCACTGTATAAAGTTGTTTAGGGAAAGGCAGAAGGGACTGGATGCTCCATGGTCCCTTCACCTCAACGGAGTTGACTAAACATTTTTCACTGAAAATGTTGTTGGCAACACACAAAAAAAAAAGCAGAGGGTAAAACAGCCCCTGGCCTGGGGAGATACAATCTTTGTAACATTCCGCATCATCTATCCATGAAACACTACAGACTTGCACAGGAAAAAATGATGTATAATTATTGCGGCTGTACAAGTGCAGTCCCAGGGAGCCTGTGAGCAGGAACGACGAGCAGCTCAATAATAGACTAACAAGCAGGATGTCTCCAGCCTATTAAAGATCTAACAAAAGGCCTACATGAGACACCTGTGGTATTGTTCAGGGAAGATGTGCAGACTCGAAAATGCCCAAATATAGCATTTTAAAACTTATAGAGTGAACTTAACACGTGGTATCGCTAATAACTGGCGCTCTAGTGCATGCTTGGCATACAGACAAAAGAATTAACCAATTTAAAGCACGTGAAAGACAATTGGCAGAAGATGCTAAACTAGCAGGAGAAGCAGGAACTGCAGTGCCAAGGACTGATGCAGGGTACCTAAATGGGGGGCAAGGCCTAGATTCTCCGTTTCAGGGACATGGCTGGAAGCCACTCCACTCTTCACCACTGAAGACCTTGTGCTTTACTTGCACAACTTGCATGAATATAGGAGCTGGACCGACAAAGAACACAGCAAGGCAAAGCTGAGTAATTCTGAGGGAGAAATGGGCTTGGAGCAGTCTGCCACCAATACTGACCAGAGGGCAAGTGGCCCATTGGAGGAGAACTTGGAGCAGTCCTGGAAAAAGGAGACAAATCACAGCTGTGATCACCATATGTGCACCTTACACAGGATCACAGAATGCTATGGGGTTGGAAGGGACCTCTGGAGATCATCTAGTCCCAACCCCCCTGCCAGAGCAGGACTACCTAGAGCAGGTTGCCCAGGAATGTGTCCTAGCGGGTTTTGAGTATCTCCAGAGGAGGAGACTCTACCACCTCTCTGGGCAGCCTCTTCCAGGGCTCTGCCACCCCCAAAGAAAAGAAGTTCCTCCTCATGTTGAGTTGAAACTTCCTATGCTCAAGTTTGTGCCCATTTCCTCATTGGGCACCACTGAAAAAAAGACTGGCCCCATCCAGTTACAAAAACACTGGTATGTTTTTTGTGTCTCAGCACACAAAATCCATCTAATAGTTTGTGTCACCTTAACTCAATGCATCGAATGCAGGGCTTTTCCCTTCCAGTTGTTGCAATTTTGGGAAAAATAGCTTTAGCCACTAGTGGTCGGTGTTGCCCTGCGCAGCAATTCCTAGCGTCAGCGCAGGGGGAGAACATCGCCGAGTGTTTTCCGTGAGTTTATTTCCATCAGGTACAAACCACAGTCAAAATTTTGAAGTCAAGCATAAAAGAGTAGCTCTGCTCATTCATCAGATGAGCGGGTGTTACATTTACCTCTTCCTGCAAATTATATTCAGCGTCAAGGAAAACACAACAGCGTGATAACAATTAGGTATCGCAATTGGAAACACTACAACTAGCCAAGCAGATGTTGCTTTGTTTACAGAGTTTGTGTAAACACCGATGTTGACGCAGCTCCTTTTATCCCATGCACATGTATATCCCCCAACCTAATGACGGGCAACTGCAAAATCACAGGAAAATCTGATTTGTGGAAGTTTTGTATGGTTGCTGAGTACTGATACAAAACAAGTGCTCAAACAAAGCAGATGTTGCTTTCCCCAGCTCCCCCCAGACAAAGTCTCTGCAGTATAGAGAGTTAAAATTTAGGTCCAGGTTGACAAAGGGGCACAGGCTTTTAAGTGCTTGGCTTTTAGGTGTCCAGCTGGTGAAGCAGAATTCACAAATATGAGTTGGGCGTAGAGGGGAGGGGGCTGCAAAGCATATTTCAGTGCTCTGCAGAGTTACCCCGGCTACTCTCTATCAGCTAGTTCAGGCAGAGGAAACAGTACAGCTGCTAGCCCTTCTGTAAGTGCCACACGGCATACAAAAGGTGAACACAACTCCAATTAACAAGTTGAACTTTGTATGTCTGTCTGACTGCACTGGTGAAAACCTCAGTAGCTATGGACTCGGAGATGCTCTGGCGGCCAGGCAGTTTTCATGGGTCTGCGACACAGTCACAAGTGGTTAAACTCTGCCTTAATTTATTTTTTTTTTAAGAACCTGTGATTTTGGAGAGTTTAGTAGTAGTTCCTACTGATGTAAGAACTGGAATGATGTAGTTCCCTACATTCATTAACTAAAAAAAAAAAAAAAAAAAAAATTAAAAAAGCGTTGTTCCTCCCTTTAGGTGATTCAATCCACAGCCTAAATGCTCCTTCCCCAGACAGTCACATCCACCTCTTTTATGCTCAAGTGGGACGAAGTCACCTAAAAGAGACACCAAAGGTACCTCCCGCTTCCCAAGTACAATCCCAGATCACAGACACTCACTGTCTGCCCCACTGGGTACAACAACTATTTCTAACCCACTGCAGAAGTGAGCCAGATTTCAAGAATGAATGCAAAATCTCTGATGAGGGTAAACGCAAGTTCTGCATTTTTTGGAGGGGGTATTTTCCAAGTTCCACATTCATAACAGTATTATCAAAGCTATTCTACAAGATTAGACCCAATGGCTAGAGGCAGAATACTCTCATTGAGCAATTTTGGTAGAGGAAGGGATAATCAGAAATGAAGATAAAATTAGGGGAAAGGATGAATACAGTAACTGCCTTCAACTAGTTCCAGTTTCCTGCATTTTACAGATGATAAATTCAGTTACTGTAAAAACCTCAACCTTTAGTAATATGTCTTATTACTATTAACCTCTGATTATAATGACTAATCAAGACTATAAGAATACCATACTTTTTGCCCTCTTTCTGTTGGGTTCAAAATAACATTTCTGAAACTAGAAAGCGATGGCTTAATTTTGAAGCAACTTCAAAAAGCTGAAGATTTTAATTGTACATACATAGCCACACGTGTGTATAAATGTATATATGTATGTATGTATTCACACATAGACACACACCATTACATTTCACACGGACAGGAGCTTTTCAGCTTACTTCAATGGGCAAGATATCACCAATAAATTAAAATCCACTTCTCTGGGAGAGTAGGAACTTTCTTTGGGGTAAGTATGACATATTACCACCCATTTTAAACATTTAGCAGTGCTTCCCTATTTCTGCCATCCTCCTAGTGAAACAACACATGAAATACATCACCCGTGGACACACACTGAGAGGGATAGACTGAGACTATCTGACAGCAAAAAAAGGACTTAAAACAGACTTTGAACAACATGGAAAAAGGTTGCTAAAAAACTGACCTAAGATTTTATTCAAATTTTGCTGTTGACATTAGGACTTTCTCCATTGACTTTGCTGGGCTTTGGCTTACATCTCGACTCTATAAAATGAGCAATGGAAGGAAGAACTCTGGTTTTGCAGAAACTCTTATGTTATCTTATGCTAAGGCCAGGCTGGATGGGGCTTTGAGCAGCCTGGTCTAGTGGAAGGTGTCCCTGCCCATGGCAGGGGGGTTGGAAAAGGATGATCTTTAAGGTCCCTTCCAACTCTAACCATTCTATGATTCTCTGATCTCTGTCACGAGCCTCCTGCAAGTGTTGCTACTGCACAGACTACAAAAGAGAGACAGCAAGCATTGAATTTCTGAGTGTCTTCCTCATTTGGGAGCAGGAAACCACTCTGAAGCAGATTCCTGCTTCTTAAAAATTTTTTTCTCTTCTCTCTGTGAACTTTTGGGAAGAAATGTACCCAATACTCTTCCATACTTCAGTAGCAGGTCTAATCAAATATGTTTATACCATTCAGGCAGTAGGAGATGTTCTAGACACCCTGCTCACTTACTTGCAGGCTGTCCCAAAGGCTCATTAAAAAAAAAAAACAACTGTTAAAAAAATTAATTTACTTTAAATCCAGTTCTGCATAATTCCATTTTAGTGCAATCTATATTCACGCAAGCATTTAAATATTCTATTACAATGAATCCATCATCAAATAATGTGGAATCCAGCAAAGTAATAGCTAACATCTTAGTGCTAAGCCTCCATCAGAGTCACAACAGTGCCTTGATACCCCCCTCATTTATTTCCAATTCTGGCACCTGTAACCATGGCAACATACACTGAAACCTTTCAAGCAGAACAGAACTGACAATCACAATAACAGCACAAAATACCTGAGGTGGGGAAAAAAGAGGAGAGGCACAAGCAGGTAGTTGTTGGAATTAAAAGCTAATGACAAGAAAACAGCCAGAAACAAATGCTGGCTCACACGACCATATTCTCTAGGCAGATGTATTTTTGCAAACCTGGTCTGCTCTGTCCTACCATCTGTGCAGCTATGGAAAAGGGGGGAAATTAGATATTGTTTCAGCAGAAGAGTAAAAGTACAAACTTGAAGAAGTAAGTTGCTGCAAGCAGAAAGCAACTGCTTATCTGTTGCATGAAACTCTGGGAGTGCTCAGCATTAGCCCATGGGGAAGCAGGTATTTTCTCCAAAGGCAAACAGTCACAAACGTGCTTCAGAGAAACACCACGCAGCAAAAAAAGAGAAAGAAGTCACCTTTTAAAGTAATTCTGAAATAATAATTCCATTAGCCTACATCAAAGAAAAGGTTTGAAATGAGTATGAGTTAATAAACCATGTATGTGTAAACTGGGATAACTTCCTAGACGTTTAGGGGATCTAATTAGCATTTGAATGCCGTGAAGCAAGAAAGGGAAATTCTATCTTTAAAGTGTAACAATCAAAATCAGAAATGAGATTGACCTGTGTGGGAAAGCCTAGCAGGACGCAGCTGCAAGGTTATCTTCCAAGGTTTATGGGGCTGGGGCTGGAGCTGAAAAAACACCAAGATCAAGGCCATCACAAGACCTGCAGGGAAGGCTTGTCATTTTTATCTCTTACCCCGTGAAGCTGGATTTAGAGAACAGAATGAGAGGAACAGGAGGCGGACTGACAGTGGTCTCCCTGCTGCAGCACCCCACTCACCTCAAAAGCCACAAGCCATGGCTCAGGCATTAAAACCAACAGGGAAGTCAGTGAGTGAGGCTCCTTGAAAAACAAGAGGAAAGAAAAAACAATACAAGACAAAAGCAAACAAGATATTAAACTAGACAGTCAAAGGAAAAAGGCAGGAAAGAGATTTACCTGCAAAGAAGCTATAACCCCCCAGAAACCCATACGAGCTATGTCACCAAACCTTGCTTCGAGATCGTGTAACTGCTGCCTAAGGGGCTTCACACATGCTCAAAAAATTGCATATTACGTTTTGCCTGCTACAATCCATGTGTCCTCCTTTCAACCATTTTTTGCTTTTACATCATTGGGAAACAAAAAGATTGCAGAAGGTATTAAGTAGGATAAATCCCGTACTTGTGTGGAACGGAGTGACAGCAGTGGGACAGGCAGAACTGTTTGGAGACTTGTGCAATGGCCTGAACTCTGCAAATGTGTGAATACACACAGGGAAAGTTGGATGGTCCAGGATGGGACACTGCAGTCTGTTCTTCTCCCTTTTCAGTGCCTTGCACATGAAGAGGAAGACATAAAGCTGTGGTGGCCCTGCCACGTCACTGCTCCATCTCTCTGGGTGAGGATGATAGAGAGTCTGTGGTGCTCTCCTGCTCAGGGCAATTTTATCCACTTCACACTGCATCAGAAGACCAAAAGGAGATGCTTGGAGGAGAGCTACCACTGGAAAACCAAAGGTAGCCACAGGAGCCTGAGGAGGGCCTCTCACTCCAAGGGGTGATAAGGACCTCACTCCTCACAATGTACCCTATATTCTGCCTTGGGTTATGTCTTCCTTTTTGCTTGTCCAGGAGTGTTTACAGAGAGCTGTGGTTCTTAAGCCTGTAAAACAGCAAATGCACCGGGCACCTCTTGGTTTCACCACGGTTCTGTCTCCACGCTGAAGCTCCTGCTTTCACCAGGAATTGTGTCTCCCACAGCTGATGATCCATCAGCCAAGGACTGCAGAAGCAGGAAACATGGAAGGAGCTGGAAGCACTTGCTTTTAGGGCAGGAAGCAGAAGATTGGTCCATTCCTCTTTTCCCTGGTCTTTTTTTTTTTTTTTTCATCCAAATGTGCAGGATTCAAGAGAAGCAGAGAAAGATCTGGACTTGAAATGGATAACATCAGAATGCAGAAGAGCTGGCATGCACATGAGCATTCATGTTCTGAATGGAGTTAGTCTCTCCTTTCTCACTTGCTTCTCTTGGGGGAAACAACTTTCAAGTACACAAAAAAGCTGTCTTTCACTGTCATGTAGGAAGCACCTTGCTCTCCTTCCTCTGGGGAATTTCTTCAGCCATAAGATTTTGTAAAAGAGAATATTTTTCCTCTAACATTGTGTCTCATTGACTCCTAGTTTCTTCTTCATCATTCATAAGACTCTTTTTCATGAGGTTTCCAGCCAATTTCTCTAATGCCTTCAGGTTAATACAGGTTCATCAATGGCAGAGTTTAACAGTGGGTTTGCAAGCAGCAGTCGTTCAAAGGTGTGGGAGGAACAGATAGAGAATACAGATCTATTTAGGTTGGAAGGCACCTTAAAAATCATCCTGTCCCAAACCCCTGCCATGGGCAGGGACCCCTCCCACTAGACCACAAAGCCCCATCCAACCTGAACACCTCCAGGGGCAGGGCATCCACAGTTTCTCTGGACAGCCTGGGCCAGGGTCTCACTATCCTCACAACAAAGAATTTCTTCCTGAGATCTCATCTCAGTCTCCCAGCTTGAATCCATCTCCCCTTGTCCTATCACTGCATACCCTTATAAAAAGTCCTCCCCCAGCTTTCTTTATAACCACCTTCGTATACTGGAATATCACCAAAAGGTCCCCCTGGAGCCTTCTCTTCCCTAGGCTGAACAATCCCAACTCTCTCAGCCTGTCCTCACAACAGAGGTGATCCAGCCCTCTGATCATCCTCGTGGCCTCCTCTGGAACCTTTCCAACAGTTCCATGTCCTTCTTGTGCTGAGGACTCCAGAGCTGGAGACAGCAATGCAGGTGGGTTGTCACCAGAGCAGAGTAGCAGGACAGAATCACCTCCCTTAAAATGATAAGAAAAGCTAGACAAGGTATAAGAAAAGCTAGGCAAGGTATAAGAAAAACTAGATGAGTGCAAACCTCAGGGCATAGCCTGATCCATCTTGCAACCTCACTGGGCATGCGTTGCTCCAGCTGGAGCTCACAATGGACCATTGTGCTCCACGTGTACAGAGCTGCATGTCCATACACCCCACACATACTCCAAGAGGCCTTCAAAGTCCTGGCTTCCCAAAATCTCAGCTTGTGGACCTGACTCTTATCCATTCCATGAAGCCTGGACCCAAGGATGCCAAGGCCAAAGGAGAACATGGCTATCCTCTCTAATCTGAACTTGTAACACAGCATTTCACCTCACAGGCCCTAGAACTAATTGAACAATTCACAGTGTTACAAAATTTTCTTGAAAAAGACATTCCACCTTAAGGACTTTAAGCGGTAGGAAAGGTATTGTGTCCCTAAGGAAGATATTTCAATGGTTAATTAATCTCACTTTACAAAGGGCCTGCTTTCCGTCTGATTTTCACTGACTTCTTCAATTTCTAGTTACGTGATCTTGTTGTACTTTTAACAGACATACAGTAACAGGTTTTCTGTCTTTTCTAGGGTGCTGAGAGACCAAAAATTTTAGCTACCCACTTTTTCAAAGAACCTAATTAACGTTCCAATAAAGAAGACCTTTTTTATTTCAAAATCTCATTAGATCAGTTTTACAGAAAGATAGCCACTTTTTCTTGGATTGCTAGGAACTACAGCAGTGAAACCATTTGCATCCAGTGTTCCTATATTTTCACATTCACTTTCACCTAAAAGCAAAAGCGTGAAAATCTTAACTGTCTCTGAATTTAAAGATTTTTATTTCACTTTGCACCTTCAAAACCAATTCATTGTCATCATTTGGGGTAAAATTGGAGGTTTGGTTACTGTAATGAAAATGTTAATATCCTGGACTTACACAGTTCTGACCAAGAAGCAGTCTGTCAATACCCCAATTAATTATATATTTACTTGGAATTTTACGTTCTTTGCCATCCCAAGGTGAGAGAAAAAGTTTATATAGTGAGAAGAGTAGGCACTAACCTAAAAATTTTCAGAGCTGTGAAAGCACAATGCTTTATCTCACGTTTAACTTTTCAGAAAGTATAAATTAAATGATATTTAAAAAGAAAAGGTTCTTTACAGTTGAAAAATCAAACTTGTTCATTGTCACTATTTCAGACTTTTTTTTTTTCCTACTTTGCTTCCAGATTGGTTGGATTATCTGAAATCTACTTAGCCCTGCAAACATCTTTGATTTCAGTGAATAGCAGTTTTCTTACAGAAAATATTCCATCAGTTATTTGACTTGAAATCATAGGACATTTTTCTAGTTTAGAAACTAAAAATACACCAAGGCGGCCTGGCAGAAATTATCACAAAAGGATACTTAACTGACAAAGGTACACATCTGAAATCACAGCTGCAGCAGCATATCAGCAATGAGCAAAGTTATTCCAAAAATCCCACAGGGTCCAGCTCCAACCCCAGTACCTTAAAATGTGTTATCACAGAATCACAGGATGGTGGGGGTTGGAAGCAACCTCTGAAGATTATCTAGCCCAACCCTTGCCAGAGCAGGATCACCCAGAGTAGGTTGCACAGGAACGCATCCAGGTGGGTTTTGACCAAGAAACGTGGACATGGGGAACATTGGAAGGGGGATAAAGTAGCCCAGAAGAAAATTATCTGGACAAAGAAAAAAAGGTAAAAAATTTTAAAAAGGCAATTTATTGTGATGAAATATGGTCCTACATCTAGGCAGAAAGTGCCAAGGAGATAAGGGGCTTTTCCTAGGAAGACATGGTATGGTGACCCACATGCCTGAGCTCATGCTCTCAGCAGGGGCTGAGGCTCAGGGCGCAGTTGTAGGAGGAGCTTTTCCGAGGGCTGGGAACAAGGTCTCTGGCAGGGAGCTCCAGTGGGAGGCTTCTGGCATATACCCCTGCAGTCCCTACCAGCCTGCCACAAATTTTTCTGGCCTCCCAGTGAGCAGTGGCCTGTCACTCAACACATCACACGCCGGCTGCTCTAATTTGAGTTCATTTCAATGCGCCACGCACCAATTCCTGGTGCCAAGACAAAAAGAACAGTTTGAAGCAAGATATCTCAGACCTATCCAGAGCAGAGTCCAGGTAATCAATACAGTCCATGTTAAAAGTAATAATGTAATTGGTTACAATTTGTCATCTGCAGGTACAGGAGAGAAAGGGAAAATAGCAATAGTTGCTTCATAAAGGGACGAATGCCAAGTGAGACAATTCTGAAGTGAGAAAATTGCATTGCTATTCACCTCCACCAGCTGTGCCTTACTGCCGAGCCAGGACAGCAGTGTCACAGCAGGAAAGTATATTGCCATCAGCATTCAATCCCACCGCCCCATCAGCATTCAGTCCCACCACCCCATCAGCTCCAAGCCAAGCCCTAAGTCCTGATTCCCTACAACCTACCATGTGTGGCTGAAGCTGGGATGGCAAGGAGCATAATCATACAAAGTCAACTCTCTGACTGCACTCCCCAGCTGTATCAGCCTTTCCCCAAGGGAATAGAAAGCCCTAATAGCACTGTAAAAATAAAATCTCATCTGAAAGTACTGCTGTTTTGTTAAAAAGATCAGGATTGTCTTACTTGGACCAGCTGTATTCTGTCACGTAACTATGAGTTCCAGAATTTGTTCTACTTACATGTGGCTCTCTTGCTCAGCATTATGATTAAACCTGGGTGTCTCCCCACCAGGTGTCCCTTCTAGCCCAACACCACCATCCCCACTCCACCAGATCAGGATATGGCAATGGAAGGGCACCGTGAGATTGTCACCTCCACTTTGTCACCCTGAACGTCTTCTGTACCAGGACAGAGAAGAAGCAAGCAAGCAGAACTATTACCTGGCCCATTCCTGCCTCAGGACTGGTGTCAAGAATAGAGCCCAGGGTTAGGGCTTTACAATGGTCCAGCTGTTACCTTTCTAGTGGTGGAAAATGGTTTGGGCTTTTTTAAAAGTTATTATATTTTAAACTCACACTTTATGACTTCAGAATTAGGGCTGAATCCTATTAGGGAGACAAAAGGCTCCTTGTAGTTCATACACGTCTAATAGTGTGAGAGATAAAGAAACTATTCTATTTGGCACAATATTTAGAGAAATTAATCCTCAAGCACTGAAGATTTGAGGGATTAACAGTCTGAGTGACAGCTGAGCTCATCCAGCCTACATCCCTGGGTTGTGCAGCAAAACCATTTGCCTCCAAGTTGAACATGTTCCTCATTTCCACCCGAGTCAGCACAATTCCTGCTTTTATTGCACTCCAGTCCCCAGGGGAGATCAACAAACTAATAAATCCTCATTTCATGGTGGTTTGCAAAATTGTCATGTTACGTTCATTTCTAAGATTTGCTATGTCCTTTCCTCCCTTTGTAAAGAAAAAGATATATCATGTGCATAAAATGTACTACATTTTTAAACTTTCAAAATTCTCTCCAAAGTCATCAAAATCGTCCATTTTCAATGAGAAAAAACATGTAGCAGTCACACACATAAACATGCCCTCAAAGTAACATTCAGACCCACCCAAAGAACTCCTTGGAGAAGACCTAGCAAGTGGGAGACCTTAACTATTGTGCCATTCTTCCCTTGCACTAATGTCACACAGCAGAAACGTGACTCTTCCCTTGGACTCAATTAGGATGGAGAGAAGAGAGGGGACACAGTCCCACCTCCAATTACTGTAGGGGGGTTCCTACAGTGGATAGTGGGGAAGTGGGAAGAGGTGGCCCTTGGTACTGGAAAGCATGGCATCACCAGGCAGAGACTCCCCAGCCAAGCAGACAAGGTCTAATAGGGAAAAGAGAGGAGATTTTGTGGTTGCCATGGCAGTGGCAGCATGGGGCCATGGCAGGAGAACAAGAAATATTCACTGTGAGCTTATTTTTGTAGCTTCGTAAAAAATCTGTGAAAATAGCTGAAATAAATTTACAATGAATATTTCCAACGTGGCGGTACCCCAGAGTCAGAGAAACACCGAGAACCAGCACATTAGACAAGGTGCAATTTCACTCCGAGCTGTGCAACTTTGTAGAAACCAACGGGGTTTCGAGGTTATGTCCAAAAGGATCTTACAATAGGCAGTGCTAATGTGTGTCTCTGCCTTTCAGGGCTTAAGATCCTGCAACAGGAGGAGAGCTCCTCCAAGAAACATTGACACCCAGGGGGCTGACAGAAATCACCCAGCACTGTGCAGAACAGAGCCATTTACTGCCCTCCACACCAAGTCTCACTGGGACGTTGCACATGGCAGGATGTTTTGCCATCTCTTTTCCCAATTATCAGCTTATTTCTACAGCCAGTTTTGGAAGGTGACATCCATGTGCAGTTCCTGGAGTAAAGGACTCATGCTGAGTGTCCTGCAGCCTCATGTACAGATGGAGAATGATGAATAAACTCCACAAGCTGGCTCACACCTGAATTGCAGAGGGATTTTTAAGAACAAACAATGGGGAGATGCTTTAAAAGCAACTGGAATATGTAACCTGTAACTGGACAACCACATGCCACCATGACATACCGCTGCAAAGGTTCTCCTGTGGGTGGAAGATCCAGTCTGACCAGAACAAAACCCAGATGGACTGAAGACTTTCTAACAGCAGAGAAAGCACTTTGGGCTGTGGATGACTGCCACTGCTAGTAAGCTATGTCCCTATCCAGTGTTCACGGGACTCATAGATCTTAACTGGGAGTCACATTAGGACCTTGATGAATAAAACATAGTTTTCAGTATCTTCAGGGGAAGAATACACCAGAGAACTGTCCTTTTGCCAGGCACCACGAGCAGCTCCAGCACAGTGGGGTGACGGGGAGGAGAGTACTCAGCACTGGTCCCTTCTGCCCAACGATCTCCACATCTTTGGGGTGTCTGTGCATTACAATGTACTGTGGGTAGGGTGGCATGTGGGATTAAATGGAGAACATGAACATGCCCTCAGTCTTTGGCAGTGTGTAATATTTTCTTTTCCTTCCTCAAAGTTGTCCTTCAGCCCTAATTAGCTCACAAGCCTGTTGTTCAAAAGGTGAGATTTCCTCTCTGGATTTCCCCCTGCTTTAGTTCAAATCACATCTAAAGACAGAGCCCGTCCTTTCATGAGCAGCACCATTTCCTTTGCTCATATCGCCAGTATGGTTAGGACCTTCCTTACTACAATATTTCTTTTCAAGGTGGCTCACTAACCCTTACCTGTTTTTCATTTTGACCTGCAAATAGCAAAATACCATCAACTGGAAAAGATAATTACTCACTTGTGAAAGTAAGTGTTATTTTTTTTATTCTATGATACGGGCAATACAAATGTCACTCCAAGTCAGGTTGTATTAAGTAGTTTCATGTCACATGACATAGTGTGAATTGACACATGCTGTGCTGTTGTATGAGATCTAGGGTTGCTTGTTTGAAGAGACTTTTCTCTTTTCTTTTAGCAGAAGATATTAGGTACTATAGATATTACATGATCCATCCATTAGCTAGAAAACACATCCGGATAAAGGTATAATTTCTGATATTCAGACCAAAAGACAACCTGAAAATTACTTCTTGCTTCTAACACATCTATTGATAGTCAGCTTATTCATTACTGCTTATTAAAGAGAATAAAACCAAAGAGAAGACACCACATCTGTAAGTAAATACCGTTAACTTGGAAAAATAAAATACAAAAGCCCATGCAGATTCCAAACATCAAACTAAATCAGGGATACAGTAACTTTTGCTTTATTTTGGCAACTGGTAGCACACTGAAAAGTTTCAGCATCGTTTCATTTTTCAATAATTTACAGTAAAATCAAGGAATTACCAGGAATAATTCTCACACCAGGTCAGTATTACCCAATATCCAGTACTACCAGCCTATTCACTGCTCAAGTTTTACTAGAAAATGTTGGGATGGAACAAAAGAGTTAATTCCTTATTTAAATCTTACCTTAGAGCATTTTACAATCAAGAACCAAAATCAGAATACTTATACTGATGTTAGGCCTTTCAGTCAAACAATATCTACTAACTCAACTAAAATCCTAATCAAGGCTCATTAAACCCATGCATACAAACCTTGTTTGTTTATGTAAGATTTTCCAGAACCTGGTACTTTCCATGAGTCTGGAAAGGCTCAGTGTAGGTGTCTGGTACAGGAACAGGAAAGACATCACTCACAACCAAAGACGAATGAAGAGGTTCTCCATTCAGCATCCTCTCTTTATTATCAGAAATAAATGACAAAAAATTGTTCAGCAGATCCACCTCTGAACAGGCTGGTTACTATCACCAGCATCGGCTTCAGATGCAGTGAGACTTGCAGAAGCCTTTTCTCAAGGTGGTTCCCTCCTTCACTTCCATCCCACTCACCACCATGCCAGTAAGCCATACCACAACAGACATATTTCCCCATCCCCACTGACCTCCCAGCACTCAATCTCAGCTTCGGATTTATTATTACTTTTTATTCCTTCCTTAGGCTCCTCCTTACATTTCACCTCAGACCTTCTGTTTGCTATCCCTAATATTTTGGAAGCAATGACTGCCTTCATCTGTGTTTCCCCTTCATTTCAACAGAAGGAAACTACAAAGCTCAAAGTAAAACTGAGCTGAAACCTCTCCCTTTCAGCCGGCGTTGCATCAAAGTCATGGATTTCAATATCAAATTCCACAACATGCTCGCTTGAAACCAGGCCCAAGCTGACTATCAATATTCAGTGACTCCCCAGTGAACCACTGCTTACAATTTGTAATGACCCCCCAAAGCAGTGAAGTCTCACAAAGCTTCAGGATTTGATCATGAAAGTTTTGCTGCATGCTGAGGTTTGAAACCCTTCAGCTGAAGATGGAATTAAAAATATATATATTTAACCAACTCAACTTGAAGGGTCCCTATTCCAGGTGGTGAGCACAGAACAGCATCAAGAGCCTCAAAAAGGCCTTGATCCAAAGGAGGACAGAGTTCCCCTGGCACAGGACTGGGGCAAAAAGCTGTGGGTTGCCCTTATCTCCTCTTCTGGCACAAGGGACCTGGCAGGAGGGACACACATTGGAGACACAAAGCAGAAGCCACAGGCTCTGAAGCAGAGCACTGAGAGATAACACAGACTCAACCCCTGGAATTAGTAGGGCCTCCCAGTCCTAGAGCTCTATCTGTATGTCTCAACTTTATCCACAGACAAATCAAGACTTCCATGAAACTCAACCGGGGTGTTAGGTTGTCTATAAAATAAAAAACACTATTAGAACCTTCTCTGCCATGTCCCAAGGAGGGTCTTGGGTTGACGCTGCACAGCAGGTCAGGCTGGTGACCTCATGCCAAACCTTCAGCCTCCCACAGCCATGGTTTGGGAAGTCTGGCCTTCCCCAAAACACCTTCTGAGCATGGTTTTGCATGATTCCCTGCACCGCTCATCTGCTGGTGTGTGCTGAGAAATGCAGCCCCCCAGCGCTGTGTCAGCAGCACCAGAACCAGGGATGCCTGACAATGGCTGGGGTTGGGGCGTTGCATTTGCAAGCAAAACACACCCTTACTTTCTCAATATTGGCTCCTTTATTGCAGGCTCTTATAGCTGACAACACAACAGAGAACTTCATAAAGAAAGTCTCATGATAGCTGTTATTTATTATGCAAATACTGCCTGCCATGGCAACATTGCATGCAGTAGTTTGCTTTATTTGCTCTGGTACATGCGTATTCAAATTAAGGCTCCCTACATTGTGCCTACACATTACAAAGATTTTGTTTTCCTTGACACTTCCAGGAGAACAAACTGCAATTAATATAGACTGTTTAAGCAGACAGCATCCAATTAGTTATCATCCATTTTCAGACTGGGGCTCTAGACAAAAAAACATGGAGCTGGCTTCTTATTCAAAAGGAAAATACATCCAAACTGCAGGTTTTCAAAGACACGTTTAACTCACAATGGCCAGGATACTCACTTGGCCTTTAATGTGAAATGGAGTGTTAATTTTTCTCTGTCACCTTTTAATTGCTTCCTTATTATACTGTTCAAGCAGTTAATTGCTAGACTGAGTGAAAGAGTGTTTTCAAGGGAAAGGAAATGCCACAGCATGAAAGAAAAAAAAAAAAAATAGAAGCAGCGCAGTAGTGTAATTGGGCCTGATACAACGTTAGTTGTGGTATTGCCTTTAATGGTAACTACAAAAATTAATAGGAAAAGCCAAATTGTTTTCTATGGCAAAACAAGCCAAGGGATGTGTCAGGAGGGTTTGCGTTCAGCTGCCACGCACTTAGCAGGGTCACGCTTTCAGCAGTACATGCGCCTTTCCTTCTGCTCCCTCTCTTGCAAGAAGGCAGCTGATTTATTTGGTAGTGCAAGAGATGTTTCTGATCACCGTCTCTCCTTTGGATCATGGTTCTCCAGGAGGCTGACAAGAGCCTGCCAGTGCCTAAAGTCAGGGAACACAAGGACTGGGAATGGCTGCAGAGATGCAGCTCCTGGTTCTCTTTTCTTGCCTTAGCCCAGGCTCCATCTCAGAAATAAAGGCCAGTCCTTCTGCAAAAGAGACCTCCGAGTCAGTGGGGACAGACTTTTCTGATGTCACGGAGGGAAAACAGGTACTCCAGATGCAAAGGCAAGAATTACAGGCATTTGTTTAAACAGCAACATGTGATTGCAGGCTCTAATGACGATCTACTGCTAGAGTTCGGGATTAGTATTATTTCCCCCATCCTCTAATTTTTATTAGAGAATAGTAATTATTAATGGAGGAAGGAAGCAGGAAAAAAAGCAGCTGCTGATGACACTGTTGCACAATGGGTTTAAATATGCACATTAATTCAAAAGAAAACCAACTTAAATACGAATTTTGAATTAATTTCCTAAATGTAGCTTCCCAGTGGACAATAGAAAGGAGATGATACAGTTAGCAACTTGTGCTTATTAGCATGCAAACATGCTGATTAACTCATTAGTAAGACTACACTTGAAGTCCTCCCTTTTGTTTCCTTCTCTAAACTGTTGGTCTTCCATTTATTTGTTTATTTGCCAGGAGGAAGAAAGGCCTGAGAAGAATGAGTCAACCCCGCGTGAAGAATAGCAAACTTTATATAACATTAAAATGATCCCCTTATATTTTATAAGAGTTTTTGAAGTAGTTCTTTCACTTGCCGAACAAACACGACACTCCTCTATAAGGCTGCAGGACCTGCCCATTTGCCCTGCTTTATAAGACTGGTTTCATCTCACTGGTACAGCCAAGGCACCACTTTCATTCAGTGGGAAAAAAAAAATGAAACAAGGCAAAGTCTAACTTTGCAGGACTTAAGCTCCTACCATCATGCTGAAAAAGGTGAGGAGACACAGAGGAGGAGCCCCAGGCAGAGGTAGCAATTGCTGACATGCAAGGAAACAGCTTCAGAGGGAACATAGACTTCCTGGGACTTTGACTCTGTCACAGGCAAAATTCCCAGCTCGGCTCATCTTCCCCACATAACCAGTGATGGAGAAAGGACCTGTTCTGTCCTTTTGAGCCAGATCCCCACCCACGATAGCAATGACTTACAGAGGTGAATCATTCCATAGCAATCACAGCACCAACTCCCATTCCCAGATGCGCACAGTCGAGGTATTCTCAAATCAGCTACCAGGGGAAACATTCAAAACTCTGCAGACCCTTTTCGTGATTATTTCAGTGCTTATGGGATACTTCGTTGGACTAAACACCTGAGAATTTGCACAACAATAGCATTGCAGTACCTTGAGCTTTTCCTTTCTTTTCATCCAGTAAATGCTACATCTTGGCCATGTTCCCACACCTCCGTTGGCTGTATGTTCATATGGCCTTCAATTCCAGCTGATCTATATGCCTCAAAACTTTCAACTTATTTTCTACTGTCCCATCACCTTTGTGGAATGTTTAGCAATAAAATGCTGAGGCACAGGACAAATCAAATATTCTACCACTGATAATATATCATAACATCTTTCTCCTCTGGCCTTCTAATGTCTTTCCATTCGAGTATAGGAAAAATTGTTGAAAACAGTTGAAACATATCAAGAAATCTCTCTCTCCCACTGGAGTAATCAACAAGTCTTTACAATTGGGTCAAAACACACCTAAAGATCTCGCTTTGCATAACAGAGTTTTCAAAACGTTTATTTGAAACTGTTTGATCTCCATTTAGTACTTCAGTGTACGTTACTCCTCTATGCAGTATCTTGCTGTTATTATAGCATAGTCTGGTAACAATCTCTTAAAATATTGCTGCAATTTAAGAGGACATAAACATGTTCTCTGAATAGGGTGTAATTAAATTGAACAACCTGATGTCATATTTTCATAGAAATTCATTTTATTAAACTGCCTATTTCCATTCTTCTATATTAACTTCTTTACCTAAATCTCTCTCTTTTTTCTCTTTAACTTCCAATTTGCCTTTGTCTAAGGATACTGACAATGTCCTATATAGCCTTGAAATCAATTTAGTGAGACAGTCTCTTTGTACAACAATTTTTCAATCTGTGACATTTGCATTTCTATACCTTTTTTAATTCACAAAGAACAGCATGTCTTATCCGAAGGAAACGGGAAATCTGAGCTCCAGGAATATTAAAATCTTCCACAAATTGGTCAAACGATTTAAAACGTCCATCCTTAAACAAATCTTTAATACAAATGAACTCTTTTTGTTGCCAGGTTCCAAAGGCTCCATTTTTAATACAAGTGGAAGGTCCTCATTATAACACAATAGAGTTAAGGGAGACAATTTCTCATTCCAGCCCATGAATTTATGCACTTTCCCCATATTTTACAGACTGGGAAATAGTTGTTAACATAATCTTTTCCTGCCACACCATTTTTATGTATATTTTTATGCCTGTGTTACCTCTCAAGTTCAAGTTCTGTATATATATCTCCTTCTACAAACTTGTAAAGGAAGTTACCCCTGTCAGGTCCCTATCACTCAGAGTTGTGATGTGTTAATCCTACTCTTCTCTCACAATTCTTGAAGACTTGCCACATTTTACAGCAATAACCCTTCCATTTAGCTTCCCTACACCTTCAAATGCACCACAACCTTTACCAATAAAAGAAACAGTCTACACTTCTCTTTATCTCAATTATTCAAATGGCAGTGTAAAACAATAGTCATTCACATAGAAAGAACACAAAGAATTATTTGAAAGAACTATCATTTAAAACACAAGTTTGTTCTTTGGGATTTAGAGCATAAAAGATTTAGATTCAATGAGGCAGAAACATTCACCGAAACCTCCTGGTCTCCCTAGGATTGAGCCAGATTGTTTGGAAAATGTCAACTTAACCAGGACAGTAAGGTCTCCTGTATCATACTGAAGAGGAGACGTCTCTACCAGTCAGAGCTTCAGAGAAGACAAATAATTTAGGATGAGTTAATCACACTGAACACTGGGCTGCTAAAACACAGCTATTTGACTATGCTTTCTCCATAGTCAATGGACACAGACAGCAGTTCTCCTACCTAAAGCAGTTCAGATGAGCTTCTCTCTGGAAGTAGAAGGCCGACAGCCAAAGCACCCAGGGATCGTAAGCTTAGACAAAGCGCTAGACTAAGCTGCCTAAGGAGAGTGAAGGGGAAAACCCACAGGTTTGCTTCCATCAACAACTCCATCACTTCCAAACAAATACATACCTATCATCTGTTTGGTATATACACCATCCAGCTATATCTCAATAAATAAGGTACCACTTGAGAACACAGGAACAGCCTTAAACTCTGCACATTAACTCTCTAGCCACAGGGAAATCTCTCCATTCAGGCTCATGTAAAGTTCCTGCTCAGGTTGTCTTTTGGACTTGAAGTTGCCAAGGCATCATACCTCAGTAAAGATGGTGAAGTGCAGCTTTTCCTGCTGTAAAAGCAGGAAAATGTCGGCATTTTCATGACAAAGTGAAAACATCAACAACACCAGAGTAAAAATAGGGCTGCCAAAGCATTAACAGGGAAAGCACTGTCTGAAGAAACTATTCTTGGACACCATCCTGCCATAACCCCTTCCTACAAATTGAACACCTTGTAAGCAGATGGTTAGATACCAAGAGATGCTGATCAGTCAACACCAAAGTCAATAGGCACTGAAGTCGCTTAGTACAGCTGGTTAAAAGAGCTCAGGTCCCAGCTTTCCCCAGCAGCACTACCAAACAGGAGGCCAAAATAGCATGAAACCAATTTAAGAATCATGCAATTTAACGTGCAATGTCTTTTCATTTCTTTCAAATTTTTCAGTGTTTCCAAGCTGAAGCTGTTCTACAAGTGGAAATTGCCAAACTTTTTCTTCCTTTTAAGTAGGTGAACTAAGACTCCCTGTAACAGCGCGACTCCAGGAGCACTCCATGAGGTACATGGAAATTCCAGGATGGTGCAGTGATACTGCCACATTCATATAGCCATTGGAGAGCCTTCAAGTTTTCTCCCTGAATTTAGAACACAGAAATGCTTCCTGTTCTGCCATCATCACCCATCCTTCAGTGATAATTAATTGCAGAACCTGAGCTACATCTACAACGTGCCTATATTCAAAATCTCCATAAACAAACAAACAAAAAAATCTAAGCCTGTGTTTTCTTAGATATAGCTACTTGTGCCAGGCAAAACCCAAGAGTAATTCTGGAAAATACAGACATTTCTTTTCAGAGACATGTGGCATCTCACGTCTTTGCGAGTTCTCCCTTTTTGCTCTAAAATTCTGTAGGTGTTTGTTACACAAAGTAGTTGCTGATGCTCTATTTCAGAATTTCAGACCCAGATTTCTCTGATGACATACTGCTGATCAGAGTTCATGCACACTGTCAATCAGCAGTAGCAAAACCAATCCAAACTCACGTTCTAATCTCTCGTACTAATACATTTCTGGAACAACTACAGGGATTAATGCACTCCAGACTGAAATAGCAGCTACGGTGAGCAGTGCTGGCGCTGCCCTAGTACTGGCTGATGCAAAGTTTTTATAAAGCCACTTCAGTTTGCCTGTGAGCAAAGCACCATCAATATCAACAATAATCATGAGCATCTGGAATCTGAGCTTGAAAACATAAACGCTAAATACCCTCAGTACCTAATAAGGAAACTATCTGAATTAGCCACTTACCCAATCAGAGAAAAAGATGAATGTATAAAACTGTCAGATAATGACAAAAATTAACCTGATATTATGTCACACAGAAATGCTGAGGCTGGAGCAACCTCTGTAGATTCTCCACTCTAACCCTTCTGCTCAACACAGTCAGCCAAAGCAGGTTGCCAAGGACCATTTCCAGTTGTTGTTGAGTATCTCCAAGGACAGAGGCCATAACACCTCTGGGCAACCTGTTCCAGTGTTTGATTACTCGTACACTAAGAAATGTTTTTCTTACATTTAAATATTTAAGTGGCTGAAATGCTGAACATAAATGCTACTACATAGTGGGGACACCAAAAGAACCTCCTCTCTATCTTTCCACCTCAAGCAAGCTTGTCGTCATCTTTGAGAGGTGTTTATTCAACCAGTTCCAAAAGACTTTCTGTGACAAAACCACCACAGCCTCCCCTGTCTCTCTCAGTGTTTCGCTCTCCTTCCACTCCTTCACCTGCCTTGCATCCTGACTTCCAGTACCTTGTTAGATTTTACTTCCTTGCTCTAAGTATCTAGTGCAACCAAAACAAACAGTTGGGACCAAATTAATTCCACTACTGTTCTGTTAAAGTCAATGGATTCACTTTAGGATTGAATTTGCTTTTCTTATATGAGAAATGGGGGATTCAGAAGGAGATAAAAGAAGAATGAGAAGAAAAACTGACCTTGGTGGTCATATTTTCTTTAATCCACTAGGGCCACTCACTGAACGCATACAGCCAGACCTACAATAGCACTTGCATTTAAACTCGGATGGATGTAAATATAGGTAAGGGCACTAATCAGCCAGGTGGCTACATGTTACCCTGAACACAAGCAATTAAGTACAAGGGCAATTTTCTCCCAGAGGTTAGTTATTTCATAGCCAATTACCCAAGCAGCTTCACCCCACTTTGAACTGTGTGTGGAGTAAGAGCCATGTCTGCATCTGGACCTTCAATAGATTCCCTGTAGCTTTAGCCATCAGCCCTATTCATCTTTTTCTAAAGTAGTTACAGCATCCACCTGCCTTTCAGTATTTAACTCCTTCATTTGTAAAGAAGCAAGCAGAACATTTGAACAAAAAGATATTTTTATCTTTATAATAGGCAAGGCAATTTTAGCACTATATGGCTATGAAACTCAGCATTCAGCTTTGTGTGGTATCTTCACAAAATCAGTGAATGCACTTTATTAAACTTATACCCTCTCTGCAAAGCTGGCCTTTCGAGTGAGAAATCTGCATTGTTTCGTGTTCAGAATACGGCAGGTCCAAGGAAGATTGACTGAATGCACCGGAGAATACAATCAGCTAACACAAGCTAACACAGCGATCTATTTGTGCAATGCATTAATAATATAATTACACCTGAAATATTAATAGAATATGCTAAATATCTGAGAACAGAGACATATCACAGGCTGTGCTTGTCTGCATGTGTATAAGAAATACTTACATTTTATTCCCACAAGACACACGTTGTAAGACATTACAAACATACATACAGCTGCACCTCCGTGCAACCAACCCACACACGTGGGCCCAAGGCAGATGAGGCCACCACAAGAGCACAAGGCAGAAGCCACCACACTGTCCCACTCCTGTCCTGCTCTGCACCATCCTTAGAGCTGGGCTATGATTGTACCCTCAGCTACTGGTCTTGTCTCTCCAAAACTGCATCCATAATTCAGCAAAGTACTAGAGCACATGTGTAACTCTGACAGTGAATATTGCCATCAAAATGTGTGTGTAACTGGACTGTGTTCTACGTATGGATGACCAAGAGAGCAATGCCCCATTGGAACAGTTCCCTCTGCCAGCTCCCATTCCTCCATCCCAATAGTGTCACAAAGAGCCTGGAGAGCACGTCACAGCACAGCTCCCACAGACTCTGGTGCCCTGGCATCCACTGGGAAACCCACCTCCCTGGTGCAAGGGACACAAAAGCATCTCCCAGCACTATCCAGGTTAGTCCAGGGGGGAATCAAGGAGGAGTGCGACGTCCTGATGCTACGACTTCTGAAAACACTTCTGAACCCCTGGGGCTCATTCTGAAAATATTCCCCTAAATTACAAAGTAGACAGATTAAAGAGTGTACAGTTTGAATAACAAGGAAGTCCATAACTGATACTAATAATTTTTCTGAGCTTTCCTTTGCAGCCTGAGAGACTTTAATATAAGAGGTAACTCAGATCTTCCAAGGAAAAAAAAAATAAATCCTAAGTGTAGAACAAAATCCTAGACAAGCCACACATCTCCTTCCATAAGAGGATTAAAATACAGTGGAGAAAAGGCAGGTTCCCTTGGACTTTCCAGTTTCTAGGTTGCCAAGATCTTGCTAAAATAAGAGCATAAAAGCAGAAAGTAAACAGAATTTTGAACAAAAAAAAAAATCCAAAAAACCATTTTTAAAAAATGAGCAGTGTGTCAGTAGTTGTTTTTCACTTTGGACAGGTAAATAAACTGAAAAGAAGTCTTTTTCCCCAATAGTTATGCTGTTCCCATGCTGCCAGAGGGGGTGTGCACAGAGCCAATGCCAGCCAGTGCTGCTGGGTGCCCAGCCTGAGCTGCTGGCTCTGCCTGCAGGTCTGTCACCACACTGTCACTTCTCCCACCCCACTGGTGCCAGGCTCCCCAAGGCACAGCGGGCACCACTCAGACATCTTTGGCTCCCTGAGGGGTACATTTGCCCCAGGAATGAAATGTCTAAGTCAGTGCCCAGAATATCCTTACCTTCCCCACAGGGGAAATTTCTTCCCGCAGTCAATAGGCAGTAAAAATTCTCCCTCAGGAAGCTGAAGCACTTACCCCTTTGCCCTGTGGTCTGAGGTACAGGCAGCAATTGGTGCAAGTCAGCAAAGACCAAAAAAAAAAACCACAATAAAATCTTCCTGTCTCACAAGAAGAGCCTACCTTAAAAATTTTGTAATTTCACTGTCAAGATCGTCATAGAAGAGACGGTTATAATTTGGCTGCACCAGTTTCTATCCCCCCGCCCTTGCTGTTCTCTGTACGTCTCTCAGTAACAAACCTGTTGTTTTAAGTATTATTTATTTACCAGGCAACCACAGTATTGTTTGATATGTAATGGAATATTTTCATGACTTTTATTTGCTAAAAAATAACACCATGAAATGAGAATAAGAATGAAAGTCTGTTACAGTAAATAGCAAAAACCCAAAACTAATCAAAATCATACTGGAAATTAGATACAACACTAATAATTAAGTTCTGTCCACTATAGTTATTACTTTTTATATAATAAAGTTATTATTTGCATAATAAATTATCATGACACAGTTTAGGCAGAGAATTGTAAAAATACACATATGCAAGTTATACAGCTGACATTTTTAGATTACCTGCTCCTTGAATGTATCTCAAATGAAAGTTAAAATTCACTTTTAAATTGTAACCCTTCCACTTCACAGATTGAAAAAATATGTTGTATCAAACATCCACATAAATTATGAAAGCTCCTTTAAAATGCCAAGTATAGATCCTACTGTGCTTAGGATGTCAGCATAACTCTAAAAATATGGAGTGATGAGGCATGGATACAATTTATAGCGGAAATCAAACACGCTTTTCAACTTGCACGCACCAAAAAAATGTGGTAAATCAAACAATTCTTCCCTTTTTAAATTGAAGTTGAACTAAAACTGTATTAACTTCATACAGATTGTCCAGATTAGTGATATCTGATCACTGGAGAGATCCACAGACGTAATGTCGTATNTTTTTTTTTTTTTGGCAGTAGCATTTTAAAATCTAACACTGTGAGTTTGAAGGCAAATGCCCCAGTACAATGCATCAAGTTGGCTGTTTGTTCCAAATGGTGTTGGATCATCTGTTAGTTCAGTTGTGACACCCCTTTTGGAGATCTGAATGTTTCCAGTAAAAATCAGTAAGGGAGGGATTACTTTTAGGCTGACACTGTATGGAGAAACACCCTCCAGCTCTATGCATCTGCAGGGAGCTCTGTCTGTTTAAAAGGAACCCATCTCAAACAAGGATTTCTCTTTATGGATCTCATTGCAGGACCAAACTTGCAATATTTCCTGTTGATTGATACCTATTTCCCAAAGAGCTATTTTAAAAAAGAGCAACAAATATTTATAAAATACTATTATTTATATTGAAAACTTGTAGCTCTCAAGGAATAAAAAAAGCAGAGGGGAGTGGGATAAAACAGAATGCTCTGAATTAACCCAAATATAGGCACAGTCTGATTTACATACACAGAAAGAAAATTCTTGGACATCTCTCAACAAAAGGCGAAACCTTCACTATGTGGTTATCTTGCAAACTGCTTCAACCGCAACACCCCCAAAATAACGAGGTGAGTTAGGGGAGAAACCATTAGTAAATAATATGGTTCTTTGGTACCTAATCCTTACGTTTTATTTACTCTACATGCCAGCGGCCGTGCAGAACGGTGCGTTCTTCGCCCCGTGGGAGCTGCGGGGCTCTGCCCACGAGATGGCAGGCTGAGATGCTGGTTTTGCATTTCCCAGACAGTCTTCGATGGGAAACAGCTTCCCCTCTCAAATGACAGCAGCCCCAGGTAGCCGGGGTGACATTTGCTTTACATTATGATACGCACTAATTAATCATTAGCGATCCCAGAAGTATGTCGACTAAAAATGCTTTGCTATGCCTCGTCACAGTAGGGGCTTTCAATATTGATACTATTACACACACATATGTTCCACGGCTGGATGTTATATACCAACGGATTTGGTGTTTTAGGCTACAGAATATCTTTTAAGTACTGCTAATTATTGTTTGATCAAAATCCTTATAGTCGGTAATGAACTTGGTATCTTACACTTTATGCGACAAACTCTTGAGGTTAGGTCACAAATTGATTGCTCGACTGGGTGATGAAATAGGACTTTCGTGAATTAAAGCTGCTGCAAAACTAACTGGAACTTTTGATGGCATAATCCAGGCTTTTGGGACTGGTTAACTGGACATTTTTACACCTTTCTGGCAGTCCCTATGCCAACAGCCTGGGGCCACCTCCTTTCATGTCACAGCTGAACAACGCCTCAACAAAGGTGACTGGAGACCTGAGAGCACCGTGAAAGAGTGCTTCAAATATGACCAAAGCTTCATGACACTGAGGTGAAGACACTGAGGTATTTTGATTCCCCTGTACCACCAAGTACACAGGCACATTGGGGATAGAAAATAGGTGGTGATGAAGAGTATGGGGAGGTTGACGTTAATAGAGCTGAACGGGAGGGAAGCACTGTGCCCAAATGCACCAGAAGCTCTCTGTTGAGTCTTGCGTGCCTTCAACTCCAGTGAAAAGCACCCAAGCCAGTCAGTAAGGAGGAGAAGAGATTTCTACCTTGGTTTCATGCCAAGACAGGCTTTTTTTGGAAAGGTAAGCACAAACCTTCTGCCTGGGAACTCTTCTCAGTAGCTGCAAAACTGCTGACTTCTCTCATTCTTTCACCTCATCATTACTACGCACAAGCAACCCAAAACCAAACATCTCTTACAGACCCTACCAGAGCAGTCCTGCCCCAGAAGGTTCATCTTCAGTGATCCTGAGGAGACAGACCCTCTCCCCAATCTACAATTAAGGACATTGAGTCTTATCTTGGCTATCATGGTTCAGGAGCCCTTCAGCAGAACCTTTCAAATGGTAAAGTATGTTCAGGTGCAGACCAATGAGGGGGATCACAGATAATTAAAATATTCTGTAATAATAAATAATAAAAAAAAAATCTAGAGTGCTGAAATGGTTTGTAAGGGCAAACTATAATCTCAATAGCTTTATAAATGCACTAGCTGATGCAGGGGCATGGTTCAAAGTGGTCAAAAGACAACTGAGCTCTGAAATTGTATTTAGACAAGTCCCCATAGCACAAAGTCAGGGCCTGAATGGTCATGAGAGTTTTACCCACCATTCTTATTTGGGCTGCCATGTGTTTAATGGTCGAGTTTTCCACTGCACCTTCTTTTTTTTGGATATTGCAATATACAACAAGGAAAAAATCCAACAAAACAAAAGCTCTTGTTTTTAAAAAGGCCAATGAAAAACCACACACCAGGTAGACTGACACCATTGCAAGTTCCTCTGGGGGTGATCAGCATTGGATGAAAGCTAAACTGTCTAGAAAAATCCTTTCTAAACATAAAAATATAAAGCCTTTGAATCTGCTGGTCTTGCAAGACAAATGTTGAAAGGTGAAGGGCACAGGCTTTTGCAAAGGTTATAGAGTGAATATTGATGATGCTTCTCCTCAGGGAAGTAAAGATGAAGCAAGCAATAAACACTTGTTTAGGGATTTTCTCTACCATTACGCATCACCTGTGTGTCAGAGGGACACGTGCCAGCTTGGATGTCAGTCATTTCCACCTCCATGAACACTCCACTGGGCCCAGCAGATGTGTCCATGCTTGTCTTACTTGCTCCTGTAAAAGCTCTGGCTCACATCCGGGAAATCCTGTTTCTGATGCAAACAGTTCATTGGTACAAGCCACGAGCAGGTCAGCATTTAACAGCTAAACGACTGGCAGAACCATTATTATCTAATGGGTCAGGAAATTAGTCCTGTTCAAGTAATGGAACTCTATTAAAACCACATAAAACAAAATAAAAAGGGGAGGAGACAGAGGAGCAGAAAAAGAGAAGGGAGGGACTCCCAGTTCCCTATGATTTCAGGACTAAAGACTAACAAAAATACCAAATACTACCAAACTTTTGATACAACTGTGACTGTTAAGATTTACAATTTATTTGACCACTTGCACTTTGATTCCAGCTAATGCAGAGTTTGAGGATTATCTATAGTAAATTAAAATTACAGAAAATGGGACTTAGAAGTTCAGTCCCTGGAGTCACAATGAAGCCGTTCACAAGGGCAGGTGATTTCTGGAGGGACGAGCACACCATCGCCTGCAGGTTCTTCAGAAATCTTGGTCTTTCACCATTCCATGGCACCAGAACATTCATATTCCATGGCACCAGAACTTTGCAGCCCCACAGCCACTGGCTCCCACCCATGGCTTTTCCCATGCAGAACAAGGAGGAAAGTTGTCTCTTTCCCCATAAGGGTACTGTCAAAGCTTGCAGTGTCCAGACACATCTGCATTCAGCCACTTACATCTGCTTGCAATGTTTCTTCATCACCAGCAACTCTCAAGAAAGTTTTCTAGTTCAACAACAAATAAAGATGTTGCTGTATTTACTGTGCCATTCCAAACACACATTTGGATTTTTAACTTGGTCGCTAGAAAGTGAAAAGAAAGCAGTAGCCAAGGAAGAGCATTTTCACTGTTACATCAATCGATTTTTAAGCCTATGTTTCTCTATTTTAAAACTTTTTGACTTAAATCTCATTCTATATTCTCCCTCTCTCATGCCAACCATAACGCTTATTTAAAATTCCCTCTTTTCCAAATGTATTACTGGCCCGAAAGCCCCCACAGTACTTTAAACCTCAGCATTTCTCCAGCAGCCCCCTGATTTATGAGCTTACAGTTTCTACATTCTAGCTGCTCTACACTGAAGCTTGAAAACACACCAAGAAAATAAAAAAAATAAAAAATAAAAAAAAAGAGAGCTGACTTCTAGCAGCGGGATAGTATCCCTCAAGACGTGCAGATTTTGTTCCCTTCTCGCTTGTGAAACAGATGGTGTTTTATGCTTAACACAATCAGCACCATTCTCTATCTGTTGCCTTCTAACCTTCCCCACCTGTGGGAAACCCAACCAGAGCTTAATGAACATACTTGGAGCTGTCTGGACTGAATTAGTCCCAGTAGGAGTTACCCTTCAGGTACTCTGCAGTCTCTCATGGCCATGTAACTGCAAAGGAATACAAGAAACCTTTACACCGTGGCTAATTAAATAAAGGCTTGCCTCTGCTAAGTAAGTTTTTTTCCCTTCCAAAAGCAGGTAATGTCTAGTGTGTTGAACCATTCTGGAAGTATTTGCCACTATCTTGAACATTCTGGGATTCAAGAGGCATGAAAATGGGGTCAGAATGTGATTTTTAACCACATTTAATTTTCATTTTTAGAGCTTCTTTTCATTTCCGTATACCAGATTATGACAATAATCACCTTGCAAATCTAAAGCATTACCAAAATCAGACATTTCAAAATTCACATACAAGACAAGACGTTTTGTTCCTAAATTTCAGCCCTTAAATTTGCGTTTTCCCCACTTGAAATACTGCAAAAACTATCTTTTTGGCAGCAGATTCTTCAAAATGAAGATGAAATTACAACCTGGTTGCTTTGACCACACTCCATGTCCCAGAAGGAAATATTAAAAATGTCTCAAAGACATGCTAGAGTAATTTCCTTCATGCTAATTATCAATTGTAGAAAATTGTTGCAGGGAAGTAATTCAGCAACCTGAGATTGCTTCCAAAGTACCTGCAGTGGGATTTTTGAATCAGCTTATACACTGAAACTTTTGCTGCTGGCTTTCATTCTTGACTGATGTTTGAGGCAACTCCATCTAATTTCCAACCTAAAGAAGCACAGAACTTCCATTAAATTAATTGCACCATTGCTAAGAAGGAGCAAAATGAGCTTTGCAAAGCTAATTTCCTTGAATTGCAACCAAGTGGATGGTCAACCTTTCTCAGGAACACTCACTAAAATAGCATGTTATCTGAGTTCTCTATTTTCAATTTCCTCATGCTGAGGTTTCACTGTGGATCCTTTCTGTGGCATTCAGGTGCATACAGATAAGATAGACTCGCATTTTTCTTAATACATCAAGTAGAATTCCAGGCCAGCCACTACAGTGAACATCCACATGGGAATCCAGTGAGCTAAATTTAAATGTTTATCATAGAGAAACAGAAGATTCTTTTCCTACAACTTCACCATGAAACATCATCAGGAAGGTTTGCAAAATTTTTTACTCAAAGAGAACCATGCCAGCTTCTTCCCTTGAAGAAAAAGAAAACAAACTTCTGTCCATGACAGCAGCCAATGTCGCACAGGGGTGGTGGTGAAAGCTGTATTACCAAAACCCAAAAGAAACAACTTTATTGTTCAGAACAGAATGTTACAGACAGGTACTTTATAGAGGCAAGACAAACTGGTTTCCAACAATGAGTTCTCTGGATTTGCCTCTTCTCTTGGCTACCACTCTACTCTTCCACATCTGATTCCAAACACAGTGCAATGGCTGGAAACCAGTAGGACAAGCAACAGCTGTCAGAACCAGACTGGGAAGAGCCAACCAACAGCCAGAAAACAGCAGGGAAATGGATGGGAAGAGAAATGCCATCAAGCTGATTTCTATAGGAAAGATAATTTCTTACAAAGAAGGAGAGAACCAAACTACAGGTCTGATCCAACACCCCAAGGACAGCAAACACCAGCACCAACAACAGGGCCTTTCCTTCAGGAGATGGCAACTGATGCTTAGTGATTCAGTCCTGGGATTTAGCTCCTTACAGCTGCACTGGTGACCTTTCAGCCATCTGAGGTTTGCAGTGTGAACACATGCCTAGATTCCAGGATATAAGTCCCTTTCTCCTCTAGACCATTATGTGGATGTCCTCTGATAATTCCTGTCTTAATCAAGTTTGACCCTTTCTATTCCCTTAGCCCAGGGTCCCTTAGGTCGACCAGGGTGCTGTAGGTCAACCTTCCTCTTCTGAAAGTGGTTGCTTGCTAAAATGATTGTATAAAGATATCTAAAATAAAATTGTATAGTAAATGTATAGTAAATGGGAAGATGACACCTGAACAGACTTCTCAAAAATCCTTCTAGGGCCAGCTAGAATGTGAGCAAGAATCTTTAAGAGTGTGTGAAGGTCATGAACTGTGCAGAAAGCCTTCCCCATTTCACATACTAGGCAACTTTTGGGGGAAGAAAAAGCTAAATATGGGCAGAACTTTGTTATAAGCAAATTGACAAGATACAAGGGTGTTATTTAAGCTAGAAAACAGGCAGAAACTGGGCATACAAGGTAGAGATGGGCTGTCAGTTGGTTGCAGGTAACACAATATCTGGTTGTAAAGGAGAGGACAAAAATTACAGCTGAGCCCTGCAATAGGCAGGCAACCTCCTGGGGGGACGCTCCAGCAATGCAGCTCAGCATCACAAAAGGTGGTCAATAAAACAGAGTGCAGTGGTCAAACAAATGCCAGCAATCACTCTTCCTTACGCTGCTGTTTAGCTGAACCCCAGGAAGAATTGGACATCCCAAATAAGTACACCGAGGGCGCTTTGCTGGGGCCACAGGGGGAAGGGAAAATAGAAAAGCCTGGTCAATGAGACTGACTGGTGAGATAGGATGGAAGGACAGAAGCGGGTGAGCCACATACCAGCCTTTCAAGCAATTTGTCACCAATGCCTAAAGTCACATGCTTGGAGATTTTTCTGACATTCCTAAGATATGCAGGCTAAATATTAAGAAGCCATTTCTCTGGGGACTCTGCCTATCTCTGATTCTGTCACAGGGGCTTCCAGAGGAGAAGGGAGCAGGACTGACCATTAGTGATGGAAGTCCACATTCACACTATGCGACAGGGCAGGCCTACAATACCAGACTTTACTCTTAGTGTCATGGGAATGGCTTTAAACTCCAGAAAACCCACAGAACAAATGGAGATGTGCTATCTCCAGGAGAGAAGAGACCCATGTAAAGGATCTGCACCAATCCTACATGTACCATTCAGATACAGAACTGGGGAAGAGAGCATCTACTCAACAGTCATTCAACCTACTAATTCTAGTCTTTGGCCTTCTCTACTAAACCAAACTCCCAGTATCAGCTGTCCTACCACAACCCTGGCCATGACAAGGGAGCGCAGCGTTAGAGAAGTCCACTGGATGAGGAAAAAATTCATGGGGCTGTAGTGCTCTTTGTAGAAATGTCCCTTTTGGATTATAAGCTGAGATAACTGTTGAAAATTACCTTTCTTGCTTAAAAATACCTGACAAGCTCCTCCTCTAACAGTGAAAATGACACACAAGTGCATTGAAGAACTAACTGTAGCTGAATCACTAAGTACAAAGGGGCATAGTGTAGTTAAGTTCAGTGTCCTTGTGGGAGAGGGAATGCAACAAAACCCAGCAACTATGACATTAAGTTTTAGAAAGGGGATTTAGAAAAAAAAAAAAAAAAAAAAAAAAAAAAAAAAAAAAAAAAAGAAAGAAATTGAGGAAGCTAGTAAAAAAAACGCCCTGAAGTCAGAAGTAAGGAAATTAAAATCCTTCAACTCAGCATGGAGGCTACTTAAGCAACCATAATAGAGTCCCAGAAGGAATGCATAGCTTTTCAAAGAAACACGGAAGGCAAGAAAAATAAAATTAGCATGGGAAAACAGCAAGGTTCAAGGGGTTATTTAAGCCAAGCAGGTAACATTCACAACTAAGTGAAAACGTAACTTTAGGGAAGGCAATGAGAAGGAACACAACCCATGGAAGGTTCTCCCCATCACGCAGACATGTTTCAAAAGTTGTGGTGACCGAGAAATAAGCTCAGCTGGGAGGCGGAAAAAATACCTAAGGAAAGAAAAAATGAGTCACTAGAAAAATAAATACCCAAAAGATTTCAAGAGGCAATAACAGTGAATAAAATGATTGCAGAGAAAATAAGTTATTTCTCACCAGTACGGAGGATGCTGTGGGGATACAAGTTGCCTAGGGTGAGAGAGCCTGAGAGAAATAGAAGGGATAAAATCAAGAAGTGGAAAAAAAAATAAATAAATCAAAATGCAAGAGATACCTGGAGCCACATGGAATAGGCAACTGCTCCCTAGCATGGTGTAGCTGGGCACTGATCACAACTTGTGTTACTTACAGTGAGCTCACATGGAATGTGGCAAAACTGCTGCACTTGAGACACTTACCGATCTCTTACATGTTGCACCAAAAGCCTCTTGATGTCTTACACAACCCAGGGTGACCTCTGAAAATATGAGGAGACCTGAGGTCCCTGGGAATGCCTTGTGACCCTTCCAGAGCATGAACAGCATGGTGCATCACTCCTAAATGAGCCAGGTGAAGCAGAGCCTTCCCAGCTTTCATTTAGCTGGGCTCCAGCAAAGCACCCAGTCCCCAGCTGTGTCCAACCTGCAGCCCAGAACACATTTGTTTGAGCTTTAGTCATTTGTGTGGTCTTTTAAGTAATTATCCATTGCATTATTCAAGGACAGAGCACAGTATTTACTGGATTACTGGGTCTGTACTCCCTTAAAGACACAACTCGCTAGTTTGGGAGCCAGCTGCACAGTTGCAAAGCAGCAAGCAAATATTTCTCTTTTCTTCTCCATTTTTGAGGTACAAAAGAAGGTTCCCTTGGAAAAAAAAAAAAAAAAAAAAAACCAAAAAACANAAAAAAAAAAAAAGCCAAACAACAGCAAAAAAACTCCAAGAGAACTGGTGGTACTACAATAAAAAGCCCATCAGTTCTAGGTAGCTCTCTTTTACGCAATATGTTTACTGACCCAGTCACAAAAGTGGAGGTGGTCATGCCTCATTAGAGTGCCTCATACAGATTCCAACTGCAAATAGGGAAATTATCTTTCCATGGGCAAAACAAGGGTCATTTTGGGGTGTGTATGTGTGTGTGTCACATACCGATTTCTGCAGGCACTAAAAGATTCACTCATGGTGTGTCCAGCTACAGCGTATGGCTAATTCCTGTAATGAATTCTGCTTTTCAAAGGCAGATGCCCTCAAATAAAAAAAAATAAAAATAGAAAGGAATAGAATACAGAGTGGCCACTAGCTGAAAGGACCCCAAAGTGCCTGCAGGATGAGAAGATGCTGGCAGCAAATGCTGCAGCATTTTAAGTCCTGTAGCAACCAGCACACCACCTTCGGGCCAAAGATGCAGGAGAACCATTGTGGCTGGTTGAGATAAACGAGAAGCATCAAGGTAAGAGTGAGAAGGAAACAGGGATATATGGAGAGTGGAGAACTTCTGCGAGACAGCCCTTCCCAGTGTTTTGCAATTGGATGTTATGCAGCTACAGCACCTTCCATTTGAGCTATCTGCTAGCCAGGCCACAGTTAATCAGTTGGGATGGGGGATAATTACACAAGGGATTGAATGAAGTTGCAACACATGGTTAAGCTGTTGCTGTTTCATGCCCCAAATGGGTGCCTTCCCTGAAAACTATTTTAAATCATAGAATGGTTGGAGTTGGAAGGGACCTTAAAGATTGAGTTCTAACTCCCCTGCCATGGGCAGGGACACCTCCCACTAGACCAGCTTGCTCAAATGCCCCATCCAGCCTGGTCTGCCTGATACAGAGTCCCTCCCCATCTCTCCTGTAGGCTCCCTGCAGCTACTGGAAGGCCATTATAAGGTCTCCCCAGAACCTACTCTTCTCCAAGCTCTCTCCTTCACAGGAGAGGTGCTCCACTTCTCTGATCATTTTCATGGCCCTCTACTGGACCTGTTCCAACAGGTCCATGTCCTGCCTGTGTCGAGGACTCCAAAGCTGAACACAGTACTCCAGGTGAGGTCTCATGAGAGCAGAGTAGAGGGGTAGAATTTCCTCCCGCAACCTGTTGTCTATGTGCATGCATGTGGACACAAAGACAAGGAACCACTTATTTAAAAACTCTGGGAGGGTTTTCCTCCCACCTTCTCATTCCTCAGTCCCCTTTACCGCCTGTAGTTCCAGCAATCAACAGCAAAACTACTAAAACAAATCCTCCATGGGGATATTACCAAATATGACCAGAACCAAACCTCAGAATCTGATCCAATCTGCTTAAAGTTAGGACCTCAGTATCCTATGCTTCTGTTAGTGTCATCTCTGCTCTGCTGATTGTAGGCTGAACTACACCATGTAAATCAAGATTCCAGCAGAACTAAAGGAAACTACACTGGAGTTACATCACTGTCATAGGGTAAAATTTAGTTCAACATCCCATTAATCTTTTTATCAATCACATAGTTTGCACATCAACTCATAAACTCACTCTGGCTACACTAACCCAGAGTCAGGAGCAGGGGGAGGTTATTGCAAAATATCACTGAAACTTCACTTGTCTGGCGTTAGGTTGGCTGACTTCCACGAGGAATGCATTTAGTTAACTGAAAAGGTTTTGGTTAAAGTTTGCCAGCAAAAGATCATAGAGTTCTAGACAACACATACTGTGAGTATGAACTCCATTCAACCTTTGGAATACCTCTGTGAAGGCAGGAAATTGAAATATTGCGCTATATTGGCAACTAAATGGTCATTTATCATCCATGCTAAGTTTGGAGCACAGTGAAATGATTTTTAAACGCTCTGAGGGGCCTTATTAACAATTACAAGGTGTGCCTATATGGATATAGATTATGTATTGAAACACAGTTTCAAGAAGAACATGAGATAATCAACAGCTGTATCTACCCTCCCATTCACCTAAGATCAAATTTGGACTTACGCTCAGAGGCACAAACACTATATTAAAATACAATAGAGTTAAGACACCTACTGACAAACGCAAGAAAATTCACAGTTAAGGGGGAAAACACGCCATATGTTCTGCAGTACCTGGGAACAACAGGGAGCATTCAGCTTATCATTAAAGAGGCACCCAGTTGTGCCTAGGCATTGTGGAGCATATGGAACACTTCCCTGCTCATGTCTGAATTTCCTTACTATTGTCAGCTTATGGATCAAGCTTGACTTTTTACTATTTTTTTTAACATGGAATTCAGGGGATTCTTTAAGTAGTTGTTTAGTTTGTAAAATACCTTTTTATTTTTATAATTATCAGCCCCATGGACATACATAAATTATCAGAAGCCTGCTTTTAGGAAGAGTTCAGGATCACTGGAAACCACAACTTGTAAAAATAAAGCAGCGACGTTGCTCAGAGAATTTCCAAGCAGACACCTATGGAAGGTTCAAGCTGCCAGGGCTGATTTGATTTACTCTAACAGAAACGCAGCTCTTTCATTATATACTGCAATCCTTCCCTTTAAACCACCTCAAGGTTTTAACCGCTTAAGACAATATAATCAATCCATTGTACTGCAAATATTTATATTGTCATTACTAGACTGTTAGAAGTCCCCAGTCAGAACTATCATGTGCTGTGCTTGGTACTGTACATCTATTTAGGAGATCCAAAGTACCTACAGTCAAAGCACCTAAGGAGCTAAAAGAGAAAAGATAACAGTCATTATTTTAGAGCTAAGGTTTCCCTCAAGCACGAATGATCTGGGACTAAGACGAACCGAACTCTGTAACAACCTTCAATGAGCATTCAGCATCCTGCTCTGGCCACTTCTGCCTTTAATTAATATAACAGTGCCGTTTAAAGCAAAAAATACCACACAGGGAGATGGCAACCCCACATGCAGGTCTTTATTCACATTGACACCATCCTTTACAGAAAGCAGTGCTGGGAACACACTGCTGGCCTGGCACGGTGATGGGCTCCCTTTAATGTCAGCACGAGAGGGCAGCATTGCTCATGGCACCCATGTATTTGCATACAATGGCTGCCTCTTCCAGGGGTTGTGGCACCGAAATGTCCCTTAATCCCAGGGAGGCCCTCGTGGAGACACGGTGGAAACATTTTGTTCAGAGCTTGCAGGGAAATTAACTTTGCCTCAACTTTTTTTTTTTTTTTTTTTTTTTTAAAGACTTCNTTTTTTTTTTTTTTAAAGTAATAAATGTTAAATATCACTAAATAAAATGTGACCTCTTTTATGAAAACATATAGAAATCATAGAATGGTTTGGGTTAGAAAGGACCTTAAAGATCATGTAGTTCCAACCCCCTGCCACGGGCGAGGACACCTCCCACTAGAGCAGGTTGCTCAAAGCCTCATCCAGCCTGGCCTAGAATCTGGTGTCTGAAACCACTGTGTGAGGGGCTGGGTGGTCGCAGCTGTCACCTGGGGTTACACCACAACCGCAGAAAACAAGCTAAAAGAGCAAGTTAATCTTCTTGTTTTGCCACCTAAACCCCTCTGTTCCTGTTTCCAAATCAGACTGTTCTTCTAGTAAAATTAAAATAATCAAAATCAAACTTTGATATTTCAGAAACTTCCGATTTTCTACTTGGTCCCACCTTACTCAGAAAGCAACAAAATCTTTAAAGACTGAGCTGGCCAAGCCGTTCCCTTGGCTTTATGGGGTGCTGAGCCCAACACTGCTGTTTATAGAGGTTTTACAATTTAGGGATAAACACTGACCTGAGAAAACCCTGCACAGCCAAAGACAAACCTCCACAGGTCCCGGTGGGGGTCCTCGCATGCATTTCTTGCCAGCTTGGGCACCACCATTTCTCTCCTGGAACCAGTTACACCCTTAGATGCTTAAGTAAGGAGGATGAGGAGTGGATCTGCCCTTCATTCCCTTTTCCCTACTGCATTTGGGAAGGCTCTGAGAAGTCTCATCCAGAAGCTGTCCCGGAGACATTTGCTGCCCTCACCAGTAACCCTGACCCGTGCTCGGTCCTTATCCAGCCACACACTGAGCAACTGTTGAATTCACCCCTTCCAGTCTGGCCAGGAAAGTTCATGGGGAATGAGCAATAACGAAGGAAGAACAGTTTCTTTCGCCTGATGGGTCATTCACTGGGGCACAAATGCAGCCTCTTGGCTGAACCAGTATCATCATCCAGAAGAATTTATGGAGAAAGATCCTTCCCATGGGAAGCTGCTCAGCCTCTTCTTCCTTAGCAAACAGAGGCTGCAAGGCTGGTTGTAGCCAGCCTGAAAAAATTAGTCTGAGCCAAACTCAACCAACTTCCCCAGGCCAGAGTAAACCGATGAGGGCTGTACTTTCAACTCAATCCATGCATAAAATGAAGCTAAGTTCTAAATCAAAACAGTGAAACAATTCAAAGCATTGCAACTCATTTAGATTCCTCCTTCGATCTTTAAAACACCTTCCTTCCCCTCTGGCAGAGCATTAAAATGCTCTTATGATCTGACTAGAAAAGTTAATTCCTATTTGGAAAAGTAGTTTTAACCAGGATGGTAGGTTAACAAGACAACTGCATACTAAGACTAATGAGTTATCTGACCATGTTGACATTGTCAGAACCATAAGTACCCCTGGCAAACAGAACCATTTCACATATTTGCATAAAAGTTAGGGTGGAAGATTTGTAAGGACAGCACTTACCATGAACAGAGAGAGACAAAGGAAACTGCAGTGTTGTTACACTTCATTTTCTGCTCCAGCCTGCTCAGCTCTCCTGGGAAGCAGTGCCTTTCCCTTTATTAAAGTCCTTGAGAGACTGGATACTCTACAATTCTGATTTTAATAGTCTGCATTGATGTTGACTACTCAGTTATTAAGTTGTCTTCCAGAAGTTCATCTGAACCCTCCATCTGAAGAGGCTGTGGAGCAAACACATCAGCGTTCCCCTTGAGATGCCCTCTGTTGCCTTGAGAACTGGCAGCAGTATCTCTAGGGAAAACACTGTCATCGCTCTGCTCCATGGGCACAGAAAAGAAAGGCTGAGCTGCAGCTGGGGAGGCCCAACTTTCTGCAACCTCTTCTGCTAAAGGCTCATCTGGATCTCAAGAAACAGCTGCACCAACCTCCCTTCTTCAGTACCTTGAACTGAGGTGACTTCAAGACTAAAGTGACACAGCAGAGAACATTCCACAGCATTCCTCACCTTTTACATGCTGAAGACTCATGGCCTGAAGCAGCCTTTAAAGAGCAAAGGAGGCTGGTAACAGAACCCTCAAAAGGGCTGTATTGACTCTTTTATCCCTTTTTAGAAAATAACAAAAAGGCACTAATGGCTCAAAACTTGGGAGGGGTCTTTCCAACCAGTAGCATTTCTGTACCAATTTAAAATGCCAAGAAAGCCTTCTTGTACACCTGCAACACGCATCTCCGTGCAGACACAAGATCAGCAGTAGTCACTGCAGAGACACGGAAAGCACCATCAGTCTAACTCCATGGTTAGACACCCATCTCTCCACTAGCAAAAGAACAACGGTTGGGAGACTGGGCTTCAAACTCAGCAGTATCACACAGCTGGCAGGGAATATTCCCACAGCAGCTTAAAACATTGAGGTAGCTCTGCTCCAGAAGAGTCTCTGAGGCTGGGGATCAAGGAAAAGCGTGACAGATGTCTTCTGCCACTTAGCCAGCCTGCACAGGATAGGGGGTGGGAAGCTGTGCTCTCTTCTGTGTGGCAGGTGAATGAAGACAAAGCCGGTCTCGCACCCAGAGCAGCAAAGAGGAGGCTGAGATGACCCCTCCATGTCACCAGCGTTTGCACTGTGCGAGGAGGAGGAGCAGCTTGCCCTGTGGAAATTAGTCAGACAGAAGTTATGCCAAGTAACAGGGCACAGAAACGTATCCTTTTGTCTGCTGAGATTTTCCAAATCAGTCTTCTGGAAAGGGGGCGCACATGGGAGGGTTGTAAGTTTAGCAAAGAGTTTATTAGTAGCATGGCAAAGCAATAAACTACTGTGCAAGTATGTGCACGTATTAGCTGTGTGCAGATCTGAAATCTTGAAGTAGATTCACTAAAGATTTGGGACTTTGTTAAGGTCAAAAGGGTTATGCTGCAGTTCAGGGGCACATTTGTTTTATTAATTGAGTCACAAGTTCTGGCAGTCAGCAATAGGTTTCAAAACATGCATCAGCTGCTTTTGATTGCCATAAGAGATCTGAAAACTTGCCAGTAAGTCTGTTTGCAGCTCTTAAAAATTTTGGTTAAAAATCTGTTTTAAACTATTAGCAATTACTTTAAAAAATTTTAAAAGTGTGCAAGGAGGGAGGTGGGGGAAGAGAGAGAAGCACGTATTTTGTTTGACTCAGAGCACAACAGTTCCTCATGTAAGTGTGCTCCACTGAAGGAGATTGATTACTTTCTAGATGGTCAAAGCCTTGCCATTTCCCTGGTGTCCCCAGCCTTAACGCTGATCTGATGCAGCTCTTGGCACGTTTCAGAATGAAGAGCACTTGGTCAGCATTCTGCTGGAGAAATAATGGCCAAGAAGAAGGGGAAGATGTATCATTTTCATGTCTTTTGAAGTCTGTTGAACACAGAAGCCATAGAAGAAGGAAAGAGTCAGAAGTGAAGCAGTGCAAAGAAATCCACGCACAGCACTTGCTAAGGCCTGTCCCAAACACATGCCAAAGACGCACCAAAAGACCAAACAGCCACTGGTTTTCTTGCATGGTGCTAAACTCAGAGTGATCATGTCACAGCTCTGAGGAGGAGGAGAGGTTTCAGTCATGCAGATAGTGTTTCAGATATGAGTCACTCAAGGTTCAAACCTGGCAAAACTCTCCTACTACCTCAGCCTTGCTAGTGGGATTATTTGTCAGCTGCTGTCTTAAAAGCTTGTGTATCCAGAAGTGGCCAGAGGTCAAAGGCAGAGCTGCTCGCTTTGCCCTGCTATGAAAAGGACTTGAGTTATTACAGTTCATCCTAATGACAGGAAAGGTTACAGATTTGGCACCTACATTTTCCCTGACTGTAGAATCAGCCTTTGAAAACCGCTGTTCCAACCCCGCTTAGCAGTTGGGTTCTTCCGTGTGCACATCCCATTGCAACCCCTCCGGCCTTTTTCTCTTTTTATGTCTTCTGGAGGCCAAGAAGCTCCCGTGAGAACAAAAAAAAAAGTTCATCTGAAAACTAATGTAAATTACCACATTTTGAAAACAGATTCAAAGTTTGGGCTCTTGAGCTCACACAGCTTCCTGGAGCTCAGTACTCATTAGCACGGCCTGTGCTCTGGGTTCAAACAAAGCTTGCATTGGGTGCTGACCTGGGCAAGAACCAGACAAGAAATGCATCCAGAATCAACCACATCCACTCTCTCTGGCACCTCTTAAGTGACTTCATGCTGCATTTTGAATGACACCATCTTCCAGCAAATTTGTCAGATCTCACAATATAGTAAAAATAACCATCCAGGTACTTGACCTGTGCCAACTGTAGCTGAGAGATCCCCAAATTTTGTAGCATAAGTATCTTCTAGTAGCTTTTGCAAACAGCAGTATTCCCTCTTCACAACCCTCTCATCATACAGAGCTGCAGCACAGAAAAGTTGGAAGAAAGCACAACTGCATTTAGCTGTTCGTCAGATCAGGTACCAAAATGCCTTCAGCTCTTTGGGCACAGCTCATCTAAAGGAAGATCCATGCTCAGGTCCGTGCTTTTTACCAGTGAGGCCATTTACTACTCCATGTAACTCTGTCAACAACAGTAAAAGATCAGGAAATCTCAGTATAAAGCTACTATATTGCTCAAGGGTGCATCTTGTTAACAACTGTAACACAGGCTACATCAACTGAAATGCTGAAGTGTTTATTTAACCAAGAACAAGGTTACCACCTTGTAAACAGGAAGCACCCTCCAGCTATGCCAGCTGTATCCATAGGACACTCAGGCCCTGACCAACAGCCCTGGAACAGCAGATTGCTCAGGGAGCCTCCAGGATGCTGGTTCAGTTTGGATTTCTGTCTGGGATGGCACCTTCCCCCAAACCACCGACACTGCCAAAGGACTCTCCAAACA
Source organism: Thinocorus orbignyianus (assembly GCA_013400375.1). NCBI lineage: Eukaryota > Metazoa > Chordata > Aves > Ciconiiformes > Thinocoridae > Thinocorus > Thinocorus orbignyianus. The sequence continues at coordinate 115,471 of VXBW01006316.1, read as the reverse complement.
AGACACCTATCAAATAGGGACGTTTGTTAAAAACACACATTCATCATTATTTATCACCTGACTTTTAAGTCTTTTTCTGTTACGGAGTCATCACTGAACTTCATTACTGTCAGCCCACAGAATGGATTTACTTCTTTGCTAACAAGAAAGTACCATGTGTTTTAGTGAAGGACTTTTTCCATAGCTGGAGTCATGGGAGGTAAACCATCCCGTCCATCAGCTATAGTGCAGCAAACACTTTGTGATCTCATCAGATTTTAGCAGCTTTTTTCACTTTACCAACTGTACCTCCTAATTCCAAACACTTCACCTCCAACAAATCACCACTTGAGCAATTTTTCCCAATAAGCTCTTTTGCAGTATCACCTATTTTTTCCAGTAAAGATATTTTTGCCCTGTGGTTTCAGTCTTCAGTTTCTTTTTCATCTGAGTTAGAAACAAGGAAGTTATAGGTAAAACTTGTTGTATTGGTTCAACCAATTGAAGAAGTTTTGCATGCTTTGGCCTCATTAGTAATCAAGCTAATGGTTCTTCCTACATAAAAAGCCAGAAATGATAAATCTATTTATGACATCTCATAGGGAACTTCATGTTCATGAGGGTTGAAGGAATATCTGACTGAGGAACTGCACTATACCCAGGAAGAAAATTCAGGGAAGGGTTTTTTAGCATGCAGAATTGGTTTGTGTGTACAGCAGCCAAATGATACAAGCATTTAAGAGTCCACAAAAACTATTTCACAAGTGAGCCCATAATAATTACTGGGTCAAAAATCACTTTCCAAAGAATTTGCTATAGTGTTGTGTCTAGGGAATAGAATTTACACTTTCAGAATAACTGTTAGCAGTTCTTCACAAGTCTGTTTTAGATTGGCCTGAACCCTCAAAAAGGTTGAATGAGAAGGGCTTTCCCCCCCTCATCTTATTCTTTAAAGCAATCAATAAAAATCTGAGAGGAAAATCCACCCAGGAATGGTGGCTTTCTTAGCTGTGCTGATGTCCTGTAGTGTTTGGAAAAGGCCATAACTACAAAACAATATAGTCCACAAGGGATTTAAGCTCTGGCCTAAGCCCACCTAAAATTTAAGGATGCAAGTCAATGCCTGACTGAGGATTTTCTACTCAGGTATGACAGATTTTGTGGTTGGCCACTTCATGGGTTTTTTTTTTAAACAACGCGTAAGTTCACACCGTGTGAGGCACCACTACTCTAACCAAAACTATGCCTTTTTTTTTTAATTTATGGGTTTCCAACCGATTAATCATGGTTCCAAAAAAAACCCATGCATGTGCCAGGAATATGGAAATTCAAGTTAGATTATTAGAAAGTATGCAAACAACAAGTACTAAGCTTCTAGCAAGACAGACATGGAGAGGGCATGTGCAGATATTTCCATTCATAAAAAGCATTCGTGGGACTCCTGGGTCCTCACATCTCAATTGATTTTAAAGGAGAAAACCCCATTTTTTCTCTCTTCAGTGTTGCTACCCATAGCAGTACACACAGTAATCGGGATCTTAAATTTACGAGGGAGTTATTTATATTCAATTAAATTAATATTTTTTTATCTTTTTGCCAAACTCAAACACTATAGCCAGTGCCATTTGCCTCTGCAGTGTAAAGACAGGTACCATATTGAAGGGCAAGGACTGACACCAACAGATCTCTCTCTGGTTCCAAAGAACATTCAACACCGTTTGCAGCAGCAAAGCTTATTTGAGGAACACAGTGTGCTCGGTCTGTTCTGTATACAGCAGAGCCCTTATGTTAGTCATCTAAATTTATAGGGGCTTTACATTTTTCAACAACTCCTGTTCAAATTGCATGTATTTATTTAAAGCTTGCCCAACATCTGGTATTTACAAATACTGCCATATATTTTAAAGCAAGAGTCACTCCCAATTAGCTGAAGTGTTTAAGAAAATCATCATATATTCTGAATGATGAAAGATCACAGAAGGAGGTCTCCTAATAGATGACAGGTGCAGGAATGAAAGCATCTAAAGACTATGAGCCAGAAACTCAGAAGTCACAAAATATCATAATTCACTTTAGATTGCACCCTGGTCACAAAGTCAAATAAAACCTTTGGCTCAAAAGGTATTTAAAGCTATCTTTCTTTTCATAACAGAAACAACCTCCCCCTCAAAAAATGCTGATTCATACAATTGGAGTATCTGAAGTCAGCTGCATATCGAGGACAAATAAAAATAACTAATACATAAACATAAAATTGAAAAGCGTGGATATTTTTTTACCTCTGCTTTCAGAGAGCTATAAAAAGCATAGATAAGCTCTAGTCAACCCCAAAGATTTCCTAGACTTCCATTTGATTACAAAACATTGAAACCCAGGCAGGTTAACTCATATATTTAAAAGTTTGCATTCACTACACCTTGTAGTTAACAATACTACTTTAGGTTTTTCAAACAGAGATGATTCTTTAAATAATCTTTGTCACAAAAATAACAAAGAGTAAGATAAACAGATTAGTTGGATCAAATTCTCCAGAATCAGATTCTCATTTGATTGACACAGTTCTGGTTTTGGGGGGTTTTTTAGAACTTGCAGTTGTAATACAGGAATATTGCACAGATCTACGGTGGTCCTGCCTCCAGCTAAGGTGGTCCATATTGGTGTTATGTTGTACCACAGGAAGATGCCTTTTTCCCGAGAAGATTAAGCAATAATAGTTTTCTACTTGTAAATGCTCTTACTGTTACTGTAAAAGGAGGGAAATGTAAAACATGAAGATGCTTGAACAGTTACAAATCATTACTATATGAGGTAGGCAGGTAAAGAGAGAAATATGGAAACACAACCTACCTTTAGTCACTGTACTATCATCAGGACACCAGAAACACACTGGGAAGTCTGGACTACTCCATAAACCTTTAAATGAATGGAAGAAAAACAAAATGCAGATTTAAGTGTCTGACAAAAAATCCCAATGTATATCTGCTATACAACTCTAAAGCCTTGAACAAAGCCTGTCCTTCAGTGCCAGCCGGACATCTCATAGGTCTTCTAAAGGCTGAACAGATCACAGATCTAGTGGGCGCACACAACTCTCACTCACTTGGAAATTCCATTCAATATGGCTAGTTTGCCATTTTCTGCATGCTTCTCCTCAAGAACTGTGTGTCTAGAACACACACTATCATTATGAGCCAAAACCATATTCAGGTAAGTCAGTTCAGAGACATATGATGCTATTTTAGGTCATCATGCACTAGCTACAGAACAAGAGGCAACAGGCACAAACTGAAACATGGGAAATTCTATTTGAACATGAGAAAACTTCTTTGTTTTGAGGGTGCCAGAGCCCTGAAACAAGCTGACCAAAGAGGGTGTGGAGCCTCCTTCTCTGGAGATATTCCAAACCTGCCTCAATGGGTTCATGTCCAACCTGTCCAAAAGTCCCTTCCAACCCCTGCCATTCTGTGATTCTGTGAAGCTGAAGGTGACCATGCTGAAGAAGTTTGGAGAAATGCAGAAACAAAAACCTCTCTAAGGTTGCCACAGTTAATCAACATGGAACAAAGATAAAGACATCACAGTCCCGTCAGACACAGAGGTACCATGGGTAAATAAATAAAGCACACAGGACCACTAGATCCAAAGGGAATTAAGTAAAACCAACTAGCTGACCTAGACAGTCCCAGAACCTCGCAATGTAAAAAAAGCCACTGGGTAATTTAGAGCATGGCCATGCAAAACCTTGTCCGTGAATTTGTGTCATCTGCCCATATCAGAGCAGAGAGCTAAAGAAAGCACCATAATCTCAATTCAGGGACCAGAAATGAGCAGAAAGAAGCAGAGAATGTAGAGTACTTGCCTGCTCCCAGCATGGTGGTAGGACTGTAATCAAAACAGACTCATTTCCAGAGCAATAAAGAGACCAGAGGGAACTCCAGACATAGTAATAGTACCCTCCTTACAGACTCCACCACACTATGCAGCGTAAACCCATCCCTGCACCACACTCAAGGCAGATAATTAATCTTTAATCAAGTTTCAAATGCATGTTTAAAACACGTGCAAATGTTACGTGCTCCTTCATCCGTATCTAGGCACACACTTTGCATGTGTAAAAGGAGACTTCATAAATATGCTTTTTATTTCCTAAGAGCTGCACCACAAATTCCATAAAGCATTCATTTTATACAATCTCACGTATTTGTCAAACAAGATAATACTATGAAAAGCCAGAAGGGGTATGAAAAATCACTGATAGAAAGAGATATGATTCATATTTCTAGTAGTGGATCAGTTGCATTGGAATCTGTTTTTCATCATATCTTGGTACTAAGCTACTGTGGCTGCTGATCACACAGAGATAGTACTGTATTTCAGTGTCCTTCTGAAAACCCCAGCATTTCAAAGGGAATTCTCTTTCTCTTTGAAAACAAACAAACAAACAAAAAAAAACCACACACACACACAAAAAAAATCAAAGCAGCCCAACACCTTACACAATTCACACACTGCAGCTTCCGCTACTCCAACTGCAGCAAAGACAAGGTCCAAGCTGCCAGGAAACACAGTTCTTACCTCACTGATTGCTTTGCTGATGTCACCAAGCTCATTTTGGGCCAGCCAGTACTGGGACAAAGCAAAATCACCCAGTTGTGCAGATGGATGAGTGTCCTGAGCTGTTGAGTTAAGATGAAGAAAGGTGAGGGAAGAGGGGACATGGGCTCCACAGGCAGCAGCATTTCTTTCCTGACCCCAGGACATCCACCATCAGTCACCTCATAGAGTGGGACAAGTTTCATTATAGGCAGATAATCCCAAATGGAGCATGGAGGCCTTTTCCTCTTGGTGTTTTACACAAGGTTTGTTTAGCTCTTACTTCTCAAAAATGTACCTACAGGTACATTAAGCTACATATGATCTACAGAGATTGTCTCCATTCATCTACATCCTTTCAGCCATTCCCTGCAACTACGTATTTTTTAATAAGAAAAAATAAAAACAAAACCCACGTTGTGTGTTAAATCCTGTCTTCTGATTTTGGGACCATTTCTTGCTATAACAGTTAAAAGTAACACTGTGAAAAACATTTAATTTCTACTTTCTTGAAGTCTTAAATGTCTGTTTGCCAACTGAAGCATTTACCAATTGGTCAGAGTAGTTCCAAGTTGAGTTATCTGAGGAGTAGTCATGGTATACGGTTCCAAACTGAGGAGGTGGAGGGTGTAACCACGAGGAGGAGCCCCAGAGTTGGGTGCCTCTTAGCCAAGCATATTGCTTTCTCTGTTTCAAAGGAATTGAAGAGTAGTGGGTATATTTTTCAAAGGACAGATATAAAACAGAACTACATTTCTTTTCCTGTTGTTGTTTTGTATTAGACTATTTTCTCTGTCTTTTGGAAATTTGTTTCTCTCTTCAAAAGAACATTTCACAATTATGACAGTTGTAAAGATTATTTCTAAATAAGAACTGGAAAACAGTTGCTGTTCTGGATCTGCTGGCAGATCCCAAGCACCTCCGCTGCCATTCATTGCTTTCCTCAAGCAGAAAGAGTCACCAGATCTTTCCATGTCACATCTGCAGAAGAGACCCCAGGAGGAGCACAGCAGTAGATTAGAATCAATGTCAGTCTCAATCTGCAAATTCTAGTGTAAATCACACCCATGTGAGAGCACGTTAAGAGCTCTCATTTCCTTTAGCAAATTGGAAAAAAAAAATAGAAGAGTGGTTGGTCAGCACATCCACAGAAATATTTTCAAGTCAAATGAGAAAACCACAGTGGAAATGAAAGTGCTCGGAGTTCCTAATTTCCAGCTAGTAAGAAGCTGAGAAGAGCATTATCTTTGCTCTGAGAATTACTCTTCCCAACCATTAGAACAAATCTTTCCAGCTCTGCTACATAGGGTACACAAAATCGAAGCTTCAGAGGTCACACATCTCCCAATAGTTCTCCCTGGATCTTTGAATCAACTGTGAATGCAGCAGAAAGAGCATACTGGGGGGAAAAAAAAAAAAAAAAAAATCACTGCACTGTCTTCAATACCAAAATAAGGCCTAGAAGCCCAGCTCTGAAAAACCTTTGAACTAAATCGTAGCAGTGAACTTCAGCCCACACCCAGCTGACATCTGAACTGCTGAAAAACTAGTCCAATTACACCCCAGCTTGGCAGCAAGACAAGGCAGCTGTAAGAACGCATTAGCCTTTTTCTATCACATCCAAACTATCTGAAGTCAGTCACCAGCCCTTAAATCAGAAGCAGGAAGGCAGCACTTCCAGCTTGCAGCAAGTCAGAGATGCAGCTAAAACTTCAGCCTGAAAACTAAAAAGTTTGGGCTTACCTGGGGGTCACCTTTGCTGAAGAGCACAAATTGCAAGGATAAGACTGTGTCACCTACAGGATTTCATAGGGTTTGATGCCTCACCAGAAAAGTCTCAGTTCAAAAGATGGATTAAGGGGTATTATCGGTGGGACGCAGCTCCAGCGCCAGGCAGCTCACATCTCAGGCACAAGCCCATGCAGCTGGTAAGCTGCCTTCCCACTTCACATTGGGATGTAACAGGGTGATGTTAAGAGTTCATCCTTCTGCTGTTTGCCAGTTAAATAAGGAATTGCCTTTGATTTTAAATTACTTAAAATTCTTGATTAGGCTAAGGCAACCTGACTAGAAACAGTTTTTATAAGCAGCATCGTGCTGTTAGTACACTGACTTAAAGAACACAGTAAATGCGAGAAATCATCGAGGTTTGGCTATTAAGAGACAATCTGCCTGCAGCAAGGTTTCCAGGGCACTTTATTTCTTCTCCTTTAGAACTGATGTAATCTTTCAGGAGCTGTAAGATGGAGAAAACCCCACAATATTGCAGTTGTTTTCCTATTAGTGTACCCCATGCAGAGAAACCGGGCAATTATCACCTTTGTGGAATGTGGTCTGCCTGTGTTACATTCGCTTTGACCTCCAGTGTGGGTCAAAAGATGTCACTTTCTGGAGAAGTCTGTGGCTATTGTGTCATCCAAATAGAAAATAGTGCCCTGTGCCTCGTAGAAGGCCCAGGAGCCCTTTAAAACACGCGGATATAATGCAGAGGAATTCCTGCATTCTCCCCTTTTGGTGTGTCACTTCACAGCTGGCTCTGCAAAAAGTCTTGCAGAATATTCCTACCTCAGGCATTTTTGTAGCCCTGCCAGGATTATCACAATTACAGACAGTTCTTTAGTAACCTCTTTTCAAACTCACCAAAAATGAGCTATCTATGAGTAAAAATTAGCCGTATCGTACCTAGCAATGATTCAGTTTTGCCAAAAATCCTAACCGTCTATGACAAAATGCCCATGACTTCGAAGTCTAGATTCAGGTCTAAAAACATGCAGAAAAGCATATTAAGGGAAAAATTCTGGATATAATCTTTCTTCGCTCAGTACTACAACTTAAACAAGTACTATCAGTTTCTGGTCCAACTCTGGCAAAACTTACTAAGTTGCACAAATAAATCTCCTTCACGACATTCTCGTATCAATCAATTGCAGCGAAGCCAGTCAGCCTGTTAAAGCCTTTAAAAGCCCCAGTTTTCAGGGGTACAGAGGAGGCCACCATCCAGCTCATCTTCATCTTCTCTAATGTCTGCAAGAAGGCAGATACATCGTGGAGACCGGTGTTTGTGCTGGAAGCGCCTCCGTAGGAAGGTTGATTAACTTAATGATATTTATATCGTCAAAGGGTTATCTGCAATTCAATCAAAGAGCAATCAAGGTCTGTTTATTAGTGTATTTTCAAAAGGCATTTAGAGCATAGGTTGGGTACTTATTGAATAAAACTAATAAATAAGATTACAAGAATCAAATCACGGCTCTTTGAAAACAGCACTTTCTGTGGCAAGGAGCGATTTACAATCATTACTGATTTGAAAAGGAATGAAAAGATGAAAGAAAAACATCGGCAGAAAAAAGAGGCAGAGTAAGCCATTTATTTTTATTTTTTTAAGAGGATTTGCTATCAGTGTATAAACATCACACAGGATCCCAGGATAACATTATTTCTCATGGCAGATGAGAAGAAGTACCACAAGACTGGTCCCCTCAGTTTCCAAAACTGGTTCTAATATTCTTCTTGTTTGGATTGTAACTTGACCAGCACCTTCAATTCATGTTTTGTTAGTGTATACCTTTAATGCTGGATGACTTCACTTGTCTTCAGTACCCCAGCAGGCCAGAAGGGAAACATTTTTAAAAGCTGTGGCGTTACTCAAGCTGTGAGGTGGGTGACTCGAGAGGAGGAACATCTTAAAACATTCTGCACGAGGGCAAGTAAAAAGTCAATAAGGAAATACCATAGTTGGGCTCTTTTTAACTTTCTGAAAGTGTGAGACAGCAGTTCATTTCCTGATCACTCATGTGGAAATGGTAAAAAATAATTAAGTGCAACGACTAATCACCAAATCAAAGCAAATATTAAAATAAGCAAACTTGCTTTCTACCATCATGTTCAGTCTGCAAATGAGCAATGGCATTCAAAAGTTTAGCCTTCAGACCAATTAAAAAGGGTGCTTTAAGAGAAAAAAGATTTGGTTTATGGCTACAGCGTGTTAGAACATCAGCAACAGGAGTTACTGGAGTCATTGAAGCCATGTAGTCGAGATGGGAAGAAAACACAAGGAACTGCTTTAAAGTCAGAAATAAACCCTATACCAAAACAAAAAGTGAGTGTGCATGGGAAAAACAAACCCTCCCCTTTGCTCGTATCCCATCCCAATTACATTCCGCTGCTGCTTCCGAGCCAGCGTGGCTGGAGAACTGCCTGGCAGAAATGAGGAGAGGCTGAAGGAGCTGGGGCTGTTCAGCCTAAAGAAAAGGAGGTTGAGGGGAGACCTTCTCGCTCTCTACAACCACCTGGAAGGAGGTCATAGAGAGATGGGGTTGGTCTCTTCTCCCAAGTCACAGGCAACAGGACAAGAGGAAATGGCCTCAAGTTGCACCAGGGAATGTTCAGACTGGATATCAGGAAAAATTTTGACACTGAAAGGGTTATCAAGCATTGGAATGGGCTGTCCAGGAGGTGGCTGAGACAGCAACCATGAAGGTATTAAAAAGATGGTTGACATAGTGCTTAGTGACAAGGTTTAGTGATGACGAGTTGTTTTTTATCAGAGTTAGGTTGATGGTTGGACTAGATGATCTTAAAGGTCCTTTCAAACCTAGACAATTCTATACCATGATTCTATTTTGTACTCCAGAGACAAACCAAAAGCTTGGTACACAAATGTCCTTAGGTTAGAGCTTAGTGTGGTGACTTTTATGAAGGTTTTCTTCATCATATGGTTTAGCCTCCAAATGGTGTTCTTTGTAAGCACCCTGTGAACATAATTTTGGCGTGAATAAATGAGGCCCACACTGATATAGAAAACAATGTCCTCCTTGCCCTTGGTGGAGTCTGAACACAAAATACCCACCTCTGAGCCTACTTGGATTCATAACTCCACTTCCTTTTCCTTTTCTCCTTGGGGCCTGCTCCTCATCTCAGATCGCCCTTTCTCCCTCCATAACCTAAAGGTGAGGATTCAGCCTCCTGTCATTGAGCATGATTTGGCCCTAATTTAAATTTTCCACAGCTAACACTAAAATTTTGAAATTCCAAGCAGCAGCTGTTGCACCACCTCTTCTCATCGCACTGCCTTTGGTAAATCTGTTTACTGAATCCTGTCCCTTTCTTTCACTGATAATGTCATACTTACCCTTAAGATGAAAGAATGAATATGGTCCTTGATTTTTAAAGAAAACTGTAACAAAGTATTTTTTGCAGGGAGATCCTTGGCAAAGAGTAGCATCATACGCTGGACTACATTTAGCCCTGATATAAACCCATGGAATTTAATGAGGGATGAGTGTAGTCTATCAGATGTTAAATTCTCAGAAAGCAATTTGAAAACAGAGATCATGTGATCAAAACTTCACAGGGTTACGATGAGGCAGAGGATGGCAAAGACAGGAAAGAAACCATAACAAGCTGCCATGCAAAGAAAATCTCATTACAATTGTCTCCAGGCACCGTAAGTCTCCTCCTGCAACTGCTGCTCAAGAAGCCAACCATTTGGTTGTCTTCATACTCATACGAAATACATATTTACTGGGCCATTTGTATCATCAGCTAACTCGAGACAAGGATGCTTGGACACCTGGGAACTGCCGTGTTGAGACAACACTGGGAAGGGAAACATCAGCTCCAGGGGCAGTAAGCCTTTAAAACAACACACAGCTACCAGGGTGGCCAGGAGAAGAAACACATGGACCGCTTGCAATTTGCAAAACACACCAACTCCTCCCAGTAATCCCATTTCCTCCCATTGTTTAGAAGAACTTCTAACAGAAGGGTAAGACTTGAAAGGTCTGCAGCGTGACAATCCTCTGCCCTATGGTTGGGATGGTCTTGTCCATGAGCACTGCACGGTGAAACTAGGGAGGCAAAAAGATTCTAGGATTTGCAAATCCACGTGGGCTAGAAGTTAGCCACTGCAGCTGCGCTCTGGCCCAGTACCACCATCACAATTGATTTTTCATTCCTAAGTGTTCATAAAACCCAGCTGCTACAACCAGGTCCCATCATGGACACTCTAAGGAAAGACACCTTGACATGATGGAGTCTTGTACAATGCTGCAATACCTCAACAGATCTCTCAATCACATAGAAAAAAGGTATTTCTCTTCTACATAATCTCAGTGTTACTTACCTTTATTACGTTCAAATAAATGTCTATCATTTAAAAAAAAAAATTAAAGTTCACATACAGAAAAAAAAAATGTAGCAAAGCCCATCTAACATGGAGATCAGCTGTAAGACAGATCAAGGTCATTGATGTAGGACTATGATAGAATCAAAGACCAATACAAAATCGCTGGATTGGGCTGCAAGTTGTGGGTGGTCTTTACCCGGGGTCCCAAAATGTGAAAGGGAGATTGAAAACTAGTGGAAAGCTAACACATAGCCACACTGACAGTGGGAGATCTTGCCACTGATTTGGTCACACACAGTATTTATGAAGCCAACAGAGATTTTTTGGAAGTGTCTTTTCCTAAATTTGAAACCAAACGGGAAAGCTAAAGACTGTTCCACTGCTGGAAAGGTACTAAAGAACAGCACATAATGTTCCGGTGGACACCAGGTTGCACCTGAGCCACAACACACCCTTGCTGAAGTGGACCATGGTCTTCTGGGCTGCATAAGGAAGAGCCTTTCCAGCAGCTGGAGGCAGGTGGTCCTTCCCCTCTGATCAGTACTTGTTGAGGACACATTGGGAGTTTTGCATCCAGCCCTGGACTTACCAGAAGGTGCTTAAGGGAGCACCTGACATATAAGAAGCCAAGAGAGCTGGGATTGTTCAAACTGGAGAAGAGAAGGCTTGGGGTGACAGACCTTACCCAGTAAGGGGACTGGAACAGGGTACCTAGAGAGGTGGAGTCTCCATCCATGGAGGTAGCGAAAACCCAATTGTACATGGCCCTTAGCAATCTGCTCCAATTTACCCTCTTCTGAGCAATTTAATATGCTTCTTGAATACAATTTCAATGTCAAGACTGCAAAAAAGCACCCAAATTCAGGCTTAACTATAGAAAAAAAAAATGCAATCCACCATCCTTTATTCTGGATATATTGTTTTTGGGGAACATCATGCATTTTACTCCATGCTTGGGAAGTTTTCTGGAACTGCAACAAAGGCTGAGCTTCCAAGCACATGATTAGAAAGCCAGATATTAACCCAAATGATTCCTACTGGAAACTTTATTGCCAATGCGTGTGGGGCAGATGAGACTCGGGAAACAAATTCTTCTAAACTTTGGGATGAAACTTTCCAAATTTAGATTTGCATCTACTTTTGGAGCTTGAACTTAGATTAGCTACTGATTCCAAGGGATGGTTTTCTGAATATTCATCATTCAGCTAAATTCACACCAGGAACCAGCAATGGTAATGAAGAAAATGATACTTCCATCTTGACGCAGCAGCTATTCTCATCCCTACTGCTATTGGAAAAAATGCTGACAGTCTCGTCTTTAAAATAAGGCAAAAAGATGGGAAGGAAGGGAACATACCACCAAAAAGAAAAGAAAAAATTTGGAAAAAAACCACAACAATCCACAACTCTGAAAAGAAAATGGATAACAGCGTGCCTTTATACAAACAAAAAACTATTCCTGAGTTTCAGAAGGCTGTTTTATAATTATGGTTGAGTGACTTTCAGTTTAAAAACAAATTGACACATGCTTTTTTAGATTGTCAGCTTCTTTCACACACAGTGTTCCTTCCAACTTTCAGACCTCTAAATGCAGCTTTTTCCTTTGCATCTTACTTGGCTTATCCATAAGCGACACATAAATCTCTGTTCTTCCAAATACAATTCAGGGCCTTTGGAACCACTCAGCTATCAAAAAAACTGCCTTTCTGGAACCACCTTCTTGGGAGCCACCTGGAAGCACAAACTCAGCATTTGCATCAGCTGGATGGCTGAAGAGCCAGCAAGAAATGCTATTTAAGTGAAGTGAGAACTTAAATGACACAAACCCACTTTTTTTCTTCCCAATGATAAAATTTTAACTTAATTCGATTTTCAGACATGAAAGTATTGTTCAAACCAACATAAGGAGGTTTTATAAAAAGAGTTTTTACAAAGCATGGTATTTTTCTAATTGTTGTAGATTAATGGTTGTTCTTTCAGGACTTGCCTTCAGACCTGAAATAAGGTGAAAATCAAACCATCTTCTTTTTTTGCATTTAAGAGCAGATATTTATTTCAAAATTAAACTTTGTGCTAAAAAAATAAAATATTCTTTATAAAATTATTTTTTTAAAACACACTGAAAATGTTTCCCCAACTTTTTGGGGGTTTCCCCAAAGTATATCCCACACGTTTACCAGAAAACATTTTTTTTCAGTAAAAGAAATTGCAAAGCTATGAATGTTTAATTAAGAACATAATGGAAGTTTTGTATAAAATATAGGAAAAAGGTTCTTTTCACACGTTGCAAAATGGGGGAGGAAATCATAGGATTCTTTGTATTTCTACAAAGTCCTGTCACATTTTTCAGCCATTCCTAGGTGCCCAGAGAAAACATGGATCCTGGAGTTTTTTCACAAAAGACAACAGGCTCCTCTTGTTAAATCAGTCACTAAAAACAGCCTCTCCTTTATTTAAAAAGGCAAACAAACAAAAATCCCTCAGCACATCTCAGATATCTATCTCGGAGATCAAAACTGCTGTGAATAAGGTAACCATTGCATTGCAGAGAGATATTGCTAAGGAAAAGGAGTGAAATTGGTTGCTTGACTTCTGCCAAGTTAGAGGATCTCTTAATGAACTGAGACCAATGTTTACTTTCTCTCTGCCTCCTCTCATTTTGAGAAACAAGAGACTTTTCATTAATATCATCAGGGTAACACAAAAGTCCGTGGAGAACTATAAGGGAAATAATACAGTAAAATTTGGGGTGATGTCATGACACAGAGAAATTTTTAGCTAGAAAAGTGAATGAGGAATTTCAGCAGCAGCTCATGTCTCGTCTCAATGTAGCCAGTGTCCTTGTATAATTTTAAGCACATTTTGAAGAATACTCATTACAAAGAAGATTGTACAAAAGCGCATGTATAGGGAGAAGTTTCTTTTAAAATATTTTGAGATATAACAAAAGCTGGTTTAACAAGTAAGCCAGATATTTAAAAATGGTCCATGTTTAGCCAGTTCCAGGCAGTTCTCTAACTCCTCCCCACATACGGCAGCTATAGACCTGACCCAGGTTCCCATTAACTCATCACATGAGTTCTATTTTTTTGTTAAAGTCAGGGTGCAAAAACGTTCTTAAATAACCGAGACATCTGTAGGAAATATGGAAAGACATATTTCACTGTACTAAAAGTAAGTAATGGTCAATATTTTAATGAATCAATTATATTTCAAAACGGATTTCTGTTTTGCTTTATATTTCCTTCCCTTGTAAATGGCATGCCAGCTTCAATACTTCACTCAATAAATGACTACTAAATGAGTGCAAAATTACAGGCACGTTGGTCTCTATGACAGGCCATACATAATCACCACAGAAATATGTAATTACACCTGTCAACCTCATCTCATGCAATTGATTCAATAACTAACAATGTCACTAGCAGGCTAAGCTTAGAGGTCTCCCTGTGTGAAAATACTCATACATGGCTAAACTTCTTGGTATTTTAATTGCCTGTCATACTGCCAAGGTTCCTATATTGTACCTATCTCCACAGCAACAGGCTGGAGTGAATAAAGCGTATTTAATAACTTAAAGTGAATTTATAAGTTTGCAAGTTATTTTATGGCTTTTACACACACCACAGAGTATTCTGAAGACAGCTGGAGATGTAGTTGTATTGAAGAAGAACAGGTTTTTTCTTTTCTGGGCGGATTGTGTGTACGTGCACACTAGGAAATAAAACTCATCATATAAATCTGAAAATTGTTTCTAATTACAGCTACTGAAAAGGTCAGTTCATGCCTGGAAGCATACACATGTCCAGCTTGACAGGACGTTTAATCTCAACACACCAGGAATGGTTGTGCAAAAACAGCTTCTTAAGGGCTCCCAAGGACTTAATAATGACATGTTTGTTAATAATAACTATCAATATGATTCCATCTAATATTCTAAATTACTCGTAAGCTGAGCTGCACTGAAAGGCTCTAATGCACCCAAACGCTAACCCCACTGAACTTGATGGCCAGGTTCCCAGTGCCCTCAGCAGCAGTAGGATTTACGTCTATGTCTAGCAGTCTGTGCTAATTGCACATGAAGACAACAAGGGCAAAGTCTTTGTGGCCTGAACTTTTAACAGTGACAGAGTAAAACCAAACAGACTGGGTCAGGGAGAGGTACTAAGCAGAGATCTGCAAGATGAAAGACCAACAGGCACTAGGAGTTCTGGGAAAGAGAATGAACTCTTTCCCCAGGAAACAGGCAGGAGCCAACAAAATATCTGGTTGGTAAAAAAAATTATGTGGAAAATGAGGAGGTAAACAGGTGGAAGAATGGCTCCACACATTCATAACAGGTAGTTCTGGAGGCTTCCACACTTCGGGACTTCAAAAATCAACATTGCAATGTAAATTCTGTTCACGTTTTCTCTAGTACAAAGAAGCCTCCACCTATATGAAATTTCTATGTGAAAACTTAAATTGCTTTCAAACAATACACAAGCTCAAATATGAACATACAAAAGTAAACAGCACCACTGAAGAAATCCCTCTACTCACTAGCATAGTAACAGAACATAAATGGGTGAGAAAGCATGGGTGTTTAATTGAATTAAAGTAATATATCTCTACCACCTCACCTGCTCTGCAAACCTGTCAGGCTGCACTACCTCTCTGATCACTCTTCTCTGAGCTTCTTCAATTGTCCTCCGTTTTGGCTGAGTTTGGATTTATTTCTTAGACTCATCCAATATCATTATGAACTGAAATCCTTAAACATAAGAGAATGGTGCAACTCCAAAGTTACCACAGGAAAGAAAAAAAAAAAGAAAAGAAAAAGAAGAAAAAAAGCAGGAAAACCATTTTCACCTCACGAGGAGCTCACCACAGCAAAAAGATGAGCCACGACACGTGTGCTTATTTAATATTGAACAAACCCAGCAAGGGGGTGGAGGGCAGATATTAAAGCCTATGAATACAGAACACAGGAAAGCAGGAAAACAAAACACACTTTACCTTCTTGCTTTAATTTACTGTAAATAAAACATGCCAGAACCTAGAAAACAGCTAAGTGCCAAACACCATTCTTATAAGGGGGTTATCAACCTCATGGAACTTATCTCCAAAGACAGGATTTTACAGAACAAAAGAGAAATGGAAGTCTCCTGTAAAGCTCAGCAGAGCCTCTTGTTCCCCAACTTAGGTCTGAAAAGCAAAATCAGCCTGGTAGTGCCAGGCAAACAAGCCTTCCTGTTGAAAACTGGAGCAGCAAAGAATTAATTTATAGCAACATTCAATGACTGAACTGAAGGGGAATTTCACACGTGAATCTTCAAGGCCTGAAGCACTTTCAGACCTTCTGGAAGGAGATCACTTCTAAACAAGTCTGTACCAGGACTACCATGAGCACAGCAGGACCCATAAATAATGCACTGCAACTTCCCCGATTTCTCTACCTCACAGAGACAAACAGGTCAGTTGAGAGCAGGGAAAAAGCCAGCAGGTTGCACAGGAGGGATATGGGATCCAGAGGATGTTGGGACAGACATCTAGGTGGCCAAGCACTCGCCCCACCTGACTTCAAGGACCCACTTGCTGAGAGTCAAGCCACAGTACTGCCACTGCTAAGAGATGACAAGGTCATTGTATTCAGCCTCCCGACACAGCCAAGTACTTCCCCACATGCAGGATGGGTTTCTCACCAAAATAACTTCATTCAAACTTGTTCCCACTGTCTTTGTTGGAAACAACACTCGAGTGACGAAAAAAAACCACCCAAAAAAAGCAAAACCCAACCAGTGGTGCCTGAGCATACCTGAGGAGGCAGAGATGCACATTTCCAGCTGGCGTAAGTCAGCATCACTCTGAGGAAGGAAACAGCACTCTGCCGATTTGTGCTGCTGAGGAGTGAACTTCTAAACAAATACACAACTCAGGAGCAGGCACACATGTGCCTCCCTGGCTTTCAGGGCAGGGACAGTTGCCATTAACACACTGGGAGCTGCTCCAGGACATCAATCTAGCATGCGTTCATGCCAGTCCTTGGAGAGCTCAGCTGGCCAGAAGGCTTCCCAAAGGATGCATTTTCTGTGTCCTTTCAAAGCAGAGAAGCCAGAATAAGTCTCAGCTCAAAGAATTTTACGGGGTCTTTTGTACTCGTTGCAGTACTTAAAATAAAGGAAAGGTATCACAGCTCTAAGTGGTCCATAATATAGATGATCCACAAGATTACATTCAAAAATCCACACAAGAATTACTACTGTCTCTGCCTGTTCATCCCAACAAAAACTCAAAGCAAGGACACTTCATAAAATCTTTATAGTTCTTCATAGTAACTTTTGCAGGATAAGGTCTGCAAATTTGGAATAACTAAGTTTATTTTTATTTTTGCTAATTAAGCTCATTTTTCCCTTGTGGACAAAATAAAGTAAAAGCCATTGTTCCTTTATAAACAATGAAAATACAAAACTACCAAAGTTCAAAATTATGGTTTTTAGAAATCCTTTCAAGTGAAACATTTTTCCTGTGATTATTACACATTTTAAGCACTGTTCAGGGAGCAATTGAAGCTCCTAAGCTGAATGAAGCAAGTCCCAGAGTGGAAAGCAGGCCTGAAGCACAGGGTGGGCCAGGGCAGGAGCTGGGGACAAGGTGCTGCTTGTCACATCTTCAGGGATGGGGACAGTCAGAAGGGCTGTCGGATCGCCAGCGGCACAAAGCCAGGTTACAACAGCCAAGGATCAGCCCCGATATCTGCAGCTGAATTTTCAAACCCTAGACAAGGCCTAATTCAACTGCCATTAAAGTCAATAAAAGCCTCCCATTGATTAGAAGAGCAGTTGGATCCGGGCCATACCAATGTTTACTAGCAGCCAGATACAAAGTCTGATTACTTTTATACTGTTACACATCAGATCCTTATTCACTCCATTATTTACGGGCTTGCAAACAAGCAAGAAATTCTGATCACACAGTCATACAGCCCTCCATTTGCATCCTTGATTGGCACAATGAGAGCTGCAGAGAAGGGTTTGAATATGTATTACTCAGAGCGGTGGTGCACAAAAACCTGCAGGATGCAGTAAAGCGATCAGGCAGCATAAAGAAACTGAAATGGAATTCCTTGGAGAAAGGGATCATTAAGTGCTTAACAAGCATCACTCTGTTATATCTGTTTTAGTGATGTTAGCATTATTTTAATTGTTACCATCCAGTCTGTTGTGATAGCTTTAGAGTTATCAAGACGCTAAATATTTTACGGTGACATTTGAACAATCAGAAAGATTAGCTGCAAAGCCAGCTACCCAGTAGCCCAGTGCCTGTGAACAGACAAAAAGAGGGATCTATTTTCTGTGCAGAACAAAGACAAGACAGAAAGATCAACACAATTAAATATTAAACAGAAGTAATTACATAGGCAGCTAACTAATAACTCAAACACCCTGTATTTTATTATGCATTTCCAACCATCCAATTAAATTATACAATATTCTGAATGTGCCTGGCATATCTTGCTCCACCGTATGTAATTTAGCCAAGTTTTCCTTCTGGTATAGATGTTTCTTACTAAAATTTACATTGAGCAAAGGAAAGGAGGCAAGACAGGGGGGCCTGCTTTGTGCTAAGCTGACAAAAAAGCATAGTTGTTCCTTCTAAGAAGTCTCAAAGTTCTCAAGTCCCATATAACGGTAATGGATTGTCAGGTGCAGCTTCAGGATCGTTGAAGGTGTTGGCTTAAGATATGACACGCTTGGCAATACTGGGTCTCTGTCAAACCTACCAGAGCAGGTCACAGAGCCAGGACAACATGTGCAGTTTCAACCTGCACACAGGCACAAAATATAACTGAGGATCCAGGCTACGCAGACTGAAATGTTCCTATTCACTTGATTTAAAATTACACACCTGCTGAAAATGTTTGCTGAATCAGGGCCATAAAGGTTATTTGCAAGTGATCCATAATTAAATGCAAACTAGTGCTCCCAACAGAACAGTAGCAAGTAATAATAATGGTAATAAAGTTAAATGTTATCCAGAGCGGAGGCAAAGGACATAATTATTGCCGTATTAAATATGGCAACACTACTGTTTAATAAGCTTGTAAGAAAAGCTTGCAAAAGCTTTGGTAACACAGGGCTGAGACTTCCATCTGGACATATAAGGATCCAGGTTGAAATCTGACGTATCTTCAAACAAAGAAGTTTTCAACTTCTTTGGAAAAAAACCTCAGAACCTAGCAGTATATACTGCTCTTCAATCAAATACTACTACTATCTAATGATTTTAATTTTAATAGCTCATCTCTCTGACTTATTAGAATATGAATTATTTTTAGTTATTCAACTCATGGTCATAAATGGGTATTTGAAAATAACACATCTCGGGAAAAGTCATATCTTCCACCTGTGAGGAGAAAGAACAAGCTTCAGGTTTTTGGATTAATCTGCTAATTCAAGGTCACGCTAAGATACCTGAGGATCTGGGTACATGAAGCTTATCAAGGTCAGGCAGTGGCCTTTGTAGCCAGTGCCACCTAAAGACCTACAGACTCTTGTGTGTGATTTCAAAGGCAGTGGTGATGCAGAGCCAAAGAGGACACACTCCGAGTTTGGTCACTCAGCATCTACTTTGCTTCTGACACTGGAAGCTCAGAAGCTGCCAGCTCAGTACTCATCAGGGAAGAAACTTTCCAGTTGATGTGCAGCATTTCCAGGGCACATTTCCCGCTAACTTGAAAACAGGACTCACAAAAGGTCCTGTTCATCTATGAACAAGACAAGGGCAAAGGTTCAGGGATTGCTGCTGGTCCCCACATCCCCCACAATTCTTAAAGGGAAAAGTCTTCTATTCAGCAGTTGTAGCAGCTGCTGTCCTTCCTTCAGATGGAGTCCCCAGAATGGCATCAAGGTACTCAACTGCAGTAACAGAGCTTGTTCTGCAGACCATTACTGCACCTCTACCAGTTATGGGGCCTCTGAGAAAAGAAGCTACCTAATGCTATGAAGGCTGTTCCAAAGATTTTTCTTTTTTTCCAAGCTCAGGCACTGATGTTTCTTTTTTATTTTTTACTGTCACAGGTTGAAGTTGTGATTCCTGCTGCCAAAGGAAGCAGGGCAAGATGTTGAATTAGTCCATGGTAAATTCATCTGTGAGAAAATGTTGTTTTCCAGCTCACTGTGGGGATATTCAGGAAACTGAGGGTCAGAGCTTTCAGGCAATTGCACCATCATTGACACTGGGCACTAGACCAATGCCAAAACATCAGTCAGTGCCTGACTACAGGGCTTGGTGACAAGATTGGTCTTTGAAACAACAGTACACTTTTCCCTCCAGAACATGTGCTAAACATGTTAATAACTTAATTTAAAAGGGTAGTATCAGCTTCATAGATAAACAAAGCTTTAGAATAATTAATAAAGAACAATATTTTTAAAATTATGCTGACAGAATAACAGAGGACTTCACTCTGATCATCTAAGGAGAAAATTAATTAGTAATCAGGTGTTTTCCCTGACACATCTAAAACTGTTTTGTGTTGCACTCCTGGCAATAAGCTAGAAGCACCATAGCCCTGACACTGCATGACACTTTCTCCAATATTTTTGTGCATGCTTGATAAAGAAAATTTTTCAAAGGCAGAAGCACAATAATCCAGTGGAACATCAGATAAGGGGGCTAAAGACAAAGGATTTGGGAGGCCACACATAAAAGGAAAGCTCAGAGTTCTGAGAGAAGAGGCATTAATACTCAGCTCCTGCAAATCCCATCCAAAAAGCCTACAGATAGTTCAGCTTCTGAGGAAGAAAAGAAATGCAGAGGGAGACCATAGCACTAGCATTATCTCAGTGACTCTCACAGCAAGCTCTGACTGCGCTGAACACTCCTGTGGGGTCTGCCTGACCTTTCTCCTGATGTCTCACTGGAGATGGCAAGGAGAACCCATGAGCCATGCAGAAGACCCATACTGCCACTTCAGGACAAGGGGTGTACTACTTGATGTCTTCAACAGCAGAGGCAACTTCAGGACTCAAAGCTGCTTCCTGGATGTCTGAGTAATTTAGAAACTGTTTCTTGAATCACATTTCTTGCAGCAGCTTTGTAGCTATTCCTCAGCACAAACACTTCAGCCAAGTCCTGAGACTGTCATTCAAAAAATGAAACCTTTACAATCTTTTCAGTAGGAAAATCAACCTAAGTGGATAACTATTCTCTGTCATTTGAGCTGAAACTGGGTAAACACTTGTATCATAAGAAAGCTTCAGAGCAAAGATATTAGCTAGAAATAGTAAAACAAAGAGAGTGAAATTCTCAAGCCTTGATGAGAAAAGTCTGCAACATTTAAAAGATTAAGTAAGTATTCAATATATTACTTTCAGTTAAAGAAAAACAGCATTGTCCCTATCAGACATTTCAATTTACTTAAAATAATTGTGCCTCAGTAGTTTACAAAGGAGTGATTACATACAATGTGACAATTGTATTACTTATTACCCTTGACATCACTTCAGTGAGGGTCACTCTAGTTAAATATTTCATTTGTTATAATGTCCATCTTCATCAAGCTATTTTTGAAGAAATCTGAAAATCTTAAAACATTTGTTTCTTTGTCTTGCAAAAAAGAGGGCCTTGTTCACTTGTTACCTAGCAAATTGCTGTAGCATTTCACAAAACACTTAAAAGAAAAGTGCATGTAGAGAAATACAAAGTAATTCATTGAAAACATCCTCTTCTCACTTTTTAGTCCTTTCTGCTGTTAAACATTCTGCCTAACTAAGTTCGGCCTCTGTCAGAGAGGCAAAGATGCTTTATTAACAGCATCCTCATAAATATTCTGGGTTTGAATGAGCAAGATGAAGGATACTTGACATTTAAATGCTTCTTACAATTTCATTTATAAAGCAATTCTCTGATATCAAAGCATGCCTCCAGAGTTACACATGAAAAAAAATTACAGCCTTCTTATATTCCCCATATATGTCTTATGCATCAGAGATACACTACCATCCTCCTAAACCCACAATGAACCAAATTCTCTTTTTTGAATCATTACCACCAGTGTTAATGCCGCTGACATTAGTGCACAACACTAATCTTTGGGATCTACAACTTACCTATAAACCTTCACAACAGAAGCAGGTTTATATCTTGGTCAGACTTCAAATTCCTGGAAATTCAAGAGAGAGTGTTTGAAACAGGAAGAATTCTCCTTACTGCGTTGGGAAACCCAAAACACTTGGGTTAGAGCAGTGACAAGATTGCTTTTTGAATTTTGAGGATGATTTCAGCTTGCACTGAAAGCCCAATCCAGGCTGAGGCTTTCTGTAAACCTACACCATTTGCTAACTGGGTCAGCTTCTTGCCATTCTCAGTCTGATCTCCATTACTGCTTACAGAAGCAAGGGAGAAGTGAGAAGTCCAGATGGTTCCTCACCCTGTGGGAGATGTCTCCAGACCAGCAAGTATGTTTCTAGCTCAAAAGTAAAAACTCCAAAGCAACACAGCACCTTTCCACCAAGTTGCAACCAAAGGCATGTGTCCATACCAGTCTGATATAGAATTCTACAAAACCTGAATTCTAATCAGTGTTCCCATTACCTTTTTTGCAAATTGGGGAGAGTCTTAGAAAGTATTTTGAGACTTAAGGATAAAAAGAATAATGTAAAAAAATGCACTGCATTAGTATTAATTTGTTGTTGTTATTATTAATAGCACTTGTTGTTATTAATGTATTGTTTTAATATGTATATAAAATATGTTGTTATTAGTGTATCTTTACATGGTAATATTACTTCCTGCTTCTCACATCAGGATGAAATGAGCCCCAGCACAGAAATGTCATTGTGCAGATCTCAGCACAGGCAGACTGACCTCAGTTCTCGAGAATTAATGCACAGTTTTAAAGCAAGTCACCCCAGAAGCATATATTACTTCATGGGTTTCTCTGTAATATACCCTATCCCTCTTTGAGGCATGGTTTAAAGACAGAGCCCACAGGACATAAATCACGGCTGCTAAAAATACAAACCCCTTTAGGACATCACTCCTTAATGGCAGCAGAAATCTTCACAGAAAAAGACACCTGCCCCTGCGACAGAGAATAATCACCTGCTCAGAAGCATGTGGTGGATGCCTGCTGGAGTTAGCAAGTTCAGAGTGCTGAGCTTTACCTTTGGAAGGGAAGATGAGTTACAAAATGCAAACCTGTATTTCCCCAAAAAAAAAAAAAAAAAAAAAAAAACCAACCAAAAAACCCACACAACTACTTTTCAAAAGGGTGAAGTGTGTTATTAAAAAAAGGTATAAGGGTGTACTAAGGTCTCACACACAATCCCCTGGGACAGGCCTCCCCATTCTTGCACCCAATTACCAAGGCAATCAAATCAGTACTATTAGAACCAGTGAATCAGCTGCCTAACAGCCACCCTTCACTTACTTGCTTTGATTCCCGAAGTTACCAATAAAAGACAGATTCAGGCAGTTAATTGTAAAGTACGAGGTCTTTCACCCAAGTTTCTTCTGACAATGCACCAGCTGATCAGGTTTTTGCAGCAATACTGATTGAAGTAACAATGATTTTGAAGTAATGCTGATTTTCTTCAACTTTCTACCAAAATAACAAGATTTCCCAGCAATCATGTGAAATCTAAAATGCTGATAGATGGTTTCATCCCAAATTTGAATAAAATGTCTACTATTTATCCTATTTTTAAAAAAAATATAATTTTATCAGACTTCAAGCTTTGTTGAGCTTAAAACACATTGCTTCAAAGTTTTCCTTTCCTCATCTAATTCACATTCTACTGAACATTAGAATAATTTTACAGAGTATAACCCATGTGCATCCACAGGATACAGAAACATTCAGTGGGAAGAGCACAGTTTGAAAGAATCCACACAGATCTTGTCAAACCAACATTACCTTACCACAAAGTTATTGTACCACAAAACACCTGATACATTTTGCTGGTAATCCCAAATGAAAGAAAAAGAGTGTTTTCAGATATTACCTTAAGAGCTTGACAACAAGCAACTCAAACCAGACAGGAGGCTGGACACCAGCCTTCCCTTCCCCTCCAAATGGACTTGTGTTACGGAAGGGTGAGCTGTGTAGAGGCTACAGCATCTCTTCACCGTTGAGTCCCAGCACACCAACCCTCCAGCAGAAAGCTGCTGCTGAAATCATCT
Source organism: Thinocorus orbignyianus (assembly GCA_013400375.1). Lineage (NCBI taxonomy): Eukaryota > Metazoa > Chordata > Aves > Ciconiiformes > Thinocoridae > Thinocorus > Thinocorus orbignyianus. The sequence continues at coordinate 91,605 of VXBW01006316.1, read as the reverse complement.
AAATACCTGAACAAAATGCATTAGGGGCTAAAAGCAGGGTTTTTCCTCTGATTCTCTGATCTAAATCTATTGATGCAGCCTTTTTGCTGTCTACTCATCTTGTCTTCATCACTATCCCAGAATAAGTCCTCTCAGCTAGTGGGTGCCACCAGAACTCTGCTAACCTCCCGGGAACACAGCCAACTTTGGGGATTTGGTCCACAATGCCTATTCAGAATGAAACTTCTTCCCAGGTTCTAGCAGAGGATATTGATTCTTTACGCCCATGTGCCAAGGTTGATTTGCTGAAGTTTATGAAGCATTTCATGGCTTTTAAGCTTTCCCTCCCCCTTCATTGAAAGGCCTTACATTTCAAAATAATGACCCAATTTGTGAAGAAAAAGAAGTATCTGTATCACCCAAAAAAAGAGAACAGCAGTTTGATATGAAGCCAGTTTACCCATCAGTAAAGCTGGCCCATTGCAGAAGCTCATCGTAAGCGAAGCCTAAGAGCTCTGATGATGAAAGGCGCAAAGCTGAAAGGGAAGCTATTTGTAATACCCAGCTTGGACTATGAAATGACATTCCTTTCCCTACCAATTTTCCCACCCATTTGGCAAACGCTGTCCTTGCTGCATTATCCTATATTCTTAGGCACAGCAAAATTGGTTTTGTCATATGTTTTTGGTGGTTTTGCCTGGCGCTTTCCTGTTTCTGTATTTTTGCAGTTAAATTGCTTGATATCAGAAGTCATTGCCACACAAAGTGCAGCAGAGATCAAGCTAGCCCATGACAACTGCAAAAGGCAAAATAAATTAAAAAATAAATAAAATAATGCTGTATTTTGATTTCACAGCTGGAAGTCAAAAATATATTGAAAGCTCAGGAAAACATAAAAAAAGTTATGAACAGTCGTGCAAAAATCTGTGTCTCAGAGGAAATACCCTGAAGACATTATTAAAATATTCTGGATAATAAGCAACCATCAGGTTTTACTCACGAGCAGCACTAGTCCTGGCACATCTCCTGCCTTCAGCCTCTCAGAGGACATTCTTCCTGTGCAAAGAGCCAGTTCCTACACAAAACTTCCTTTGGAAATGTTAGTCAGGTCCCAGAAGCAGTGAAATTATCTTGTCAGCAGGGTTCCCCCACTTGGATGCAATATCACACTGACAAAGCACTTGTGCTCCAAAATCCCAGTCTTGTCTGAGTGCCATCATTTCAGAAATCTCCGCAATATGCTCCTGGAAGGGGCTAGACCTAGAGCAAATGAAACTGTGCCTTGGATGGGGAATTGGCCCTAGAAAGCACCCATGCTAGACATTGTACAATCTTCAACCAGATGCTTCTCAAAAATGTTATCCTACTGGCACAATCCACCTCATTTCCATGTCTCATTTAAGATCCCACACTTCTTACAGAGTCTATCGGACAAGGCAGATGCCTTTCTGATTTGTCAGGGACTTTATTCGCCTTGTGGAAGCTTCCCCGCTGACTGCTGAACACTCATATGTATTCAAAACTAGACCTTGTCCCCATTTATATTGACTAAGGAGGGAACGAAGGCCTTGTATGAGAAATAATTTCTCATGTATGTCTTCCTTTCCTGCCAACATCCCAGATAAACCAGTCCCATTTTCCTTTGGACCAGGCAATAAAGATGATTGACCTCACCATCCCAAAATGGCTAATATTGAAGCTGGCCACAAATTATCTCCCACCATACTTTTCCCCTCTTTCCAAGTAGGTCTTAATTTCTCTCTTCCTCTTCATAGAAACCCCACCAATATTTTTAGCAACTTCCCCATGTGACTTCAAAATTAATTTAAAGGCCTCTTTCATTTTTGTTTTTGCTGCATGCAGTGTGAGGAAAGAGCTCTCAAATTCATGCTCCCAGAAGACTTGTTGTGCTGCATTTATTCACTCACCATGTTTTGAACACCAAAAGAGGAAAGAAAAATGAGGGAGAAAAGATGAGAAGTGGATGTAGGAGCAACTGAACCTGCTACATCTAGGAACAGAGAGCAAGTATACCAGAGACTGGGAAAGCCCTAGGGCTGGTTTTCTTCTCAGATGCACACATTCAACAACCAGTGAAATACATAAGCATGGAAAAATTATCAGGAATTCACAAGTCAGGATTCTCCTGCACTTTTATACCTTATCATTATTACCAGACTAGATGGGCTCTCTCCAAGGAAGAGGCTCCAAAGGTACCCACATTGAGATTAAAGACAAAAGCCTACTTTAATTGCAGCAGTATAGTCCTGGACCTGACAGTAATACAAGCAGAAATCAGAAGCAGCATAGGAGCACCCCACACAGGCTCAGGGCTGAAGACGCTCTGCCTGATCTTTCTACAGCAACTCCCTCACAACATAAAACATGACAACACCCTCACTGGAAATTACAGAGCCCAATATCCCTACTGCAGATAACACAGCACAGATAGCACCGTATCTTATAGACACTTCGCCCTCCACTGAAATAGATACAGCATTTTACAGCACTTACAATTACCCCTTGAGACCTGACTGCCACTCTAAGCCCAAAGCCTCCACTGAAGTTCACATCATTCCCTAAAAGCTGGATGTGGCCTACAGTAGAGAGGGACCAAAAAGGAGTGTTTTTAGCCATTCCCTGCTCCCACGCTCCCTCCTCAAATTAAAAGGTTGTGGCAAACACAGAATACAAACAAATTCCCTGTGTTCAGTGGCACACACCACATTTCTGCCCATTATTAGATGTGACAAACACAAGAGGGGGCAGAGCAAAGGGCAGGACACTTCGTGATCTTGTCATACAAAACTTCTCAGACATGCTCAGTGCAGTGTGGGATTACTCAAGGCTTCCCATGCGGTGGGTCAGGAACACCAGACGTGCAGGAAAACAGCTTCCCAGGAAACCTAGGCAGAAAAAGAGGGAAAAACAGCCCCGTACACATCCTTACAGACATCCAACATCAGGGCGTCTTTCAGAAATGGTTCACCACTTCGGTCTTCTCCTTGACTACCACCTTGTTACATTCAAACCATGCTACTGGGAAAGATTTTGTTGGGTGTAGCCAGAGATGAGGCTAATGCCAAGAATTTTGGGACAGAAAAGTCTCCAGTTCTCTCAATCTTCTCCATCACTTCTGTTCTATAAGATGAGGAAACGCTGCTGGCACATCCCATTAACATCCTGCTCCCCAAACTGCAAGATGGTTTGTGCTGGGGGGCTTTAACCTTCAATAAGACAGAAGCACAGTCTGACAAAACGTATTCCCCCAGGAGCTACGTTGCCTGCAGACTCTACCTCTACCAAACTGCCCTTCCTGTAAATACCACCCTGGGCCTGATAAGTGTATGGAAATGAAGACTGTGCCGTTCAAAGGAGAGGGGAAGGCTCTTGGCCTATCCCAAGCATGAATGGTTTCTCCTTTCCTCTTTTTCCAGGAGGGCCAGGTACCTGCTTCACACTGTGCTGATGGTCCATTGTTTATTTTTCAAGCATCTTCACAGAGCAGCTTTCCCATGCGGCAGCTCCTTTCTTACACAGGCAGAAGCCTGCACTGCTGCTGCCTTTTTTGATCACCAGGCAGAGGTGAGGGGGCTAGAGGAGGGGGATGCAGTGGGAATTCCCACCCCAACACTATTGGTTTGCCTTTCAAGATGCTCAGCAGCACATGGCAATCCTGTGCAGCAGAGGCTTTCTTTAAGATTATATCCGTGCTTTCCTCTGTGACCTTTATTCCCACTGTTTGCTTTCCTCCGAGGTTGACTTGAGCCGTAGCTGACAGTGTAGCATCTCCACCCCCACGCCTTCTTTGTGCTGGCTCACAGGAGATCTGTATCATCATACCCTCAACTGTTTCTCCTGCTAGCAGATGCTAAACACAGAAGGAGGAGTGAAAACCCCTGGCACAATAATGTTTGTGTGAGCAACTGCCCTCTCCCATGGGGTTCCTGCAACTTGCTTGACTTCAGCCAAAGCACACCAGGGAGGAATGAGGGTGGAGGACATGGCTTTCCTCACGAGCATTCTCCTTTTGCTCCCTTGCTGACACCTCCTTCCTCCCAGTGGAGATCCCAATTATGCCTTTTCCAATGGTTCCACCTAGGTTCCAGAGCCCGAAAAAACCCAGAAGGGATGTTTTAAATAGCTTTCTTTTAGAAAAAAAGCAGCAGCAGTGGCTGTCAAAAGAAAATCTACTCAATTTTTTCAAAGGGATTAGGGGAAAGCAAAGATAATCCAGTCAACAACTGGAAAAATTAGGGTCAGGAGAGGAGAATCACCTTACCAGCGTGCCTTGCATGCTCCTGGAGAAGTCAACCCACTACATTTCACCTTCATTTCCTCTATCTCATAGAAAAGGGATTATTAATGTTGAAAAGTCTGTCTTAGACTTAGTCCATTTGTATCGGTATTGTGCTTCAAGATCAGAAGACGAGAAAATCATTGGAAATATTGTGAGACAGAGTTGGACCTGAGGTCCTCCAGCTGCTTTCTAGAAGTGACACCAGGGGCAGTCTATGTGGAAGAAGTGTCAGAGTTTTAGATTTACAGTGGACAGGATGGAACAGGAAGGGAAGATGGGGTGTAGGCACCTTATCTGCTGAAGAAGTTTTGACAAAGTCGTGCTGCAGTTAATGCCTACTGATTCACTTGCTAGTGCTGCACAGAGGAAAAGAACTAAGTCCATTTTAGTTGCTTTAGACCCAAACCAAACCCCTGCCCCAGTCACTGCCTTTTGATATCCAATCTAATACTTCTATGTATTGCTTCTGTTTGTACAAACCAAGCTAATTACACTTCCTTGGCCATAAGTGTTTCTCAAAGTCTCAAACATAAAGAGTGCTTTTCAAAACTACCAAAGCAACCTAATTAGACTGAGGGGTGTTTGTGTGAAAATATTATCCAATAGAGAGAAATAAAGGTACAATTTTTGTAGAAGAACTGAAGCCAAACCATTAGAGTTAGAATGAAGGTCTTCAATTTCATTCCAAATTACTTCAAAATTTGTTCAAGAGTTTTCACATCACCACAAGCTTTTTGATCATGACTGAACTTATATTTCTACAACAAACACTGACCAAGTGTTGTACCAGTGTACAAACTGGTTTTCCTCTCATGGCTTCAAGTGCTCAAAACGTGCATCCATCTCCATGAATTTTCAAATCTTTGATGTTTGTTTTGCAGATATTTCTAGAAAATTCACTGCTAGCTCAGCATTTCATATTAAATTACCATTGTAGTTGTCTTTAGCAACTTTACCTTATGGAAATTGGTCAAACCACAGAAAGTCACACCTACGGTAATGCTGTATATAGATACCCAAGCAGACAGTAGCTCACACCAGGCAACATGTGGGAGGAAGTGGCTAGAGATGTTCACAGCCTTTATTCCTACTTTTAGAAACCAAGAAGGGATCTAAATAGATCCAACAAATGCAGGTGAAGATCTATGTGGCTTTAAATAGGAATTTTGTGGCAGTCAGAGCTTCAGAGTAGCGTTTCAAGTGGAAAGCAAGAGTAATTATGATAGTTTGTTACTCGTTTGCAAACAGCCCATTTCCCACCATAAATATTAAGTGCATCCTGAAGATTTCTGTGCTGCATCCACTGCAGCCACAAGAGGAACAAAACCCTAAAAACCTAGCAATAATATGGGCAGATAACATGCAAAAGCCCAGAGAAAATCCTGTTACCAAACACTGTATTAAAAGCTATCAGAAATCAGCCTCTCACCCAGCTCAAAAATAAGGGGGGAAAGAAAAAAAACCACATTCATTCAGCCACATTTCATATCCAAGTGATCCAAAAAGGATGCTGCAGAAAGAGGCCATATCATGCCAGCAGCACTACATGTTCTCACAGTTTCATCCCAAGTCTTGCAATGGCCAGTGCTTCCCAGGAAGCCTCAGAACCTGCAGGCACATGACTCACCCAAATCCAGGTTCTGCATAAAAAAAAAAAAACAAAGAACATACGCCACAAAATTAAGTTTCTAATCCCTAGTTGCAAAGAAAACCTTGAAATAGGCAACACAGACAGACCTAAAAGCTCATCAACATTACAACAAATCCAACAGTTTTTTTAAAAAGCAAAACACCCCCCGATTCCTATGAATTTTTTGAGCACATAAGGATGGCAAATACATACAAACTCCTTGTAAAAATGCAGGTCTCAGAATTTCCAAGTCACAGACACTACCCGGGCTTCAACAACCAGAAAATGCCTGCATTTCCACATGCTTCCTTTCCACAATTCATTCTCACTTCTGTCAAGCACTTCTTGTTGATGGTGTGGGCCCTGGTGTGCGGCTGATACCAGCCCAGCAGGGTATGGCAGTTCTCCAGAACACAGCCCTTTTCCTGGAGAAGGAAAGGTGTTGGCCATTCATGTAAGAAGACAGGGATTTACCAGAGTGCAAGGCTGGGAGAACCCACCTCAAGCCAGCATTACCATATTGCAACTATTTCAAAACACAGTCACCTCTGGAGAGGACCCACATATTCCTCCTCACAGCAAGTTTGACAAATAAAAGGAACAGTTAATAAAAGTTTGTTTTACACATGGTATGATGAATCTGCAACACGGGCTTCTGCTCTCCAACATGTCCATAACCTGTATCTTATGTTTTCAAACAAAATCTCTTTTGCGCTTTTCCCCTGCTGCCTCTCCTGCTAGGAAGAGTTCCCAACAACCAGCTACAAAGTGACTTCATCGTTTGCCTTGAAGCCAGCCTTCAAAGCCTTCTGAATCGTGGTGCAAACAGCTTGTCATCACTTAAATAGCTGTTTTCCTGAAAGAGGTCCACAGACCAATGTTCTCATCAACTCCTCACACCCCCATCTGACTATTTCTGTTACCTCTTGTCTTGGGCTCACTTTGGAAGTGGTCTGAGGACAGGTCTGTTTTGTTGCAATGCATTTCCTTACATCCCAGACCATGACTGACCCATTCACCTCACAAAGCAAGTAATGAGTTCTAAGAAAACGCATTCATTAAGAGTAATCTATGAACATCCTTAGACTCTCTGCATGTGTTATTAATAAAAACTGGGAAACTCTGTTGATTTGCTCTTATTTTCACAGACACATGGCAGTTCCCCAGCTGATATATAACATGACTTGGGACACATCACCATGACCTTTTCAAAACAAACAGAAGATACTAAATCGGGAATCACAAAATTAAACCATTTAGGTATCTGATGGGCCAAGTGTTATTCACAAGTGAACTACCTCTGATACAGCAAGGGTTTGATACCGGTTTGTCTGCAGGACTAGAACACAGCTGCAAAAAACTCCGTGGTTTAGTTTGTCACCTACTAAGGAAAATTTTGCCTGAGGGAACTTAGGCCGCTATTTTCCTATCCGCTCCTGAGACCTATTCTCACTTTTCAGTTGATTCACCTTGGGTCTCTGAGGACTCTCAGCTTCTCAGTGGAGCAATTCATCCACCTGTGAAGCAGGGACAATAATCTTGCTCACAGCTGTCAGGAAAGTAAGTTCGACTCCGTTTGGGATATATTATTTGAGGACAAAACAACAGGAGGGGAAAAAAAACCACCATCGACCCTCTCGTTGGGTTTTTGTCTTGTTTCCATCTTATCTACCAAAGTAACATATTTAGCTGCATTCAGGGAGTGACACACTGAATATCTGAAACAAGCCTTCAACACTGTCTCCCTACTAGCCAGCTAGAAGCTCCAGCTACAAACATGACAGGACAGCCATCCCTGTTTGCAGGAGGTTCTTTGCCAGCTCAACCACCAACCTGCTGGGTGGCTGGAACAAATACCTTAGCTTAGCCACCAGTTCCATTTCCATCTTCTTCAGTCCTAAGCTATTTGGGAGAGGACTTGCTTCTCTCTCTTTTTAAATAGAGGCAAGAAGACGATCTCAAAGCATATAAGGGTCATCAGACACTCTTGTGGTATATAGAAATAATGATAATTTTGAAATAAATTCTATTCCTACAGCTCAGCAAAAAAAAATCATACGATAACGAAAAAAATTATGGAAAGTCAAAAAAAAACCAAAAACCATCATCAAAATAAACCATGAAGATCCCATGGGGAGAGAAGTGTGCATTTGAAGATATAATTTCTCCCCAAAAGTCAGGGCTACCGTCGAATAAAGTTGACACGCAATTTCACACGCTTGTGCTTCTTTTAAAAGACAACCCATTTCTCGGAGGTATCATAACAGTTTGTGATCTTGCAGTTGCTATGGCAGCTGCTTGTGTGTCGAACAACAAAGTGCTGTGTGTAGTTAGATAAATCTGCTTAAGTTATATCTGTCCCAAGTTCCCAACACTACACTA
>VXBW01006316.1:10151-83303 GCA_013400375.1 Thinocorus orbignyianus | reverse complement strand
AAAAAAAAAAAAAGAATATGAATTGAAGAAACATGTTACAACATTGAACAATAGTATATAGAAAATACCTTCTCCATAAACATTGCCTTTCATGGTATTGTCATCATGTACCTTTGCTGACTTTCTTGTGCCAAATTCCTACAACACAATTGCTAAATACATGTAATTTATTCAAATAAACTAAAGTAATATTAGGATGACTTCTCAGTGCAATAAAAACAACTGCATGATCTCTGTTCATGTTTTAATTTTTAAGGCTGGTAACACAATAGGCTTTTTCTCTCACGTTTGGCACGCACTTGCTACAAAAAAAAAAAAAAAGTTTTAATATAAAATAAAATGCCCTGAGATGTACCACTTCATCTTTCTACAGCTCTCATCTCTTTCCTCCGAGAGCCACAGCATTCCAGGGAAAGCAGACTTCTATTATTGTACCCCAACCACACAGCAAATGCACGTTGCCCTCCACAGAAAATGATCTCGCCAGCACCCGGGCCCTCCATTCCCTTCTCCATCCCACTGCTTTCCATAAAGGACTTCCTGCAGGAACACAGCTGATTTGCAGCTCATTTGCATATGACGGGGAGAAGCTGCAGCACACTTCACAAGTGCTTCATTTTCTCCAGTTGCTTGCTTTATCTCAGCAGGGATAACTAGCACATGAGCCAAGAGGGTTTTTTTTTCCGGATGAGAGGTATCTGCCAGCAACCAGCTGACATTTTTTCATTTTTAAAAATTACCTGGTTTTTTGTGGTAATACCTAAACACAGATCTGTCCTGAGAAGATAGCAGCAGAAAACCATTTCACAAAGGTGAAACAATAGATTCAGAAATTATTAAGAAGCAAGGCCTGGATATTGGAACAGGAATCACCACGTCTGTGAGACTACCGAGGTTTGAGTGCTCAGTTCATTAAAGCAGAGAAAGCCAAACCATCATTTTTTATTTCCTCACCAAATTCCTTCTATATTTTGTAAGCGAGAGAAGCCACACCAATCACAACTGGGGTTTCCATTAGCCTAAAATCATCCATGCTAACAAAACCTGGAAGTCACAGGCAGCGACACTGCAGATGTAAGGAAGGGGGACTCAATCATCACAAAGGGTGGTGGCACCTCATCACTTCTAGTCACTGGCTCAACATGCCCAGTGGTGAGGGCAGAGCTTCAGCTGCCTGCTCCTGAAGGAAGGAAGGAATGAGCAGCCACTGGGCACCAACACAAGTGCTCACAAACACACACGTACACAAAAGCAAACATTCTGTAACTCTCAGACCAAAATTAAACGGCGGGAGAACAGCCAAACCCTTTTGGAGTCAAAGTCTTGCCCTTAGTGGCATGGTATTATTTTGAGTATATTTGATTGTGTGCTCTCCTCAGTGGGCTGAGCCTGAGCAGTATCTTTAGAAGCACTCTTTAGAGGGGTGGCAGACGTCTCCTTTATGGACTAGGATTTCAGCTGTAGGAACCGAGGGAGAATACCAGTATGATTTTGAAGACATCAGCTCCCTACTTAGTGCGGTGTCCCCAGAGTGTTGAGAGCAACTGAAATCTGTGGAGTCTAAAATCAGTAAAATCCGGAAGGTCTCTGGCCCATCCCAACGGTGAACACTGCAGCGCTCCCTGTAACACGGGTGACAGTGAGGAGCTTCACCTTTCACTGCTCATCCACTGACACCACGAAATGAGATGAAAGAGTTGGGTTTATTTTCACATTTTATGACTTTTCCCACCCCTTGTCTACTGTGCTGGCGGCATTTCCCACCCCCACAACTGACTGACCCCATAGGAATGCCTATGCCCAGGAGGGCAGAGTTACAGTTGCCACAGCAACGCTGCCTCCAAATTTCTTCCCCTCCATGCACGTAACATATTAACCTTATCTTTTAATTGCTAGATACATTTCAGGGTGGCACATGGGCAATTATTTTTAAGTAGATTTTCAGAGGAGAAAGAGTCGTTTTGACAGGCAGCATTCATGCACATTGGTGCTATTCACTTCATTATCCCATCACTTGACCTACAACACAGAGGAAGCACCTTCCACCCTCCACCAGCCAAAATTCTCCCAGAAAGTTCCTGCTGAAGCCTCCTGCTTCCCTTCTGCCTCATGCTCCACACCAAAGCAGTGACCTCTCCATTCATCCCTTTCTTTTGGGTCAGTGGGAGATTCCATGCATGGATGGGGTAGGGTTACACCATCTCCCACCCAAGTCCAGCCAGGAGAACCTTCTTACAGGGTCAGGTACTACAAGGAACAAGTCCCACAGCACACTGCCCTGCTTAGCCCAAAGGTGTTCCCTTAATAATCTGTTATGGCAAAGAGCTCTCACAACAGACCCTGGAAAGCTGGCAAAGTCCCAAACTCCACTTCCTACACAAGGATGTCAAGGTTGGGACCTGCCCCTTCAGCTACCCATAAAGCTGCATAAAATCAGGCTCAGGAGCAACTGCCTTCCAAGGGGGTGCTGGGACTGGTGGAAGGACATAGACCTTTTGGAACGTGTCCAGAGGAAGCCACGAAGATGCTCCGAGGGCTGGAACACCTCTCCTATGAAGACAGGCTGCAAAGGTTGGGGTTATTCAGCTTGGAGAAGATGAAGCTCCAGGGAGACCTTAGAGCCCATGCCCCTTCCAGTCCCTCCTAAAGGGGCTACAGCAGAGATGGGGAGGGATTCTTGATCGGAGGGGGGAACCATAGGATGAGAGGGAATGGTTTTAAATTAAAAGAGGGGAGATTTAGATTAGATAACGGGGAGAAATTCTTTCCTTTAAGGGTGGCAAGACACTGGCCCGGGTTGCCCAGAAGCTATAAATGTCCCTTCCCTGGAGGTCTTCAAAGCCAGGCTGGATGGGACTTCGAGCAACTTGGTCTAGTGGGAGGTGTCCCTGCCCAGGGCAGGGGGGTGGAACTGGATGATTTTTAAGGTCTCTTCCAACCCAAACCATTCAATGACTGGTACCCACAGGGCTGGGAGGCTGTGGCTGTGTCACAGTCCACCACATCACAGGAGGTACAGTGCAGCAGGAGGTGTGAAGGAGAGTCTGGCACCTCACTTTCTACCATGGAACCCGTTGCTCACAGTTCCCATCTGAAACGGCTATGAGAGAACAAACCACACACCTCTTGTTGACCCCAAGCTTCCCAAAGCAAATGACTCCTCAAAAAAACTTCTCGTTTTCCACATGCTTCCTCTGTACAGAACTGCGGAGATTAAAAGCCTACTTTGACCCCCAGGGAGTGCTATACAGAACTCCTTGGGCTTGTGGACTATTAAAGCTGGAAACTGATTTTGTTGGCTCTGTAATTTTCTTGACCATTTGCAGGAATGACACCCAACCACTTATCTCTTTCTTTTTTTTCCCCTCAGCCATTTATTATGAGTGCATGGGGGAAGGAGAGAAGTGGGAGGAATCTATTTTATTTGCTGACCACTTTAACTTGTTTATTCTAGAAAATAGCATCCAAACGCATTTTCCAAGAAAACAGCATGACACTAACTACCAGCAGCAGCAGGTGTGGAGAGCTCTTTGCTCAGGAACTTTCCACGGGCTGACAGAAAAGCTAGCTTTTGCCAGTAAAGGTACCTGAACCAATATAAAAATAAGAATATTTGAGCTTATCTGCCCTTACTGTGACCAGTAACTCCTCACCAAACCATGTAATTCCTCAAGACTAATGTAGTATTCCATACAATATACTTCCACCCATTGCTTCTCAACCGTCCCACCACAATTTTGGGATTTTCAATGTATTGCTGTATACATAAGAAATCAAAATGTTCTACAAAAGCCATCAGTAGAGAAGCAGAATTCACTTCTACCTTCCCATTAGAGCCTACAACCAAGGCTGTGTTGTCTCTGTGAATGATAAACCTCTCGGCTGTGTTGAAGGTAGGCAGGTCACAGCGGCTTCAAAAGTCTTAGAGGCAAAGGTGACTCTCAACATCTTTCTTTGGACATTGTCAATTTTATTCCCAAGGAAACAGAGGGACAAATGGCAGAAGATAAAATTTGCAAACTGGTTAAATTTGGCTCCCTCTTTTCCTATTGTGTGTCCCCATCACAGTAGATCATCTTTCTTACCTCTAGATGTTCTGGACAATAAATATTTACAGGAAGGTCATGAGGTCATGGCAAATCCTGACAGAAGGGTTATACATCATCCCTCAGCCAGCAGCACCCCACAGAGGGATTGCACTAATAGTACATGGGGTATGTGAGATATGAGCAGGCCAGGATTAATTCCTGATAATCAGCTCTGTTAAGTCACACCTACTGTACAGATCATGTAAGATACCAGCACAAGGGCAAGGGAACTGTGCACTCATCCCACTTTTTTCTGAAATTGTGCACAAAGGCAGAGACAAAAGTAGCTGGAGTTGAATCCACCTTGAGAGAAAAACCCAAATTCACCAGGCAGACACTAACTGCCTGGTGAATTCAACTAACTGTTGAATTTGACAGATCCTTATTTCATCTTAGCTCCAACAAACAGCTCACAGACCAAACAGGGCAGGGGTATTTAACATGGAGTTGAATGGATGTGATAGGAATGCTGGAGAGGAGTAGAGCAAACTTAGCAATGTGCCTTAAAACCAAAAGCTTTCATCATTTGCACCACAGTTCAGAAGCTGGAATTACTTGGCAATCATCAAGGTGGAGTGGGAGAAGCTGCTGCGGCCAGGCCTTGGCTCCTTCCACAGCCTGCCTTCCAGTCATTATGGGCTATAAAGCAAATAGCAAGAAATGCAGCATTATCCTTTCAGGTTGCATTTACATCAGGCATGGGTTGGACAAACAAGCGGAACTTGGATAGACTGATAGCCCACCATCACTTGTTCTATAAAAAGCAGAGCCTGAACGTGCAAACAAAGCCTAAGGAATATACGTTCCTGCGCTTACTATGCCACAGCTTTCCTATGAAGAATTAGCTGCAGAAAAGGACCACTCTGCCACTGCCTGCTCTGTTTATCCCCTCCTCTCTTTTCTGACACTGCATCCTTCCACTTTCCCACCCCTCACAAAACCTCTAGCTGTCTCCTAAGTTCATTTATACACCCTGCCTCACTGCCCGCATATGGCAGCCTCTGCTTTTACTGCACTCAGAAGCAAACAGCTCCTCCACTTCTCGCGTTAAACGTAGCTCCTGGTGGGCACTTCACCTCCTCTGCAGTGCACTTCCACCGACCGCAGCTCAGGAAGTCACTTGAGCATGACCAAGTGGAACCAGCTCACACCCCAGAAGAGAACACAGGAGGGAGGGAAGGAAAACCCTGAGATTTCCATAGAGCACTGCATTTCTGTGGGTCACTGCTGAGGCAGACACTCTCCAGCAGAGCTCCCGGCAGGACTGGGGCCCTCCCTTCCACAAATCTTCACGGTCAAAATGCTTCAAACCCTTTATTTCAAGACCCTCTCACCCTTTGCACTGTGCAGAGACATGACTGTATTCCTCTTTCTCCACCACCCTCCTTTTGCATCAAAGTTATGAGGTTTCTCCCCTTCTTCCATGAACCTGCTCCACGGTAGGTCGTACCTAAAACCCATAGAGTCCAGGAGGAGAACCCTTTGGAGCTGGCAATACTGTCCCCAAAAAAAGCTATGGACACTGAACACAGCACTGCCTCCTTGTAGGGACTGCAGCAGAATTGTGATGTGTGCTCTTTCCTCTGCAGATGTACCCGATTAACCTGTTTGTCTATTTTACAGCAGCCATACAATAGTCTTGATCACCGCAGGCATTTTTCTATAATAACCTGTAAATCTTCTCACACCTGCCTCCTGCTAAAGCACTCTCTTATCCATGCAGACGCACACTCGCTCTGTCCACTCTTCTTGCTGCAGCCGTTTGGACAAACAGAGTTCAGCTACCTGCAAAATTAGAGGAACAGGCACACAAACCTATTTTTAATAATGAAATATAAATTTCCCCACAACCCCACATCTTTGAACGACAGTCTGCACAGTACTCTTTTCTCAGCCAACCACTGCCGCCTCATCTGTAAAATGGGGCAATCACACTTCTTGCATCTGAGTGACAGTGTTTGCAAACATCAAGAAACAACTCTACAGAAGCCAAAAGGGAGTACTCTATTTGCATGCAAATTCATGTAAAAAATTAATCCTCACGTGGTTCCAGAAACATGATGCATACAAATACACTACTGCAAGCCTAAGAAATTTAGCTTAAGAAATGCAGCCAACTGTNTTAACTCTTAACTCCTCATGTTAAATCTAATATTTATCCTTAATTTTCCATTGGCATTTTGACTGCAAGAGAGTGGGAGACAAACAGGAATGGCAAAGACAGTCACTTATTTCACCCTTTCTTCATTCCTTGGGTCAGCTACTCCCTCTCTGAATCGGCGCTAGACCTCCTTGAATAGCTGAGAATGAACCTTCCACAAAGTGTGGATTTACTTTTACTAAATCCTCTAAGTATTAAAGCTCTTCACACCATTTGGTCTTGAAGTGATGCAAGAGCGAGGTGTGGACACCAGTGACAATAAAGAACCATCTGGCAAAGTGAACTCCAGGCAAACAATGACAAGCACAACTGAAAAGAATTGCAATGATTTCCACAAACATGTGAAATACTATAAACTGTGTGACTTAGCAGCTTCCTCCTCCTAGCAAGTAAATAAACATGTCTGCAGTAGGCTGTTTGTCTTTTATATGAGCTGAGAATACACTGAGGCTGCCCCATTTGCATTTTGCCTTTAAAAAAATCCATGCAGATTGGTGAGGGAAGGGGGGGAAAAAGGCAAGAAAGAAAGAAAAAAAAAAAGTAAGAACTAACCAGACTTCACTTTTTCTTGGTTCTTTACTGTCAGGGTGATGTACTGGAAGTCTTTATTTCTTTCAGCTTGGGCCCCTCAGTAGTTCATTCTCCTTCCAGCCTGTTCTCATGCCTTTCTTATCACCTGCTGAGGCCTTGATCATGGACAGAGCAGACAAGCAGCAGGGGACAATTAGAGAGGAGTTCAGACTTTGATCATTTGACCATATGTGAATACAACAGCTGACCACATGTTTTAAAAGACAACTAACTTAAAAGTATTAAAAAAATCACAAAGCAGGCATAGATACTTAAATTTACATTTTAATTATCTAGCACAATGGTGCATTCAACTTTGCAGAATATTGAATTTTTCTCCTAAATGTACACATCTCCAAAAGGAAAAGCAGCACTTTTCTGCTTCTCCAGAGCCTAAATAAGTATGCTCTCACTAAAATAAATATTTGGATGATTTAAAAAAATAAACAAACATATCTATCTAGTAACCTGCAGTTCCTACTGACAGATAAACTCACAAATAATTTCTGTCCTGTAGAGAGCCCAATTTAAAGGAAATAACCCAGTATCACTTTACATTTAAAAACACCACAGACATTGCACCCTGCAGTACTTAGGTAAGTGTGTATTACTTTTGTTCAGAATCTCTCAGTTAGCCTTTAAAACTTAATACAGAAATACAACAGGATTTAAATGCTCAGCTCTTGTAGGGACTCAGTTCTGACTGCTCACCCGCCTGCTTCTTCTTTTTGAAAAAAAAAAAAAAAAAAAAAAAAGGGGAGAGGGGGGGGGGGGGGTGGGGTGGGAAATCTTCATTTGTACAACGGTGTTATACTGTTAAATCTTTCAAGTTACCAAAGCAGAACGGGTCCAGTTGTGAGCAGTTTGTCTGGAATTGCCTGACCCCAAGTACTTGGGAAAAAAATCATTGCTGGAAAGTTTTATATACAACAGAAGCTTTATCATCATTTGTGGACAGAAACCATCCACTTATCTTCTGCACCTACCAGGTAATTAACATATTCATGAAATGGCTATTTACTCTCAAATTGGAGAATAATAGAAAAATAACACTAATTGTTTTGACAGCAGTTTGCTTAGGAGTTATCTGAGGCAACAAATGTTTCTTTTGTAGTTGCAGGAAGGCAGAAATGCTCCTTTCTGTAAACACTTCTGACTTCAGCTTTCCTTTCTCTCTGAATTTTGGACAACCACCAAGGAAAAACTGTGGAATCGGTGAAAGGAGAAGGAGGAGGATTTAAAAATTAAAAGACACTTAGTTTTGTTTGGATAATAACTTGGCATATTTTTCTTACAACACAAACCACAGAGTATAACAACATTTTGGAGAATGAGACGTGTTTTGCAAAGCACAAGCAGAACTGTACCACATGCTAACTAAGTGAAACAACGATCCTTAATGTTGCATGAAGGGTGTATACATCATTTTTTAAGAAGTTCGTGCTATTACAACACAGAGTCTTTCAAAGGCTATTTTTTACGTTTCTCTCCCTGGACTACAAAATGTCTCCTTTCTCACCCAAGCCTGCTTTTAACAAGGAGAGCAGGGTGGGTGCTGACAGCAGGGCAGTGCTTTGTCTTATTGCTGCTGTAGGACCCGTCCTGCTTGCAGTCTCAGGGCCTTGGGTGTGATGGACACGTGCTGGCTTACTGCTGCTCCTCCTGCTCGGCCATGCTTGGACCAACCCCAAAACAGCACCAGCTTCCCCAGCTCTGCTCCATCACACCCTCCAGGTGGCCCCAAAATTGTCCAAGGCAACTTCAGGAAATGTCCATCTCTCACACACTCTCAAGCTTTAGCTCATGCCATGGCCAACCCTGCCAGCCCCACGGGCCACCTCAGACCCATAGCAACCCAACCACGCAGGATGGGAACGTGATGGCCATTTTAAGGACACATAGTATCTCCTTGCCGGGATTCAGAGCTGGAAAAGAAGGAACACAGTGTACAGCTGGGTGAGGGGAGTATGCTCAAGGAATCAGAAAGGAAACCTCTCCAAGCCTGGCAGCTTATGAAAAGGAAAAAATAATCAGTGCAATGCTTGTCTGCAGCCCACCAAGTCTCTTGCACTCACAATATTAGAAGATATTAAAGCTAATCAAATATGAATTATCAGCAAATTTGCCACTTGCTTTTCAGCCTATGGCCCAGAGGTAAGTGGCAGAGGGTTTCCAGGCTTTCCCAGGTTACCCCAGAAGGAACCAAAGTTCACCTCCTCAGTACCGTACAATGGCTCCAGCACTCAAAAGCAATTGTTCTCACTGAGAATCTTCCTGCACCTAAGGGGTCTCTGCAATAAAATATGAATGCAGTATTAATTAAATATAGATGCAATTTCCTTCTCCTTTTTCTCCTTAGCTTCTCTCAAGAATGTTAGTGCAGGCGCCTAAGGAAAGCCTCACTAACGGAGAACAGCTGCCACACTAATTAAGCACCGTGGTCTATTGGCCAGGCATGGGCCCTGGAACCAGGCACCTGACTTCTCCCCTCCCAATTCACACACAGTGGCCCCGGGCATGTGGCTTGGGCTCGCTGCTCCTGCAGATGCTTTGCACCCGCTGAACTTTAAGCACAGGAGAAGACACCATTGACTTCAAGGACTGGTATTACACCCACCCCAATGGGTTGTGATTTAGCTCCTTAAATGCAAAAAACATTGCCTCTGTATTGAAGATACTGCTAATTGTTCAAGTTTGCAAAGCATTTGGAGATATGCTTGGCAGCATTGCCATCTTTGGGAAATGCTGAAGGAGAACTACTGCCAAGGAACAGTGTCACTGGGTATGAGCTGCCAAAAATTCCTTCCCCAGCAGACAGCTCGTTCAGAGTGCTCAAGCAAAACAAAGCAAACCCTGAGTTGCTTGCTGCATTTTACACTGCTGGGCCCATCCCCACCTTGAGGCCACTGGAAACAGGGGGTCAAATCCCCTCCAAATCCAGTGAGCAAGGAGGAAGGGTTCTGCCATTAAAAGATCCTTTGCTTCCATTGTCAGACTAGGATGACTCCAACCTTCATCTCCATCTTGGACGGGCAATTCAACAGAAGCTTTTATCTCTGAAATTGTATCATTGGGACAAGTCTTTTAAAACAAGATTCAAGAGGTCAGAACATGGATAAGGCATGTCTAGGACCTCACAGTCCACTGGCTACACTACTCACATAGGAGTGGGGAGACCTGTGTTGTCCCAAAGTGTCCACCGGCTGCGTTCCCATTGCTGCACTGTGGCCCATAAACCACTTCTCGTGATGCCACCTTCTGTGCCAGTTGTAAGTAGCCTTCCCCTCACCACCCACTCCCAGTTCACCCCACTACCATTTAAAGTTCTCCATCTGTATAATGGGAGCAAGGGTACTTCCTGACCTCACAGGTATGCATGAGTGTCTGCATGTGTGAAGATAAATGTATTAAAGATTGGGAGGCATTCAGGTCCTGGGCCAATGGGAGCCATATAAGTGCCAAAGAGACTAAGACAAATGAGGGCCATATAAATAGATGGCTGGCGAGCAGCAGCCCTGAGGCTACAGGCAAGAAAGGGGCAGAGGCAGAGACCAGTGTGGGAGAAGCGTGGGAAAGAACCCTGTTTGAACTATCTAACAGAGCATGTGAGCACCAAGGGAACATGGAATAAAGCCCAGCTCCCTCACACCAGGAAACTGCACTGACACCCCAGCCATCAAGGAGGCAGCCCATGGCAGAAGAGGTGGGGTTGTCAAAATAAGCCTGGCTTCAGATCAACAGCTGGATAACGGAGCCCGACTGCATGCATGAGCCCTCCCACGGCTTCTGGAGAGATACTGGTGATGTTAAGTGAATTGCTGCTCTCAAAACCGCTCTTAGAGACCGGTCCTGGGCTTACCTGGTACTAACCCCCCCTCTCTCGCTGCAGCTTGAGCAAGGACCGAGTCAGCAGAGAAGTTCCCATTCCACAGGTGGCTCCAAGGCAGAGGGACACTCACCAGGGGCAGATCCATCCCCTACCCGCCTCTGCATCCCTGGTCTTGGGTGACCTTCAGTCAGTCTGTCAGCCCTGCTGTGAAATGCACTTTATAAAGTGTCATAAATCATAAAACGCATCTCCCCCTCAGATCCACTGCCTCTTCTGCAGCTACTGAGGAGGAAAAAAGGCACCTGGGAGAAATCTGGCCCACAAAGGTTCACAGAAGACTGCACACAGCGCCTTGCTGGCAAAGAAAGAAAAAAGAACAGAGGAAAGGTAGAGACTGTAAGAGGTTAGCGGGAAAAGCAGCAACATCCTTTGAGAGCTCCCTGAGCTTTTCTGCCTGGCATGATTTGGGAATCTCTCACAGCTTTCAAGAAGGCGGAAACAGCATTTTTCAGGGAAAAAAAGAAAAAAACATAACATTGAAGGGCCACAGATTCTAGCCATCAATGTATTTATAAAGGAAATATGATGATTTTGCCACAGTGGATTTTTAAAGCATCTCCCATGCCCCCAGCTGGCTAAGCAAGGGGAGAGACTAAGAGGGTCTGCTCCCAGTTTCTTCACCGGTACCCCAAAATACTGTTAAAACATTAAGAAAGCTTCTGGGCTTTATTATTTAACATACTTATTAAGGCAGTGCCCAGAGGCCCTCCTAAGTCCTTAGTAATGTACAAATATGCAGATAATCCCACCCCCAAAGAGATTTAAAGGCAAACCCCAAAGCACAGCAAGGGAAAGGGAACTAGCAGAGGGGGAGTAACACAAAATACCTCTATAAATTCACAGCAGCTAAGAGCAGAGTCACCCAGGTGATTAAAGGACAGGACCTGTATTTTACTGAAAGACCTCTGTCTAATTAGCTCATCAAAGCCCAGGTTCATACACACCTATGTGGGAACCAAACTGCGATAACAGAGTTTCCCAGTATAGCAAAGGCCTAACAGAAACTGAAGTTAAACACAGTCTGATTAGGCTGGAAGTAAGCCATTCACCACAGGTGACAGCGATGCAGATCTATCACTACAGTTTTTCAATGAAGACAAAGCAATTTGTTTGAAAAAGCACCCTCGCTCAAACAAATTCACTCATTTCAGGAAAATCCTATTGCCTGTTTTGGAGGTGCGATCACAACAGAAGTAAACACAAATTTCTCCACGCTCCAGGGATTATTCAAAATGAAAAGTATTTAATAGTGGGGTAAAGGGTGGCAAAAAAAGTACTAGAATGCAGCAACAACACATTTGATCCTGTTTATTTTCACAGGGAGAAGGATGAGACTTGTATTTCTCTCCAGTGTCTTAAACTGCTTTAAGATAAAAATGAACTGATACTTAGTTTTTGCCTGGGGCTTAGGAAACTGCCCAGCACTGCAAGACTCTGCAAGTCTTCAGTTTAAACACTCCCTCCACACACCCAAGAAAAGAAAAAGGAAGGAGATCACAATTCACTGAAACTGATATGGATGCAAAGCAGAGAAAGCTTCTAGGAGAACTAATCTTCCCTTTTGCTCTCCTCAAAGACACTGGTACAGTAAAGCCAAAATCCCCACACATCCCTGCAGGATGATGGGGTAGTTTAGGAACCAGATAACCCAGCCAATTTTGGTCTGCAAGGACTCAAGGGTATCAGCTCTCAGCTCTACCCAAATGTTACCAAAGCTGCCATTAACATGCAAACCTAGGAAAAGTGTAGTTTTAAGACATGAAGTCATCTGATGGTGTGACCAAATCTCACACACCCAAAACTCACCATGAATTTTCTCAAAAATACATCTATCTGTATTCTGGCTCCAGACCTTCACTCTGTTTGGGGTATTCTGTGGAGCAGCCTGGGTTTTGTCTTTGCTGGGGTTTTTTTGGTTGTTTTTTAACCTTTGTAAGACCACTAAAGCTCTTAAAAGTCCCCCCGAAACTGGAACAGGGCAGGGAGGGAGGGGGGAACCAGGATCGTGGAAGAAAAGATGTAGTGGATTACAAAAATTATAACTCCAGCCCGACTAAACTGCCCCACCCGGGTTTTCTGAGCTGGCTGGGACAAATTCAGCTCGTGGCACAGGACTTTATCCTCACCAAATCATGACAGATCATTTTTAGTGCAGGCCTTTAACGCACCATGGGTCTTTCATGGTCTTTACCTCACTTCTGTTCTTGCATTAAATCTTTTCCTGAGTTGCAATGCAAAAGAAGCAAAACCAGAAGGAGGTTTTATTTTCACACACCACACTGAAGTGTTCTCCCCAGTCATCTATACAGCTGATATCTGTTGCATTCTTGTTATTTCCAGCATTTCTGCAGAGTAAAAATCATCTGAGGCAGAAGAAACCACAGTGCCAAAATCCAGCAGCTACTCTTACTTTTTGAAGCGTAATAAAACAAACATTTCACCTACGCTTAGCCAGAGTAGTTCAGCCAAAAAAAAAAAAAAAACAAACCAACCAAACCAAACAACCCACCACAGTTTCTTAAGTTTCGGAGACATTTATGCTGTTAAAACAAGGATGCCTTCCCTGACTAAGGAAAGAAACTGAGTTTTTAGAAAGAGGCAGGAGAAAAGCCTGCCAGATAGAAAGATCTTTGACAAACCACTCCAGGGCAGCAACTGGAAAGGTGTTGGGAGCTTAAGAGGGAAAGATACTATGTACCACCCTCTTAGAGCTGGTGCTTAATTACTAATCTTGAAAGTAAGAGTCCGGTGCACCGGAAGGCAGAGCTCCTTCTGAATCCAGTCTTGCTATTTCTGTTCTGCATGATTTTGACTCAATCCATCTCCATTTCCTTGAATGTTAAACAGGGATAACAATGTGGCATAGCAGAGCCTGTGGTGAGGATCACCGAACGGCACCTTTTTGCTTTTTGCCCAAAGGCACCACAGAAGAAACCATCTCTTGCCCTTCTCTTGTAGTGGGATGCAATTCAGTAGCTCTTAAATGTTTTAGTTCAGTTTCTCTCTCCCTCCAAGACCCGTTCCTCAGTCACCCAGAGGAAAGCATCCCCACCACCAACTGCATCCTCCACACCAGAAGGCAAGCAGTGCTCCTGGCTAAAGGCAAATGGAGTTCCCTGACACATCAGGGCTGCCTCCTTAAGCAGCCACACAGTCAAGGGCTGGTCCAGCTAATTCAGCCTGTCCCTGATCAAGCCACAGGCTTATACAGAGATCATTTCCCTTTGTTGGCCTTTACAGGCCCAACGGCAGCATACAATGAAGGGCACATCCCCAACAGGGTCAAGTGAGCCGAGACAATAAGGAGAATGAGATACACAGTGATCTCCCCTTTGTGACGTTACTTTTGATTTTTCAAGCATCCACAGTTACAGGAAGAAGAATGTAAATTTGAGGAGAAATTGAAAGTTTTCCCATTTCCCCACATTCGGATTTTAAAAAGAAAGAGGGGAAAGAAAGAAACCTCTTACTATTTGTTCTTTACTGGTTTCATATTTTAGAAACCCAGGCTAAAAATAAGCAATTGCTAACAGGAGCTGTCTGACTACCACCATCACGTCTCTCTGGCTCCTCTGATTGACACACACTGGCAAGGAGCTCCTGACATTGTCCAAAGGAAAAATCGAAGAACAAGGTGAAAACCCAACTGAATCTGAGAGAATTGGAAACTTCCCACATCAGAGGATCCCTGAGAGCAGACATCCCACTCCAGACCACCGTATCCCAAAGCCAGAGTCCCATTGTCACAGGTCTGAGTCTCACCCTGCCAGGCAGTGGTGAGAAGCTCTCTGTGGCCCAGCCACCACTAGAGGAGGTCAGAGTGCCACAGAGAGAAGGGGTGTGACAAATTACAGCCTAAATTATCATAAATAGACATTGCACTCCCTCCTTACCTTTTACATTTTTATGACTGGGGACTTTTCTCAATTTTACTGAGATTCAGATCTGGTTAACAGGGGGAGGAGGGACAAACATGACGGGAGAGACACAGACACCCAAGATGTCTCCAAATTTTATTTAAAACCCAGAGGACCTCAAACGAGTAGTCATCACATTTAGACAACTGCCATCACTAATGATACTAAACCACGATATTGCAGAGAGTTTCAGCTGCGTAAATCAAGAGGCTGCAAGACAGACAGTTATTTTCTTTTTAAACAAAAGCTGAAAGTTTCTGTTCCTTCCGTTCCTTTCTATTACCCTTACAGGGAATTTTCAAAACATGAGCTGAATGCAAAATAAAAGTTGGCAAACCAAGACAGCAGGGCAGCCTTCAAAAGGACTCTAATTTAAGCATAAAAGATAATCTTCCCATTTTCTGAAATCATCTCTCCATTTTGGGTGGACTCAATTGCTAATTTTCAAGGGTACGGGCCTGCTTATTTTAAGGGTAAGGATCTAACATTGGCAGAACAGAAAAAAGATACCTTTTTGAAAGACAGAAGACCGTGGACCTCAGGCAATTTCAGATTGTGGCCACAGTTTTAGAGTCGCATCTTGTTTACCTATCAAGTGTTCTTAGAGCCTTAAAAAGGAGCAGAATGGTTGCAAAAGTTTCTGCGACTACCGCTCTGAAGAGTACATTTGACCATATCTTACCGTGATATGCTAGAATTTAAACTTCTAGCCATGCTTCCAATACGTTACAATGCAAGATCTCATCACCCTGAAAGACTCACCAAAGACACAAGACTTACCGTTACGCATTGCTGCAGCATGGGCCACTTCTTTGAGGACAGCTTGATGGTTTCATTCTCGGCAGGAGATGCTTGGATGGAGTTTGTGAATAAGGGCCACTCCAGCCAGGCAAGAAGCTCATCACAAAAACAGCTAGTCCTAGAGCTGTGTTACAATCCCCAGAAAGGGAAAATTCCCATGGTAATGCCTTAAGAATTCAGCTGGAGAGAATGGGAGAACGTGCATTATTAAGTAACTGTCAACAGCATGAGTAGGCATTATGCATTATGCCAACTACAATCTAATTATTTATGTCTATATACACAGACACACGCATACAAACACACAGAGGCAATACTTGTATACATTTAGGGAGAACAGCTTCTACTTTCTGGTTTTTGCAATTCCTTCTGCATTTTTTTTCCATTTAGGAAACCCGTGAATGATCTCTCTATTCCTTTTACATAACAAGATCTCTGTTTAAATAACAAGCAAACAAAAACAAAGCCAAAAAATCTTCCAGTTGTGAAAGCGAGTCTTTCTGCAGCAAATATATCAACTACAGCCCACAGTGCAAAAAAGAAAACAACATACACTTATTTTTTTTATATATATAATCTACCACAGGCATTATATTGGGACACCAGAAACAAAAAAAAAAAGATCATTGAGAAGAAGAAAAACTTTTCAAAGCATTGAATTTAAAAGCCCTGTTAGTTCTTCCTCAGCCTCCACAGTGTTTTCCCACCTGTAAAATGAATCACAGTAGCCAGAACTCAAGAATTAGGATGCACTAGAGCACCACTCTTTAAAATACATTTGAAAAGGTAACAGCCAAGCTAGCACTGAAGTCTCTTACGAGAGCATCATTTTCTGAAACATGATATTTTAACACAATGGTGGCTATTTCTGAACTTTAAATAAACAGTACTACTTAACTGTAAAATAAACTCTACACGCGCTTGCAAATAGCTCCATCAACTTGGATTAAACAGCATACATTTCATGTGGCAAGAGGTACACCATACTCAGTGCTGAACTTAGCTATTTTAAAAATTAATTAGGCAATTATACTCATGGGGAAACTGTTCTAGTAATTTAGCTGCTTAATCAAATCCCAGGTACCAAATTATGGACCTGATCCTGCAGTTCTTATTCAAGTCAAACTCCTATTGATGTCAGTGGGAGTTTTGCCTAATTAAAGATCAGGACATACGCGTGTGCAAGCTTGCTTTTAAACGATGGCTTTGAATTTAGTCTTAGGAATACGAGTATGGCTCTGAATCCCAAATCATTGCCTACAAGTTTCTCATGTGAGACTGAGGGTATATTAATATATATTTTTCCTAAGTCTGGCTCAAATTAACTTCCAGCTAAAGTCTGGAGATTTAGCTAAAGAGTCTTACAAAGCCCAGTGGCAAATTGACCTAGTTTTGCTCTTTTTTTTTCTTTCTTTCTTTTTAAACCAATTAGATACTGTTACTAAATAAGAAGCAGGTTGTAAAAATACTGGCTATGAATCATTCTCAGCTGCAGTGGCTGGGTTTCGTGTCATTGTTTTGCTCAGCACAGTCTGCACAAGCTGTCCCCAAGGAGTTTGATGAGTAAGTTTGCTTGTGTCAATCCCAAAAGGGACTGTCACAAGGATTCTGGGTGGTGTGCCCAAGTCCCTGCTGAACAGGCTGCAAGGAAAGGGTACTGGGGGTGAAGGAGGAGCGTCACGCTCTTCACACCAGTCCCAACCACCAAAGCTGCCTTTGTGGGGTACACTTCAGGCAGGAGCAGGCGGGGCTCATGAGGTCATGCAGGAGAACTGTCTTCACCCCTGGCTGCTCATTTTGATGTTCCTAACGATATCAAACTCCATGCCTTCTAAGCGGCTGTACTGACATACTCTGCTGATCTTGCCTCTTCAGATGCCTTGGTGATGTGTCAAGGGGCACACACTGAAGCATCACAAGCCAGGAAAAGGTAAACCAAAAATCAGTCAACAAGCAACAAATCTGGTGGAGCAGAAGATTGCTAAGCACTGACAGTTGCCTGACGAGTATTAGATTCTTAAAGGGAAATGCCTGTCTGTCAAAAAAACATGGGAGTGGGATCATATACCCTACATCTCTTCTGCTCAATGGCAAGGAAGAGCAGCAAGCCTTTTTGGTTTAAGCAAAATAGAAACAATATTTATCAGAGAGCATTGGGCTGTCTGCACACTCGCTAAGTTACACCCTTAAAGCGGTAAGGATAAGAACTTGTGTGTGACTGAGGATAGTAGGAAATCACATTTCTGCCTAATATACTGGAGCAACTGACCATGAAAAGGTTACACATTAGGAAATAATTATCTCTAGGCACAGCTAGTGACAGGGTCAGTGTCCACAAAGATTATTTCCTGCTAACCCAGTGCCCGCTGCCTGGATGGGAGGTGGATCTCGCCCACCCATATCCTGCCTTGCTCCCAGGCCCCACATTCCACTGATGCTAATGGCACTTGTGCACTGAGTGGCCCAGCAGCTGAAGCAGATAACCAGGAGTGAAGGGGTTAAGTGCCTGTCACAATAGAAACCTCTGGGGGCACTTGACCTTTTCACATTTTTTATTCAGGAATGAGTATTTTGTGCCTGTTTGAGGAAGTTCATCTACATTTGTCCTCATTCTTCACCCTGTTTGCTTATTGTCCCTTCCCTTCACTCAATGCCTGAGCATCCCATTAAGTACCGAGCAACCTCTGTTGATGAATATGAATTTAGGGCAAAGTTACAGAGGGGACACAAATACTTCACATTGATCAAGTGACTTACAAGGAATTTTAACATATTCAAGGCATATGTTTCTGCTAAATAGCTTCCTACACATATAATACTCACCTGTCAGTACTTCAAGATGAAGAGGAAGAAAATCACACGTGCGTGAGCAGAAGCACTATGCTGGCTGGAGCAATGGTCTCACAAGAGCATTAAAGATGTTTAAATACTAAAAAATGCTTACACACAGCCCTGACTTTCACATGCTAAACAGTGTGCTGCAAGAGAAGGCATAGGGCTACCTGCTCCTGGTCCTTCATTCAGCAATTAGACTATGAACCCCCATGAGGGAGGATCTGCAAACCTCTCTGGCTGCAAATCAGTCAAGGGGGATAAATCCAGAATGAGTTTGTCACTGTCTGTTTCATTTAGAGGCAGATATCCCAAAAAAGGTACAAGGAATATTGAAGAGCTTGATCCTGCTGGGATCAAGGA
The DNA here is from genome assembly GCA_013400375.1 of Thinocorus orbignyianus. Taxonomy (NCBI): domain Eukaryota; kingdom Metazoa; phylum Chordata; class Aves; order Ciconiiformes; family Thinocoridae; genus Thinocorus; species Thinocorus orbignyianus. The sequence continues at coordinate 64,682 of VXBW01006316.1, read as the reverse complement.
GAGTTTTGCGTTGGCTTAAATAAGAGCGGGCTCTAGTCTCAAAGCACGTGTGTCCAATTTGTTAATGTTTTGGGTTCAAATAAAAAACAAATCTCCAGTCTTCCCTGCATGGGAGTTTCAACCACATTCTTCCACTGGGGGAGAGCATCAGGGCTTAGACAAGAAAGAGTTTCTGAATGATCTAAGTGAATTGTCCTGAGGAGACTGGCATTACTGTGAGCTTTGAACTCAACTACAGAGGGGTCTTTTATAGATGCACTCCAGAGGGGAGATCCTTAGATGGGTCCTTTAATGCCTGCCCCCATATGCAATCCAGATGAAATTCTTTATCAGATGGGGCCTGGATCATTAAAAGTTCTGCCACTGAATTCAGTGGGAGCGGATCTATTTATCTTAGATGCTTACACAGCTTCCCTTCTTATCTCAGTGCCACAAAATAATTACGTTTCGTTCTCTTGAGGAAGGGGAATACCATCTTCTCCACTTTGCACACAGAGCACAGCCAGGCCAAGTGACATAGTTGTGTCACACAGATCCATCTAGGAATGGGACTTAACTCTAGGTCTCCCAAACCTTAGACCAAGTTACTATCTCTCACCCTGTCACCATCTTGAAACCAGCCTTGGCTGGCACCAAAGGAAACCTGGGGAAGATACAGAGAAAGGGTCTCTGGGAACACTCAAAGCAGAACACAAGTTCCCCATTTCCAGCCTAATACCCTGCCCAATGTCTCCCTCACCATTTTCAAGACGACTGACCCAAATACATAAATGAAAGCAAGCATGTGTTGTTTATTCCAAGTATGAATGGCATGGTTTCCCCTGGGCTCCATGTTTCTTGGAATTATTTGGACTGGAAACCAATCAGCCTGTATTCACTATTGATTTATTTTCTAAAAATTTCTCATCCCTAAAGTAACAGTGCCTTTCCATGTCTCAGCCTGCTGTTTAGTGACACGGTAATCTAAAAGCTATTGATCACTTGGGTCTCTACAGCCATAACACATCTTTTTAAGTGCCTTCATGTAGGACTATATTTGCAACATAAGTACTACAAACAGCAGGGTTGCTAATGCAATCAACAAGGATATTAATAGAGACATAACACTCGCATAGTAATGCAGCATGGACAAGGGCCAATAGAGGCCAGCATCAAGAGGGAACAAGTATGGTCATGACGACAGAAGTTGGATTCCTCTTTGAACCCAGGATAGGTTGAAACTGAATTTCAGTCTAAACAGGAACCTAAGCCTGGACACAGACTGGTCAAACTTCCCCCTACCCAAGCAGAGAAGTATCAGTGCTGGAGAGACCAAGATGGTCTCATTCTGCACCAGCAGTTCTACTTGACTTCAAGTTTATCTGTAGCTCACAACACCCTGCACACACATCTGCTTTTCTAAATTAGCAGTCAGGTTTGCTGTCTTTCCCCAGGATCTGGAGCAAACAAGGTGTTTACACCTCAAAGCAGACCTTGCAGAAGTGCGGTGCACTCCAGCTCCTATTGCTTTGAAGGGATGCTGTTAGCAGGTAACACCTTGGAAGGTGCTTTCCATGCTTCTCCACAGTCTGTACAATCAAAAACATAAGAGCTAATAGCTCCAGCTAATCTAAGGACAAACAGCACAGCAGCTCGGCCTGTGTTATTTAGACCAGGTCCTGTACCAGTAGAAGTATAAATAAGTACATCAATTTAAGTCAGAAACAAGGTCTCCAGAGAGGAGAGTCTACTGCTAGTCTACCCCAGCTGAGACATCTCATGAACTACAAATTCAAATTAGAAACAAGTTCCCCAACACGTAGAGAGTGTGGCTGCAAGTCAAGAGCTATCGGACTGCCCAACTCTACCCAGCAGTGAACTGTGGCTGCCCAGTCCTCTCTTCTGAGAGCTGAGATGTATTTATTTTCCGTAGCATAACTCAGCTCTGCAGTGTGGCCTCTGCCCCAAGCTTTGTGCAGCAGTGTTGTCTTAGTGACCAGAAACAGGGTTTTCCTCCAAAAAATGATGCCAATCATGGCAACAGGACTGCCCCCCCTGACACTGTGCGGCAGTGAGTCTGGAGACCGCTCTGCTCAGTAACATTCGTACAGAAGCAGCTTTCAGGAGACATTTGTAACCGTTTAAAATTTCCCACCCAAGAAGTTTTGCACTTGTCAGTTTACCTTCTGCCACAGATTTTTAATTTAGTTGTACGGGAAAAAACTTTATATGCCTCAAATTTTATATGTTAATGCCAGATGTGAACACACGAGCACGTGTTCTCTCTCTGCCGTGCTGCACTCCTTGGGAAAGGATGCTGTCACATTGCTGCTCCAAATATTCAGACAATCGGCAAAACTACTGGCAGACCTGAAGCTAGCAGCCCATGTGCCTCAGCATTTCCCTCAGCACTCTGGGGAATTCCAACTGGCAAGACAATCTGCTAGCACATATTTCCCAGCCTTCTGAGCACAAAATATCCCTGGATGCAAAACGATTAAAGACAAAAATTTGATTTTCTAATTACGAAAGATAATAAAGAAATTGCTGAAGACCACACACTCTCTATTGCAACATGAGATTCATCCCAGCTGCTTCAATGTATTGAGGGAGGGGGGATTATTAATGGAAGCCACCTTTAAATTAATGCAGGTGCCCAAATTTTTCCACTCCGTAGATCTGAGATGAATGAACATGGAAAGCTGCAACTTCTTTTTATTATCATTGTTCCACTTTAAATTGATGGAGCTCCTTTCTGCATTTTACTATTGTTTTTTTTTTTTCCTGAAGTTCAGTATTTTTGCAGCTCTCATAAGTTATTAAAGTGTAACTCAATATGTGATACCTGCGTTTGTCCTCCTGGACTTTCAGCGCTCTTCCCAATGCATCCCTGAGAGTAGGTCATACAAATATTATAAAACATAAAAAAATAGCATTACATGTTAATGGTGTTGAAGAATCTGCGCGTGTTAAATGAAAAACAATAGCTTACTGCTAGCAGCACCAACCAAATATTGCTGTCACTGGCAGGGCCCTCTTCCCCCAAAGCCTGGGCTAGAAGAGATGATGAGCCACAAACTCTACCTCCCCCAAGCCCATCCCATATTTTCACATTGATCCTTCAGCAAGAACTGTTCCTGCACATTCAAAGGAAACAAGATGGGATGTGGGGACAACCAGGGAGAATGACTAGGCAGAGCAGACATCTCATCTACTGTCACTGTGCCAGAAGGCACCCGTTACCCGCCTCAGCCTCCAAACACTATAAACTAACTCATTTGAGAGCAGAGTCCATCCTTAACACTTGTGCAATTCAGAAGCACATGTTTTTGCCCCCAACCAGCCTGCTTTGAGCACTCACTCAGCATTATAACCACCAGGAAAGCAGGGGGAGAAGGGGCCCAGGGCAGCCCGGCCTGGTAGCGCAGAAGCCACCAAGGGGCCCATTTCAGTTTGATTTGTTGCGGCACTCTAGATGCAAGATGAAATCTGAGAGATGAAATCTGAGCAATTTCTTGCTTCTCTTCTCTCTGGACAGTATATTAACACTATAAAGAAAGCTGAACAGTGGGGCTTCCCAACTCCATTATTGTCAAGGCCTGTTTCAAAGGCAGTGGCTGAAATGCCCAGTGCTGCCTTTGTTGATCTTGGACTCAGGTCTCCTTCGTGTTGCACTTCTGTCAAACCACAAGGCTGAGCAAATTAAAAACAAGCTTTCTCTGGAAGGGTGAAGGAGGGGGGAGGAGCACTGCCTGAGCCTGTTCACAGTGCCCGCTACATTCACACCACTCCCAAATTCCTTGGGTAAAAGTAGGGGAAGCAGAAAAGCCCCAAGAGACACCAGTTCTCCTACCTGAAGTCCTACGCATGACTTTGCAGGCACCAGTGTGAAGCCAAGCCATGGTCTGGGCTGTAAGAGGTATTAAGGTCTCACAAGCGCTGTCAGTCAAGCTGCCATACCTGCCACCAACCATTCTGATCAGAGAGAAATACAAAATGCACAGATTCTTTCACCTCCAGGAGAGAGTTTATTTGTCCCCAAAACCCATGACAAGCTTATTACAGACCGTTTCAATTTGAATCAACTCGTCAAGAAAAGAAAGTGGAGAAAACGCATTAATTAAAGAGCTTTACTCATGCAGAAAAGCTGCCAGTGTGAGCATTTTAAATTACCTGGGCACACCTAGTGGATTTGCATTCCCTTGGCACAGCTTTACTCCGTCCCACAAAGCATCATCCACTTCATACTTCCATCTGAGCAAGGAACAAAAGAGGCTGACAGCCCAGCACCACCTTCCCTGCTTGGGGGCTAGCGCCCTTTCCGAGGGATTTTGTGGCAGTTTATGCAGAAACCTTAGCCCTGCTAGATGCAGGGACAGGAAGTTTGGATTCTTCTGTAAAACTAAAGACCAAGGCAAAAAAGAGGCCTTCCAGAAACAAAGGAGGTGGAGCCATAGCCGGCAGGGGGGTAACTGCATGCCATTGTTAAATATTAACATAAAATGAAGCAGTAGAAATGGATGTCCATCAACAGAATTAGAAGGAACTAAGTGAGTTTAAGAACAAAAGGTTTACTTATTTAAATTACAGGAGATGAAGAACAGCTGGGAACACAATTTATAGTACAAAGTACAAAGCTGCAAGACTGTTAAATGCTGTGATATTTCAAAGTACTTTCCCCCCTCCATTTTAAACTGAACATGTACAATTATTTTAACTAAAATAAAGCTAATGACAAAGTAACCTTTAGATGTAACTTCCCTTCCATCAATTGCTTTCAAATTCAGCGCATCCATTTACATTAACTAAACAGTTTGATTCCTTCATTCAAGTAGAGCTCAGTCTTTCAGATAGGAGACTAAAGCTTGAAGAAAAGAAAAAAAAAAGAAATCACTGTGAGTAGATCTCTATTTTTAAAAATTACCTCTATTAAATTCACGGACCTTAGATTGTACTTTCAGATTTGTCTTCATCACTCCTCTGCACAAAGTAGGAGTGAAAAAGTAGTTGACTAATTAACTTTACTATTTGTTACATTTGGTGTGTACATTTGGTCACAGCAAAGATGCCTATCAGTAAAGACATTTAAAGATATTCAAAAGTTTGAGGTTTTGGGGTGCCTTTTTTTTTTCCTGATTGAGAAAAAGAACCAGCAGTGTTCAAAGCCATTGAGCCAACAGGGCCCAGCACCAAGATGCAGTCTACATCCAGGGCTAGGTTTTCAAAACCACCCAATACTGCCTTTATTGTGCACCAAAACTCTTCAGGTGAAAACTCTCCCTTCACCTGAGACACTGTTTTGTTTTCCTCTACTTCTGCTGCCTTTTGGTTCCATGGAGCTCAGGAGCAGCAGACTCCAAATCTCAATGGGCAGCTCCATCGCTGGCTCCAATGAGTCCCATCTATTAATGGTATTTTTTTAATTCCAAGCATTTCTAGCACTGAACCACACAACTGGACCCTGCCCTGCAGAGCACTGAGCCACCTCTGGCTTCTGAAGCTGCCCCTTGTGCCTTACCTGATTAGACACTTTTGGTGGGTTCCAATTCAGCATAACAAAAGATTTATCTCCATCCAGCAGAGGAGCATCTCTAATGGTCACTGCTTAAGGCCATGGAACATTCAAAATTAGAGCCGAGAGGTTTTCAGAAAAATAAAAATGCTAATGCAATCAACTTTATCTCGTATTAGCTTCTCCAACAACAACAAAAAATTTAAGATTCTTAGTCACACACCAATATATTACATTTTTTAAAGTTTCCTTCTATTATAATTTGCACACTTAAAATATGTTCAAGAGCTAAATTAAACCCTTTTGTTTCTGTAGAAAAAAAAACCCACAAACTTTTATTTCTTTCAAAACGAAATGGCTTGCAACTCCTTGCTGTGACAAATTTTTCTTGGTTTAGGTCATCTTAAAAAAAAGATATTACTTGTTTCTGATGCCAAATAATTGCCAAGGGCAAAAATAAAATCAGTTACTTGGACAGATCATTTTAAAGCCAGGAACACACTGTGAGTGCTCTGAGTTCCAACAAGTCATTGGTTCTGATTCACCTGCAAAAAACACCCCGACATATTCACCAAAAATTCATGGATAAAAAGTACCAGCCTATGCTAACGAGCTATAAGAAACACATGCACATATAAATGATTTTATGTTCTTGTTCTGACAACAGCCTCTACCAGATGTTTCGGAGAAAGACACAAGAAGCCTTGAATGAGACAGATGTGAGATAATCTGCCTCCCACCATGGATGTCTTCCTAATCCCTTAAAACCTGAAACAGAAGGTTGAGTATCTTTCCAAAAACATTGCAGCACTTTCTGTTTGTATTGACTATTACTAAAGACAAAGCAAGCAACAACAAGTTCTCTAAACCCTGTTTTCAGTTACTTAGAATTTTGCAAAACTTTGGGCTGAAAGTTTCATGCCAGGTACCTTTCTTGGACTAAATTTTAGCATTCTCTTTTGATAGTTTCTTCAAGAGATATTAAGGTACTTTTTAAGAAAATGGCTCAAGGAATACATGTAATTCTTTAAACATTATAATAAATATTTGCTGACCCCCTCAAGGCACAGATAGCTTTCCAACAAAATAGCCCTTTATATTTCAGCAGAGGGACTTTGCTGGTGACAAGGATTCTGCTGTGCTTTTTGCTAATTTAAAAGGGAGGTGGGGGGTGTGTGGAAATCACATTTGGCCAGGTTGTAAATCTTTGGGGAAGACAGAGTCAGCAGAATTCTCTTGAAAGACCATATGCACAGAGCAGTCCCCAGCCTGACTCAACAGGGACTGAGCTGGATTTTCTCTTCTCCTGCTCCCCAAAGCAGCAGGCAGAAGAGCTGAGGCTTGAGATGTCGCCACTCCCAAGATCCCACTGCTTCTGGGACATGAACAGGCTGCAGAAAATATGGGCAGCGAGAACCACATCTGGAAGAGAACAAACCAGGGAGAAACACTGAGTGGCAGAAGTTGGAAGCTGGTAACTGCAGATGGAGGACGGATGGTGGGGCTAAGATGTAGCAGTATTGCCTGAGGAGAACTCAACATGACACTTCTGAGAGAGAAGCAGAGAGGCAGTGGCTGGAAGAGCCACCATGATGTGGTGAAATTCCTGAAGGTAATTGAGGACAGGGACAGACGCAAGTCCAGGGATGTAAAGATCATAGGAGAAAGCATGGGATGGGACTGTCACAGGGAAGAACTGGAAGAAACCATGGAAGATACCATGCTCAAACAGACAGGGAGTGCAATGAGACCACTTTACTGAAAGGACTGAAACAGAACCAGACATTCCTCCACCAAACTATATCATATTCCTAGAAGGTTTCAGACCTCCTCCACCAGTTGATACATGAAGACATTTGCACAGTTTTCTGTTTATTCTATTACAATGTCAGGACGCTGAAGTCTTGATTGCTACAAAGCTACAATACTTTGATGCAAATATATCAAAGAGTGGACCCCTGGGGGGGGAAAAAGCCTGATCACCTAAAAACTACTGCAGTGCTTTGTGCAGAGGTCAGGTCAGTATTACAAAGACAGCTCCATTCCATACCAATAACAATGGACTTTATCTTTTCTTGTTCTTATTTTTTCTTTTAACTCATCTAGCTGTTTCATTCAACACCAAGATCTTAGTAGGGTTCACTTCCATCCAGCTCTGGTGGCCATGAGCTCCACAGATGAACACTACTACACACTGTCCTACCCTGCATCCACTGCGAGATGGAACAGAGAAGGGGATGAGGCAACAAGGACCACATTTCACATGCAAACCTTGCTCATACACACAGTTTGACTGGCTTAACACAGTACACAATCTTAAATCAGTTCCTCCAACAAAAGCAGAAGGCTAAACAGACAACGGTTTTGTTTAAAGTAAGTTTTATTTGGGCCTCTTTTAAACAGATTAGGAACAGGTTAAATTTTAGATCTCTGCTGGACCATTCCACACTGTCTTTTGGTTTAAAAGTGAAAATAAACATGTAGGCCATCCACAGGCAAGATAGTTTTTGCCACCATACTTCAGTAAAGAAGGCCAGATGCTCAGATGCTGAAGTATTTGCAACCACAAAAAGAGAAGTCAGCTCTTAAAGCTGAACTGCAAACAAGATGTGGACAACATAAGGAGGTGCAAAAAGAGTTATTAGTGTCCTGGCAAAAAGAAGAAGAAAAAAAAAAAATCTAGTTCCCAGGAGATTACTGCCAGAAGATAGACCTTGCTAAGACATAGTTAATTTTGTAAAATGAACCACAAAGTATTCAGTATAATAATTCCAGATATATTGTGCTCAACAAACAGGAGAGGATCCTTTTTTTAGAGATGCATTATCTTTGCCTTATGTTGGGTGTGTTTGGATGTTATTTTATTTTTAAAGTTGTAGCCCTACAAAAGTTTGTTTGGAACTCAGAATTCACAGCATGAACATATGAAAAAGTCTTTAAAGCACTCCAGTCTTCCTGTATTTCCCTGCTATAGTCTACAGCCTATACACCAGAGAGACAGCAAAAATCTCACCAAACCCAGGAATGCTTTAATAATAAATAAAAGCCTTCCTGTCATTGGAAAATATTTTCACCACAAAAAGTAATGTATTTTTAATGTTGAACATATCTTTAGCATGGGGATGTTTGCCTCTGAGTGAACCCGTAGGACAGATGCAAGGCTCACACAGTGACCGCAGCCGCTCAGACACTGGGGAAACACCACCATAGCCAGCTTCATTTTCCAGCAGTGCAGTATATTTGCACCAAGGGCTCTCAGGACTGTGATTTTATCAGTCTAGGTAAAACAGGCAGTAGAGCTTAAAACTCAGAAATGGCCTTTGTGCACACACAAACGGTTGGATTTGATTCATCTGGACAGGGAAGCAATTGTTTTACTGTACCTTCTGCTAACATGATACTTATGAATATGTTCTGCACAAGATTGGGTGAAACACATCTGGTTTCTGCATCCTTTCCAAAGGACTTTTTAAGCACAAAGTCCAAAGAAAGCGATATGCAGAAGACATGGGAAAGGCGGCTTGATCCATGGGTGTTAGTGTTAAGGGCACACAGCAGTGATGGGGCACGTGCACAAGAGTACAAACTACATACCACTGCACTATGAGGCCACCAAGTCCCTTGGAAAATCCTTTCCCCAGAACAAGGGGAAAGGATGTGATAGGATGGATGAGTCCATATGGTATGAGACCTTGCTTTTCCATCTTGGATCCCCACCACTGATAACGCTATTGTCAAATTGCATGGAGTGATTACTCTAAGTGGGAGCATGATCCTTGTGTGGATTATCCACAGAAGAAAATGGTTTAACTGTGTCCATAAATGATGCAGACTCCACAATTATTGATTGAAGCTGAGCTGGGGTCTCTGAATTACACACCAACCCTTCTACATACCTTCTTTCAGGTGAGTACTTTTATTTTTTCGGCCTGGCTACCTTTTAAAGCTTATTGCTGATTTTCCACTCTATTGCATCAAAAAATCCCTGCAAACACTGTTACAGACCATAGTTAAGCATCTGCAACTTATAAAACATTTAAAAGCTTTACATTTAACCTATCTATTGGCAATAAAACATACTCCAACACAAATGCACTATTTGAGACAGATGTTTGAAATATGAATGAATGTTTGAATATTCAGTTTTAAATACTCATGATAAAAGAAGCTGCAGAGACATGCCATTGATCTAATACTTGTTTGCACATTCCTTAGGGCTATGCATGAAGCATAATAGGATTTCTATGTTCCTAAACAACAAAAGGTGTAAAAATGCCTTTTCAGTTGCAAACTTTGTTCATTTATTCCTGTGGCAAAAGAATGCAAATCTTAAGTCATTTTTTTGTGCACTGACATCAAGCCTCTCCCACACAAAAAGTTCCTTAAAGAAACAAGAAGAAAGTTCAGAATAAAGTCGTGCTTCCTTCCCAACATGTCCCTTTAAAATAAAAAAAAAAAAAAGGAAAAGGAAAGGAGAGAGGAAATTTCACTTAATGCAGTTGTACCTGCCAGCTAAAAGCAAAGGCTACTACTTCAGTGAATGACTTTAAGTATGTGCATCATTAATAAGAATGGGTTTGCAAGCTACAAGCAAAATATTTGTTTCAGTATGGTTAAGCCTTCAGTATATCTACTCCACACATTTCTACCCCAGTTCTGTAGTTAAGTGACAGAACCTGTTAATGGACACAAATGGCAAAACAACTCCATGTTAAAACATACGATGGTACCTTATAACCGTGAGCAAGAAGTTATTCTGTTCAAAATAACATTCTCTGTTAATCCCTCTAATTTCGTTTTTGCAATCGTGCATTTGTAGAGAGGAAGGGAAGCTTTTTTTTTTTTTGCCTTTTTTTTTACTATGGATTTGCAGATATTCTAAATTAATACTAAATCAGGAATTGAAAGAATGGGGTGGTGGGATGCATTTTCAAGGAGGAGTGTAGGGAAACAGTGTTAGTTTCAGAATCAATCCTTGAGCTATGAATAACTTAACTTCAAAGCTGATGCCACTGTCTGAACACCCTATGTCTTCAAGGAAGATAAAGCCACATATGTAGTCAAACCAATGTTTAATTCAGATTACACAGAACAATACAGAAACTTGACTGGAGCCAATTAAACTAAGCTTTCACTGACTGATAAAAATGCCATTTCGTATCCTTTCTGTGCACAGCAAGGAGCAGTTTGAGAGCACTACAGTTCTGGACCCACAGTTACTGACCTGACACATTCTTGTACTTAACACATCAATACCTGAATTTCAACCATAACATTTGATATTCTCCTCTCAAAATGCAAATAATATTTACTTCTTCAGGGACAAACCTCCACAAACCTGTAGGGACTATGCTGAAGCACAGAGAATATTTCCCAACGAAAAATGCAGTTTCTGTAGGAGATCACTTAAAAAGGTGATGTTTGGAAAACGCAAGATACTTTGCTCAGGCACCGTCCATACATTGAAGTGCACTTCTCCTACCAGTCTCACTGCTGTAATTCAAGAAAACCCAGGCCCTTTTTTTGCCTGCGGCCAGATTCTGCATAATCACATACCCACTAACCGATCTGTGGTGCTTCATGAGAGACACAGTCTGACCCAGGGCCCCACCATAGATGAAGAACAAGGACAGTTGTCTCCCTGCACATGGCTCTGTGCAATCATGCTCTGCAAGAAGCAGCACTTAATAGTGAGCTGCCCAGAAACAAAATACTTTAGGTTGGCTCAGAAAAGTGTAATGAACATTTCAAAATGAAGTACTACTACTTCATTTTTCAGAAAAACAGTTACTGATACTGCTGGCAGTGAACACAAAAGTATTCAAATCCAAGAACTGACAGTTAACCTAAATTAAATTTTGGGGTCTGATTCCATGATAGCCAAAAATTGGATGGCTAAACCATGGGTATCTATAGAAAACTACAAATTAGCACAGCTGTGCATCCAAGAAAGGCTGGTCACAAAGCAATCAGGTGGAAATCACAGTGCCTCAGTCTTGGAAACAGTACCTTCATTGCTGCAGAAAGCAGAGAGAAGATTACATGATGGATTATGCTCAGCAAAGAGACTTCCATAAAGCCCTGTTCTAAAGGACTGGCCCCAGTTTTCCTTCTCAGTTCTTTAAAGCGTTATTTTCCCTGTGCCTCAAACCCACATCTGTAAAATAGAAACAACTTTATCCCTGTTCTACGCACTGCCCACCTGTCTATGCAACTGCAAGCTCTTTGGGGTAAGACAACTGCAGATAACGCCTCACATTGGGGTTGTGGTCTTTAGGAGTAACAAATAAAAATAAAAATTGTCTCTATAGGAAATAGTGACAGTCTGTGAGCAGCTCTCGGAAGGCAGAAGCATGAAAACAGCTGCATTACCTTAAGTCTAATCTTTGGCATTGGTATCAGACAAATGGCATGCAAACAATGTTAGCTGCTGGCAGTAAACTTCACCAATAGGCAGCCAGAAGTGGAGGGAGAAAACAACTGAGCTACTTTCCAAGAAATTCTGTGATTTTCCAGCTAACCACGCAGCTGCAAGATTGAAGAGTCCAGGATGGTTTATGTAATAAGAGAAAGCCAGTATTATAGGCACTCAACATATTTCAAAACACAGCGGTGTATTTTCTTCAGTATTTCTTCTCCTTCCTTGCTTCTCATCTCCCTCTTATTAAAATTTAAAACCCACACCATTGACATCATTTCCAGTGACAAAGTCTGTACCGGCCACCACACATTCCTCTGCCAAATCCAACACCAGGCCATGCAGATGCCCCAGTCCTCTCTCGTTGGCACACACAAACCAGAAGAGAGAGATTAACAAACAGGAGAGTAGGGTTTAAGAGCTCTTCATAAAGGACAGTGTCTGACTCTATATAAAGGGATAAAAGGAGAGCGATAAACTCTGTTGTTGTCAAGAAAGAGAAGAGCGCTTAAAAAGCCTTTCAGATAAGCAATTTCCCCTCTCATCAGTATCCTCTTGACTGCTAAGCTCTTTCTTTTGTCCCTTACCTTGAATGGTGATCAGCAATGCATGATTGGCCAAGGGGCATCAGCTGTAAGTCTGACAACACGAGCCAGCTTGAAACCACTGCAGAAAAGAAGGACCACTTTCCTAAAGACCTATCTACTTCGTGGAGGAGAAGGCTGGAAAGGCAATGCTTTGTTTGCCTTGTCTATTATGGCGCAGGTTGTAGGATCTGCCATCCCACGTGTTAGGTTTAACGCAGCATCCCATCCCTGAAACGGATCAGGATTGAACATGCAGGTGCCAGGAGCCCCAACTTTCCACCCAACAAGTCTTAAAGAGATTTTAGCTCATATCCTCAAGAAGGAGGGTCAGTAGCCATTCCACTAACTGCATGTCCTATTCTTACACAGCTGCAACACAACCAAGAAGTTTCTTCCTTGCTAAATGTGTCCTTCTGGTCCCATTTGTCCTGTGCTCCAACTATCTGGCACATGCCCTGAGAACAGTCAGAGCACACATTGACTTAAAGATCAGCAAAGATCAGCTTCATGCTAAGTCAGAAGTGCCACAACCAAAAGGAAGCAATTTTATTATTTAAAAAGAAGCAAAACTTGAGTTTTCATTAGGAATATTTCACCTGTTTATAACATTGCTGTTTAATCTGGCTGCATGATGAAGGGCTTTCCAGAGTTGTTGGTCACCTCTTAACCAACACAACTCCGTTCAAGTACAGGGCAAGAAATAGTCAAAGCTGAGAGTTTTTATAAGACATCAGAAATTTGCGGTAGCATCCATCTTACAATCCCCACAGGCAAGGCAGAGCACCTCTTTTCACAGCACCCAACCAATATTATTTTTGGCTATATAACAATTTTCATGCCAGACAGTTTAGACATATAGCTGTCTCCAGTTTAGTCTCAAGCTGCCAAGCAAACCCTCGCTCGCTCCAGCCAAAAGAGGCGCTTTGCCCACAATGCAGTTGGCCTTTAACAAAAGGTTTTGTTAATTTAATTTAATCATACTTTAAAAAAAAAAAAAAAAGTAACAATCTTGGAGCAAGTCTCTCTGCTGCAGCAGTTCTAGCCAGGGCAGTTCCCTTGCCACCAGCAGGGCTTTGCCTTATTTTGAGGAAGCTGAAGCAACAGAGTGGTGGAAATTGAGAGTGCGAGCGTGCTTTTCTGGGCTTTGGAAGGTCTAATGCCAGTGACCTAAAAAGTGTTAACAGCATGAACATACAGATTTGTACAATGCCAGCAGAATAGGCTTCTGATCACAGAACATCTAAGAGAAAAAAATATAATAATATAATACCAGATTATATACCGAGTCTGTGAAAGCACTGTGTACTCTGAGAGGCAAATGAGACCAGCAAGGGCTCTGCTCTGAACGTACCAGGAATACAAGTTGATGTGACTCTGCAGTCATACACATTCTCTAAATTGGACTTCCCCATGAGTTAACACCATCTCCACTCCTTAGTTTCTACATAGTGTCTGTATCACCCTCTATGCTCAGTGTTGTCAGGAAGATATATATTTGCAAAGTGTTTACAAGCCAGAAGCTTTTAAAAAGAAAAAAAAAATAGCAACTGTCTGCAGCCCAGTATTTGTGTGGCATTCTGTGCTTACACAGTCTGTGTATACCAACCCTGCACATATATAAAGAAATCTGGCACACAAGTTGTGCCTATACACACCAGGGGAATCACTGGCAGTTGTACAGGCAAATTTCAGTAGTTGACCTGATGCAATCCTAACACTTGATTAATGTTGGGGACTGTTTGTGATACTGCCCTGACAGGATAAGAAGATGCTTCAAGAGCTGCCAAGTTGCTGAGCTTCCTCAATTAAAAAGAGCTGAGGGCTTTCCCTGCATATTCAACTATGGAGAGCAGCACTATTTTCCTCAGAATTTTATACTAGTAGCTAATTCTGACCACCAGTGTGTTACCATGTTATTTCATCAAGGACCAGACTCTCCTCTCTCATGAGCCCTGGAATAAAGTTTTAACCGGAACCAACCGCGCTACTATCAATACCAGCTGCTACCCAGACTCCAGTGAGATACCCCACTACAAGAGCATCCTCAAGAGGACACGCTTTGTAAAATAACAGGTCCAAAGTCCAGGAAAGCAAACGTGCACAGTAACTTCAGTTCATGTCTTTGCTCCAGATGTTTTTAAGATTTTACGTATTCAAAACCCAAATTGCCCCTTCCATGGACATTGCCCATGTCTTTATTGGTACTTTCACAAGACACAGTTTCTAAACATTGGGGTTTTTTTCCAATTTACACAGATGTTAACTGCAATTACTTATCACTCATACCCTCACAAAGCCCACAGTGCCACAGGCTACACGCAGAGCACCACTGTGCTGAGCAATACCAACTGAGAGAAGAAGAGACCCTCCCATCTTCCTCTGGCTCCCCCCCTTCCCAGTAACACAATGGGTTACAAACAGGGTGTTCCTTCCATCAGGCATTGAGTGGAAAGGGTATAATCATGATTCCAAACCTCTCCAGCTCCCACTGACTTTAGTAGTTGTTCATAGTGCTCAAGTCAGAAAAAAACATTAATCTTACCCTTTAGTGTCTATGCCCTACACACCATAGCTCCATTTCTTTTAATCACCCCCTGAAGGCCAGCAGTTCAGGACCTAGACACCTCATTCCTAACAAACACTAATTATTTTCCAAAGATACTTTGCTGGGAGAGGGGAACCTACAGGAACACCAGTTTTTGTTTAGAAAACAAGAAAGGAGCACACAGACTTTAAGTAAAACAAAGCAGAAATTAATACAGTCTGTTACTTTTTGTGTGTGGTCATTTTACTAAAGAAAAATATTGTCGGGACAATTCTCTGAGCAACAATCACCTAACAAAGACATCACATATTATGCCATTTGCACAAATAATTACACATCATTTAGATACTAGTCTTACTTCTCAAGGCAGCACAAGGGAGTGTTCACTTTTTGAACACATGCAACTCCCATTAACATTAATGAGAGCTACTCACATACACAGGATGGACAGTAGATCTCTTGAGAATCTCTGCATTCATCGTACCTTGTCTGGGGAAACAACAGAAATGTAACAAAGGCAGAGCCTAAATCAAGGAGGATTCAGCCACTGAACTGCCATGCCTGACTCAGCATTTCTCATCTCTTACTCATCCCCCAACTCCTTACAAAGCATTGCTGTGTGCTGCTCCACATCCTCCTGAACCGCACACCTCTGGATCCAACTCACCCTAGAGCTGGTCTTGCTCTGGGTTACTCCACTTTGGCAGTGAGTAAGAATAACTTCTTGAGGATTCTGTTTCTCAAATTCAACTTACTGGATCAGATCCAGATTTTCAGACTGTAGTTTTTAGTTTGGTCCTTTCTAGATTTTATGGCCCCTAATCGATACAGCACCACAGCTAGCTGGTTTTATCAGCAGTTTCTGTTAGGGTTATGTCAATCAACATCATCATTCTTCTACAGTCTTAGTGCCTTCAGAACTGACATATGCAGAGGAGAGCTGAGGTGCTAATGCTTTTCCACCCACGTGTTGCGGCCACATCACACTGAGACAGTACTAGCAGGTACCTTAACCCCTCCTTTTCTATCTCTTCAGCATTGTCACAACTGTAGAGTACTGAACAAACTGCTGTTCTTCGCTATGCTGGTGAGGAAAATGGATTTCCATGTGATACACAAGTCTCATTCCTGCTTATAATTCAGCAGAAGTTCCAAGAAAAGGAAGGCAGTGGTGTCTGCTGGAGCAGAGGAGTGGCCTTCAGGGGCTTTAAGGTCTGTACCCATTTTATTATTTTTTTCTGTTAGGAAGGAAACCTTTTTTATTGGCCTCCAAATCTCCAAAACAGTGACTACTTCTCATTCTGTTAGAGGAGTACCAAGAAGGGAGTCAGTCTTTGTGAAAGGCACTTAAAAAGCAGAAGTCTTTCTTGTCCTTGTGTGTCTACAGCAGGCCCTTTTCATATCCCTTCCAACACCTCTCCAGTTGCTTGCCTTTATTTCATGCCTAAATCCCTGTGGCTCCAGCTCATACCAGTGAGCCTGATGGCAAGCACTCTCCCCCCAGCAAGTCCAGCAGCAAACTTCACATGGCTTAATCAAATCAACTGAATTTCAATGGAAAGTGAGACACTTCAGAGTTACTGTGCTTTAAATAGTATCTTAAGTTACAGTCTGAATCTCTAAAGCTATAATAAGATAATCACACTTAATTTTTCATTTTTATTACTAGGCACTGTGCTCAGTAGATAGAAACAGCACTGATTCTCAAGGCTGCATCTCACTACCCAAACTGGATCCCTCCCTACAATCACCTCCTGTGCTGTGCAGTACTGGTTTGTGTCCTAAGAAGTCCTTCACTTACATAAACTGTTCATCTAAATATATCACTTTCCATGGCCAACAATGGTTGATAAATGGTGTTCCCTTTATTTGTACCATTCCACAGTCATGATGAGTCTTGGTAAAGAACTTTCTCCAGAGCAAGGTCAAGCCAGATCTAAGCTGCTTCAAAGTGCTGATTCAGATTGTTGGTAGTTTACCATTCAGAGAAAAACACAATTGTGTAACCTAAGAAGATATTACAGGAGGACATGCCAAAGAGGAAAAGAAGCAATGTTTAAAAAAAAAAAATCTACTTAGCTTCTCTTTTACTAGTTATCACAAAAGCAGAGCTTACTTTTAGAAAAACAAATTAAAAGACATTATTTCAGAGAAAAGCCAGCTTCCAAGATCACAATGCCATATTAAATTCTTCCCCAAGCTCAATAAACTATGACTTATACAACTTGTAAAGTCTTTACTAGACTCCTGACAGCTCCATATGTGTCTATGGCAAGAAGAATGGAACCTTTTGCTAAACATCTGCTAAATCTTACATCTTGTTAGAATGATTCTACCCGATAGCAACACACTGTCTACGGCTTGCTGACTGTGGTCTGGGACTGTGATAGAATCTGTCTTTCTGTATGAAAACACCACGTTGCTTTGCCATGGTGCTTCATCACAGCCTGTATTTACAACAACCATTTCCAGTAATATTGCAAAATGGCACTTCTCTTGGGGCCATTGCGCCTCAACAGTAGCACACTGTTCATCAGGGGCTGAAATTATCCTGCTGCCAGCTACGTTTTCAAAGAGGATGCATGCACTGCCTCTCCATTTGTACACACTGATCTGGAAGTTAGGAGTCCAGCAGCTTTCTTTGGGAGCAGTCAGGGTACCAATCTAGAGGATGGCTTTAGAAAAGCTAATAAATTTAGTCAAAGAAGTTTCTGAGATCAGCCAGAGAAGTTTGAGAAAGTAAATTTGCTCATTTGTGCAATATATCCAAGAGATTCCTCTACAGAGTATATTTAAATTATCTCATTCTACAGAATGGTGACTTCTGTTTTTCCAGGACAGATTAATTGTATGCGTTAAGCAGTTCTACCCACATATAAACAAGCATTCTGAAAAACAAAGTCTCCTGTTTCTAGGTTCAGGCTGTTTTGTCGGTACTTGAGACACAGAAGACACTCAAATAGGGACAGTATGCCCACAGCTTTTGGGGGGCTTTTACATCTCCTTCAGAAGCATTTTACAGTAGACAGTGCTAGAAACAAGGCATTTGGCTAATGGCAGCTTGGGCCTGGTCTAGCACAGCAATTAAACATTTCCTTTTTGATCCTCTGCAAAAGACCTTTAAGAAGAATCTTTTCTTGACACAACTGGCATTCTCTTTATTTGATGTCATGCTATGGCTCTTGATAAACCACTTCTTCTAAAAGAAGACAAGTGTCTTGTGTTAATACTAACTGCAATAAGTTGCTAAAACAGTTCAAAACATGAAGTTCACAAAAGTTTCACTTGCTTATGCTCAGAGAAGCTTTTCAGCTTCAAGGAGAAGCTAACGATTTTACGTTGTCCTGCAGAGATGCAGAACAATATCACTGATGTTTTCATAGTTAGCTGTGTTTGGTTTCAAAGCACAAGTAATAGATCTGCTGAAAGGGAGTTTTGCTCATCTACACCCTTCAGATGTGCTGGTTCACTATTTGGGTGTGGGAGGAAAGGAAAAACAACCAAAAATGAGACCTGTTGAGGTACATCCCAGAGTCCTGAGGGAATTGGTTGATGTAGTTGCAAAACCACTCTCCATGATATTTGAACAGTCATGGCAGAAGGTCATGGACTTGTTGGAGCCGGTGCAGAGGTGGCCATGGAGATGCTGTGAGGGCTGAAGCCCATCCTTCTGTGAGGACAGGCTGAGAAAGATGGGATTATTCAATCTGGAGAAGGCTCCAGGGCACAGACCCCCACTGCAGCCTTCCACTACTTAAAGGGGACTTACAAGAAAGCTGGGAACAGACTTAGACTAGATATAAGGAATAATTTTTTTTTTCTTTACAATGAGGGTGATGAAACCCTAGCCCAGGTTGCCCAGAGAGGTGGTAGATGCCCCATCCCTGGAAACATTCAAGGTCAGGTTGGACAAGGCTCTGAGAAACCTGCTGTAGCTGGAGATGTCCCTGCTTATTGCAAGGGGCAGTTGAGCTAGCTGACCTTTAAAGGCTCCTTCCAATTCAAATTATTCCATAATTCTATGATCTACAGACCAGCTGAATTTCCTAGTCTTTAATGATGTGATCCCTCTAGCTCAATTCTGCGTCCTAGTTTGAGATACTCACAAACCTAACTTTTTTTTAAGCTTTCTGCTGACAGTCCACCCAAAGCCATTTATAACAAATAGGCATTTCCCCACATTGCACTTTTGCACAGATACTGTAGATACTAAGGCCATGGGTTTGACTGATTTTTGACAATCATTTATTTCCCACTATTGTAAAGCCTTTTATTTTCTGAGACTGCAGCCTCAGAAACTTTTCCACAACACTAGAGGGGAAAAAAAAAAAGAAAAAAAAAGAAATTGTATCTAACAGGAATAGCTTACTTCGGAGTACAGCAATGCTGAAGATACTCTTTCTGGCTTAGTCTTCAGCACGTGGTGCATCATAAAGCATGAAATCCAGAAACACTTCTCCCTATGTATCACAAGTACTTTCCTGTATAGGAATATATATATTATATCCTATATATCCTGTAGGAATAGGATAGATATTTATTTTATTTTTTTTTTAAATGGTAAGTCATTTTGAGTACCTACTCAAGGAGACCTTTCAGAAAACACATGCGCTATACAACCATGTTTACCCCACACACTTCCCTCCTCTCAGATGGCAAGAGGATAGAAAGACAAAACCCACGTCTGCATTTTTAGACAAAAAAAAAGATCACATCTTAAAAAAAAAAAATGCTATGGCAATATGGGAACACCAGTGCATTGGAAGATGAAAGACAAATCATGTTCTGTGAATGTTGCACATGTTGTTGTTATTATCTCCAAGACGAGGACCCCATTGTGCTAAATACTACACACGCTCATACTACCAGGCAGTTCCTGTCCCAGAGGCCTCATAATCTAAGATAAAAGCAGTATTGTTGTCCCCTTTTTATAAAGGGGAAGTGGGACACCAGAAGAGTCAGTGACTTGAACAACTTATTCAATGAAATGGCAGATCTGGGAATTGAACCCAGATTCAATCTCCATCCCATGATTTAATCCACACATCAGTGCTCAAAATCACTTTTAGTTAAGCGGCAACATCTAAACTTCAAATCAGTACCCATGATTAATTCTAGTTATTTAATGAGAAAGCAAAGTAATTGATCTATTGTTCATTTCCCCATTCATTTTAGATTCCTGTAAGATTCATCATTAAGTATATGTCCAAAAGATGCCACACAGCCACAAAGAAATAATTTGTACTAGTTTCACAGTCAATTCCTACGACATTGTGTCCGTTCATAAGTGGAATACTTTAGCCCTGCCTTTGTATATAGTTTTATAGACCAGTGAAAGGATTTATGCTGTTTCTGAATATGTGACACGGTTATAAGATACTGCAAGACCTTCTAGCTGATGGAACACAGAAGGGGGGACAAGGCTCAGAAATACCACAGGTTAAAAAATAATGCAAAACAGCAATCTGAAGATGTTTGTCACGTGAAGGAAGGGAAGCTGCTGCAGAAGGCATGGAGGCTAAGAAAAAACATTGAAAGATGACCCAAAGGACAGCCAACAGCAACTTTAAGGAGGAAAAGGAGAGCAGAGCAGGCCTGCTCTGAGCTGCAGAGGGCATGGGAAGCAAGGATACAAGTACTTGAAAGTTCTCCTTGATAATTTACATTCTGTAAGTCCAAGTTTAATTGTGTATTACCATGTAATTACTGCCAAATGGGGAATGAATCCCTCTCCAAAAGAGTCCAAATGAAAGGCTAAATTGTGAAGAATAACGAACAACAACAGGGCGGGGTGTCTTGGGACAGCCCCCGATGAGGGAACACAAAGGCTTCTGCTTCTGTGTTACTATTTGAAAAGTTACTGGAGGCAGGAGAGCTCCAAAGCAATCTGGCCACTGAGTACAAGCACAAATGCTGATGGTGCACACAGAACTGGACCAGGACCACACAGCACCTACTGCACCAAGAAACAAGTGCCCAAAAAAGAAGGTTTTTGCTAAGGAGAAAGATGAGTCGAAGGACTAGCTCACTAAAAGCAAGTTACTTATTCAAATTCACAGAGCACTGACATGTTTCTTTAAAAAGGCCCTTTAAAAAAAAAAAAAAACAACCCAACAAAACAACATTACATGCAAGTGCATTCAGCAGCAATATTATGCTTCACAGGTGGTTGCAACTTTGGAAAAAAAATAATAAATAAAACCATTGGGAATAGATCAAGAACAATTATTATGCTGCCCAGAAGTGTGACATTAAGAACTGAGTCGGTCAAAACTTTCCAGAAAAAAAAAAGTAAAAATCCAGCCTGTGCAAGTTGGGTACCTAAAAAGAGGAACCTAATGGCTATCCCAGCCCATAGCTTCATATTTCTGCTTCATTCCAGTGTGAAATAAGTTGTGAAATCACATCCTTAATAAGCTACCTAAACATTTCTCCATTTAATATCTGAACCCAAGTCAATATTTCCAGATTCCTGAAAACGCTTTCTTCTCTTGGGAAATCAGAGACAGAAGTATTCAGACTCAAAACAGAGTGAGGAGGGATACAAGCTCTACGGATGTGCACAGAACAATCTTAGAATTTCTAAACCTAAAAATAATGTGAGAGCAAAGTCACTAATGCAGAGCAGCTAAAGGGATGTACGCTAAGAGACTGTGACCTTTAGAAGAGTTAACCCTGGAGCTAATAGAAAAGCTGAGGTGGAAGAAGACATTTGCACAGCAAGGAGGCTAGACAGGAAGCTGCACCCTGGGGAACCATAAAGTTTGTGCAGGACAAAGAAAATGAAAACTCAATGAAGCTCAGACGCTTTGGGACGGGGGGGAGAGCGCTACAGTCTCGCCAAACTGGATGGCTGTACTAGGCTGGAAAACAGCCTCTCTCACAATCCAAGAGTTGCCTGAACTGCAGCAAGTTCTCCAATGATTTTAAGGAAAACACTTGCAGACTGAATGCTACTCCCATCCAATCGGCTTTACACAGCCTTCATGGGACAATCAAATTTGATTTGTTCTCAATATGCGCTCAGAGATTTGGTTTTGGGCATGCTTTAAGAGAACTAGGCATAAAAGGTCCAAAGGATAGGAGGAGGGAGCAGAGTTCTCCCTGCAGACTGGACTGCTACTGCATTAACCTGGAGGCCACCATCGTGATCAGAGCAAAAAGCTAACCATGTTTGAGAAAGCATTACATTCAACTCTTTAGAGAATTGATTTTTATTCATCCCTCTGGAGCAGAGACTGGGAAATGCCTCCCACTGCAACTCTTGGAACCTAATGGAATATGAGTCAAAAAAAAAAAAAAAAAACAACACCAGAAACTAAGATCACACCAAACATTTTGAAAGTGCATGTAAGTGACTGCTCTTTTCACTGGTGGCATTAAACCATTCTCCCAGCCCCTTTGCTATCACTGATTTTTCAGTCACTGAGTTCTATTTACACCTATGGTCTCCTCTGTCTTGAAAGGGTGCACTTATTTCTTCATTTTCAGGAAGAAAAAAAATACACGGGGCTAGACACTGTATCTCGCAAATCAGGAAGAGTAAAATTATGTTGGATTAAAAATTCCCTGTTAATGTCTGATGATTCAACTTGGTCAGTTCTGACAGCTTGGAAGAAACATCACTCATCTCTCAATCTTCTCCTTAGTGGAATACTTCATCTAGTATTTGGGAGAAAAAATGAGAGAAACATTGTACTCTCTCAGGAAAAGTCAGATCTGGGATACTACACTAGAAAAAAAAAAAAAATTGGTCCCATTATTATCATTGTCTCTAGCTTTACACTTAAGGGAGAAACATGTCTGAATAGTTAGTTACATCAGCAATGCAGATAGAGAAGAAATTCCCACACTGTGAGGAAGTCTTCACACACTTAGAGAACGTGACCACACACAATACACATTACAGTGGAGAAGAACAAAGCAACCTCAGGAAGTGTCCCTGATTGTTTTCGGCTGATTAAGGACATATGCCAACAAGCCCCTAGTTGTTCGGGGAAGCTTTGCAACTTGGGTAGGTCAAATTTACATAACGCAATTAAAGATATTGAACAGTTTGAGTCTATGTAAAACTCAAATTCAGAACAATGTAAGGTGCAAGTTTAAGACAATTTTGTTGTTTTGCACCTGTTCAACCAAGGGACAGCTTTATCTTTCAAGTTAATAGAGGAGGAGAAGGATTAAAAGTCAGTTTAGCTAATGTAAATAGCCGATTTACATTAACGTCAGCCGTTTGTTTCAGAATCAAAACACACACAGACTTCAAGTAGTAACAGCAGTTTTAGAAAACAGCATTAAGCTGCCATGAATATCAGGCCTTTGAACACTGATACTGCCTATGACTTTTGAAAAAAAGTCACTGCACAAAGACCTAAAGCTTTTTGGATAAAACAAGCCTCCGAAAGCTGCACTGGAATTAGCAGGAATCTGCTGTGCTGTTGCTTTTTCTAGCAGGGCAGCCAAAATGTGCTGTACCAGGTGTAGAGCAGGACCAGTCCCCACCAGCCCCAAAGGCTCCCACTGAGCTCCGCAGGAGCACGAAACTCCCCTGGGCATTGCTGCTGCTGGTATCAGCAGGCAAAGTTTTAACCTGGAGTTAACCAAGTGCCAGCATCACCTCAGTGTTGGGCCAGAAGTATCAAGAGAGGCTTTGAAAACAGCTCACTGACACAAGGATTGCTTACTTCCCCCTCTCCAAGTCAGTCTAATAAAAAGGTATTATGCTTCCTTACAAATCATTCAGACTACTTCTGTAGAGAAGCATTAAAAAAAGACACGGTAGTTTTTGGTTTTTTTTAAAAAAAAGGAACTAAACGTAGTACTTGGAGAAAAATGTAAGCCTTCCTGTAAATTAAACTGAAGCTTTTTACATAATAGATCGCTCACAGCTATTTGTAAGGAAGTGACAAAGCTGCTGCAGATCTTAAGATATTGTAGCGAGGTTCACAGATGCACTTATGTAAATACTTTCTGACAACTCAGCTGCTACCGAAAACATTTTTGAAGTTATCAAAAAGAATTTAAAGTATTTTCCACTCTAGTCATTAACTCGTTATTTGCAAAAAGGCACCACCAGAACTGTGAAGCAAAATGATCCCTTCTGCAGAAGGCACAAACCCACACAGCAATGCTTTTAAACATGCCACCAGAATCCGAGCTCCAGTCCTGCTGACAGTACTGTCCACTCTCACCTTGCTGTTCAAAGCCAACAAAAATCAGGTTTTTGTATTCAGAGCCCTTACTCAGTCCTTACACCACACAAACAGCACTCTTGGACTGTAAGCTGGTCAGGCAGCTAAGCCAGGAGCAGTTTTCCCAGTCATTAGGCTGCCAGATATAACACTACACCAATTTAGCCAACTCAGTCAGCATTGTGTGGTGAGACAGCAAAAAAAAGTCAGAACCTGGCCATGCTCAGCTTCAGCAACCTGTGACAACAGACAGAATGCTTTAGCCCCAAGCCATTATCTGTTTCTTGGCATTACAAGGCAGAAATACTACACAGCCTGGCAGTAATCTATTAGCATACATATTTTATCTACTGTCACATATGCATTGCCATTTAGCTGCAGTTTCTTTCAGAGCTTATTTTTCTCTCTAGGCTTTTTTTTTTCTTTTTTAACTGTTAAGCACATCCAAAAAAAAACAGTGAAGACCGTACAAATTAAAGACAATTAAGAGTATCCAACTAATGGTTTGTTATCTCCTTAGCGATCCTCCAGGAATCCTTAGCGGACACACCAAATTCTATTAGATTCTGTATTTTGGTTTCAGATTTGAGACGAAAAGCTATGTGAAGACATGTCTACAGACAGCTTCCCCTACTGGGTACTTATCCAAGCCACCTTAAGCAGGCAAGACATAAGATATTACTGCTAAGGTCAGCAGGAATTCACATTACTAAAAGCAGCTTTGCTGTAGCTCTGTTTCAGTACAGTAACTTAGTGCATGAGGCTTGATACCAGTTGCCTAGGCTTTGCCCAAATAGCACATGCTTTTGGGGGTAAGGGCATAGGATAGGACAAACTGTCATTGCTAGAGAAGATCAGGTGATATCACCAGGAGACCACATCCGTGGTACAAAAGCTCTTCAACCATATAATTCATTCCTCTTCTCAGAGCTACACAGGGCAGATCTCACAGCAGAACAGATCTTCAGGGCAAGCTGCTTTCAGAGTTCAATACCACATAGCACTAGGGATGCTTAGAGAAGTGCAAAAGACAACTGGACATATTTACAGCACCATCTCCTGACCAAAGTAGCCAATTAAAAATCATACATTGCAGCAAAACCATTGGTGATTAAATCAATTCAATTTTGGGGGTTTTTTTTTTGGTGTGTACTCACATACCAACCCCAAACAGAGATTTCTCTGAGTGCTTGTTATTCTAATGGCATTAATTACTGCCTTTTTAGTTGGTTTCTTTTAAGTGTTTTTTGATTTTCCTAGATGGATGAGACGTATTTATAATAACATTCACTGCACCAACAGATCAGGCAGGTCACGCAATCCCAGGGAGGTGAGACAGATTCTTCCCTCCAGAGGAAGAGCCGCATTTAAAGTCAAGGAATGGTCCACACTGGTGCACGCTCCCCTGACTATAAAAAAGGAGCATATGGAGTTTAACCCTACAAACACCCCCACAGTTTTTTTTCCTCTATTGTCTGAACATGCATATATAAGTTTGAGTGCTCTGGCACTGCAGCTGCAATATTTATTTTCTAGACAGGCATTTGTGGTACAGCAACACTGTAGTGAACATAACTCCAACTTTTTCTCCACACAGCAGGAATAAAAATCTTGGTGCCACTGAAGTCCAGAACAAAACTGCCACCAACTTGAGTGGCGCCTGAATTTCATCCTAGTTTTAAGGGATCTCATTTTTGGCTGGCAAGATTTCAACCCTTTTTAATTCCCAGAAGCTCAACCACAAACCCCTCTTCTCCTCCCACACAGCTGCTCTGCAACTCGCCAAGCTCCTTTAAGACAGCAGCCAAACAGGCCTCCTTGGGAAGACACAGGGCTTTGCTTGCAGGAGATCTCCACCTCCCCAGACCATCTACCAGCTCCAGAAAGCCAATCTGCAAAAAATCTTGAGATTAAGAACAGACACCCTCTGCGAGTTTACCCCTTCCCCCCCCCCAGCAAAGGCCTGTGTACCACCGCTCACAACAACTCACTTCTTCCCTCAGATGTGCTCTGGGAAAAAACGGAAGCACAGACCTGGCACAACCAGGACTATCAAGATATGTAAGCTTGGTCTGGACTCCAGGAGGCAAAGAACCCAGCACCAGGCTCAAGAATCTGCAACAGTCCCATTAAGTCCCAGCACTGGGACCTATCTCAGAGCCTGACCCTCCCTCAACATTTGTTTCTAAAGACAGACAACATTAAAAACAGGTAAAACAAAATAGCAGTGACAGGAACAAGATAATCAAGTTTTGTCCAACCAAAAATTAAGAATCCTTCTTTTTGGTGACCCCAAGTGTCTTCCAGATACAGAGCCTATCCCAACCATCTGGCCATCAAACACAAAGACGAGACAGAAACAGCCTAATAGAGGGATGGATAGATGTCAGAGAGTGACAAAGCAGTGTTTAATGGCTCAAATAAAAGGATGAATGCAGCCTCCTGAGAAGAAAGCATCCCTGTGATTGGAAGGAGAGAGGAATGAAAAAATTGAGGGAGACTTTCAGACTAGGAGCTTACAAATACCAATATTGACCAACTATCCCCAGGCATTGGCATATTAATTTTAGGTTCCTTTGACAAAATCTGGTAGTCACAGCAGAGCAAGCAGCTGGCGTATCAGGGGGTTATGGGCACAGTACCATCAGCAGGAGCAACTGAGCCTGAGAAAGGGATGCCACACTTGGTTTAATGTGTTTGAAACATTACAGCAGCAGTCAGTTGGTTCAAATGCCAAACACAGTGTCAGCTGGCAGGTCATGGAGGACTTAAACCCTCGTTCTGTAAAGGCTCAACATGTGCTTCACCCTCAGCCACCCCATGGTTGTAGAAATACTCACACCCATGCCAGTCTTCAAGGGACAGGGTGGTTATGCATCTCAGTCTGGTAGAAAAAGCAAAATTCCTAGGGTTTTGGGGTTGGTTTATTATTATTATTATTATTAATTTCTGGCTAATCTTACTGCTTTTTGCTTCTGGTGCAGTAAAGCCTTGAGAGATTTCTGTCACAAGCTGGTGCCATTATGCACTAAATACTGGTACACTCACATAGGAAAACACAGTCCCCAACCTGAGCACTTGTCTCCCCCATAAGAAACAGTCACAGAGACACAAAAATCTTTCTAGAAGTCCAGAGATCCCTTAGGGGGGAAAAAAGGCAACAAGATCATTTCATAGTTAGAACACACAGGCAATGTAAACTGTAATCCAGAGAAGTCAACTCTTTGCTACTTTGTCCTGGTCAGATGAGGCCTCCCAGGTCAATCCAGTGTTAAGCAATATACTCCAGTTGAGCACTGGCAGAATTTCTTCTCTCTGTAAGCATTCAGGACAACACTGTGCAACCTCTGGGCTCTGCCCACTCACTCCCCCTGTATTACATCAAGGGCCATTTGTTGACATGTCCTTGCTTCATCTTGATCCATACGCAGGAAAGAAAGTAAGCAAAGTTTCTACCTTTGGTAAATGTTCTATCCCTTGTGGAATTCTTCAAGGAATCCTACCTGGTAGTACTGATGTCCAGTCAGGATCGGTCAGCTTGGATCTGACCATGTACTCTTATAACCGTATGAAAAACCCCCACAATACTTCTTTTAATATCTTCTGCTTCAAATGTGTTACACATCTTAAGGCCCCTATTACAGCATAGCATTCAGCAGGGAGCTGCCATCACACTCAACAGGACACCAAAAGTCATCCTTTTTGAGGCAGACAAAGCATCTGGTGTAGAAAGCACTTCCAAAGACAGCCCGTGCAGCAACTACCAGGGGTGAGGCAGGGCACTGGAGTCCTTTAAAACTCACAATTACCTGTCCGCAAGAGCAAGGGTGATAGTCCCCAGAGCCTTTCCTCAGCAACATCATAGCCAGTTTCCCACAGCATTATCCCCCAAGGTTGCTACAGCAGCAGAGAATTGTCTCAAGAAGAACCTGCCACAAAGAACAATCCAACACATGACCCCTCAAGCCCTGGGCTCTGGCTTCCTGACCTGACATTGTCACCTCCCTTTCTGCAGAAGATTCTGCAGTTCCATCCACAGAGCAGCCAGCCCTTGGTCTCCGAGGTGCCTCCTACCTTCTCTGTTTGGCAGGATCTCAGAGCAGCTGTGCCATCACTGAGGTGGTGATTAGGCCTCTGCTGAACCCTTAGGAGGCTGCTGCCATTGATGTGCCCCACAAAGGTATTCTACTTCACTTGCCAAAAACATACAGGAGCTATAAAAGAGGAAAATGTCCTTCAATAGCTCCTAAAATGACTTTTGCTCCCTTCCCTAAAAAGCTGCAACATAAATTAGAGCAGAGATGGGCTGCTAAGGGAAGCTCCTTTGTCCCTGTTTTGTTAGAAGAGAAAAATAATTGTTGGCTTTCCATCAGCCATCAGGAGCAACCACTGCAGCACCATGCCAAAGGATTAGTACCTCTCTGTACTCCTTTGTGGACAGCTATGATCTGCTGTTCTCCAAGTCAGTATTTCTTTATTATGCCACGTATCAAAAGAGCACCATTGTTTAGAATATGCTCCTTATTTCACAGTGGAAAAGGAAAACGATAGAAACACAGGGGCTCAAAGTTTGGAAGATGAAAAGGAA
Organism: Thinocorus orbignyianus; assembly: GCA_013400375.1. Classification (NCBI taxonomy): domain Eukaryota; kingdom Metazoa; phylum Chordata; class Aves; order Ciconiiformes; family Thinocoridae; genus Thinocorus; species Thinocorus orbignyianus. Next base: position 35,862 of record VXBW01006316.1, on the reverse strand, counting down.
AACACAATAAAGACAGTCGTCTTTGAGCTTACGAGACTCTGACATGTCACAACTGTAAGCACTGAATCATCTCCCTGGTATACCTTGTGAACCACTTCCACTTCAAAAATAAAAATAAAGCCCTCGTTTTCTTTATGTTCTTGACAAAATCTGCAGTGCCTGGCATTGAGCTGTGTCACATTATTTCCCTTACAGGTGACCTGGGAAGGTTTTTTAGAAAACCTTTAGAAAAAATTCTGTTTACTTTCATATGTTGCTTTACAATAAAATAAAGTCTGAAGGATCCTCCCCTCCCTCAAAATCTCCTTCTGTTCTGACTCACTGCCCTCAATCTACTTTATTTCTTAGTGGTATCAGGAACACTGAACACAGTCTCATCCTGCTATATTGACTGGTCTCACACACACATTATAATGTTTCCCAGTCGATGGACATGCTAGGAACGTCAAGCCAAAATATCTCTCCCCCCTCCCTAAACATTTAAGAGAGCCCAGTATTAACGTGTGACAAGCTGAACAGGCCAGCTCTGATGCTTCCTGCCCAGGCTTCCACTAACCCAGTGCAGTGAACCAAACCTCCAGACACCAGAAATTCTGCAAATTCCAATTTTCACCTGGACTGTAAGCTTCACTACTTTTGTGTCCATATGAGTATGAGGTAGCATTGGCCTTTTCTCCATCAGAAAGCTCAGAAAGATGAGCTCTGCATGCACAGACCATCACAGCAGCCCAGCCTTCGCTCTAACGCGGCGCACAGGACTTCTCCTAACCCCCCCGGCTCCAAATTCAATAGCAACTGGACGAGCATATCCTCAGCCTCTGCAGTTGCTTTCTAGAAGAAAACTTTCTGCCTCGGTATTAAAATTTACAGTGACAATGAGTTCACAGTATTCTTCAGTCATGGGTCTCCAGTGCTAAGCTCTTCTGTTGTGAAAGACGTACCTTTTTGATGCTGTGTATTCCTACTTTGAGGAACTGGGCTACATTATGCCTTTCTTCACAAGATCAAAGAGTCCTCTATTAGAAATACCTACTGCCATCTAAGTTGCTGCAAACAGTGACCATCTAAACAAAGTCTTAATTTGCTTGAGTCAAAGGTATCCATTGGTGCCTTATCTGCTCTGGTGGCTGCTCTGAACCCACCGTAGTGCCCTTCTTAGAGGGTGAGCACCAGCACTGGGCAGCATTGCGGCAGAATCTCATCTAGTAACCCCTATTCTGAGTAAATAGCCACTGACTAGTAGCCCTTTCCAAGCATTAAAAAACATGCAAATACTTCAGTCATTTAGTCAAGCCTTACCTTCCATACACAAGAGCAGAGAGGCAGTGGAGTGGCAGGTACGGGCAAATCCTGGTTCCCAGCCCCAGTTTCCCCAGCAACTGGCATCTCTACTCTCATTTCTGCCAGAGATGAACAAGTCATGGCCATTTGAACCTGCTGGCTGTCCCTGTTAATGACACCCCTTTGAGCTGCACCCTGTCTCAGGAGCCAAGCTGCTCACGCTCCCCATCCTGCCACCATGCCCAGATGTTCACCCTTGCAGCTGTCAGTCGCAGAGAGAAGTTATTAATCAGGCACAGCCAGATTTCCCCAATTTGTTTTCAGGGGCAGCTGCTGTCTCTCATTACGGCTTTACTCTTAGCCTTATCAGCAATAAATGGGGAACTGAGGGGCACAGCTCCACTTGTCCCTCATGCACCACAAAGCAGAGGCCAGGGAGATGCAGCAGGGAACAGCTCCGTTGCTGCTGGGTCACTAGCCTACGGCTGCCCACGAAGCACGGCAGGACTCCCCCGGGTGACCGGCTGAAGGAGTTCTGAGAGCCAGAACAAAGCCCAGAGCACTAACTATCTAACTGGTAATTACTTTCTGGTGAAGACTGAAAAATGGGTCATTAAAACCATATTAAACTGTTTTCATTAATACAAAAACCTGATTTACATTTTTCCCACAGAGCCATTATGTTCCAAACACACTGCACGGATGATTTGTTTAATCACAACCACATGGAACAGCAATTTTAAGGGCCTGTAACAATCACTTTTTTAACCAGGAAACCTGGTTTGCAATAATTGTCATGTTTTTTGTTAGTCACCCTTCCCACTGCTGTCATAAACCTGTTCCTTTCCAAACATACTGCCTTCCTATTTGGACATGAAAGCAGCACAACCCACTGATACAATTAATAATACTGAATATTTAGGTCAACGTCAGTTCTATTAATTTTATCTCTTAAAGACTCGCACATTTTCTAAACAAGTCTAGCCCTTTGGGGGGTTAAACTGTAATTTGCAGTCTGGTTGTGAGTCCCTATCACATAATAGATCAATTAGGTTCAACACTCAAGTATATTAATCTTATTCACACATAGTAAAGGCAAATATGGCTAATTACTGTATTACAATATTGCCTACTTTTTCTAAATATGTATTAAGAAAAAGGGGGACTTATTACATTGAACTATCAAATAAAATTATCTTGATATTAAACTGACAGCAAAGACAAATGCCTGTATTAATCCATCTTATTTTTCCTAAATCAATATCCATTGGAAGATGTGTTTATCATTACCCAAGTGCTGGCTCTGTAGAAGAGTCTCTGGTTTCTCTTTCGTATCAAGAACCCAGCATTTCTACTTAAAGCACTGCTTCTCCAGTATGGCTTTCTGGGAAACACAGTAGCCTGATTTCTTTCGCCATATCTAGCAGCTTTATATTTGTACTTTCAGGTTATGAATTAATGGATATGATTTCAGTGACTCCAGAGAAATGCAGGTAGTGATCCAAGCCTATTTTCTGTGCCTCTCCCTGCAAACTTGCATGGCCAGAGGGCTTGTCTCTCTGATGAAATCAATTGAATTCAGTTTTTAAAACTACCAGGTTAATCAAGATTGGCACAGCATCTAACTGGTCAGTGGAAACAAGGAAAAGTCATGGTCAGCATTAAGCTTACCCCAGGCAAGCTGAGGTGAGCCTGAGCAGGATTCGTCCTCAACTGCATTCACTAATTAGCAGGCACCAGCTAATTCATCCATGGGCTTGTAATGAAATGGGGCAGAAAAAATAGTGTAAGAAGTCACCCAGTCCACCTCGAGGCAACATGAAAAATGAGTTTAGATGTGACTAAATATTCTAGTAGAGACCTAATTCCATTCCCTGGTCTGCCACTGATCTGCTGTGTGACCAAGACGCTTCCTCTCTTTCCCCACAGTGGCGATTTCCCCCCACCCCTGTCTCATTGAGTTCCCACTCAAGACCTGGGAAGGCAGGAATTCCCACTCCCACCCATGTGGAACCCACCACGATGGAGCTGAAGCTCTACGCATTGCTGTAGTCAGATGTTTCACGCTATTAGTAGCGAAGACAGAGCACAAATTAGGAGGATGGCTGTGCTTAGTGCTTCCTTAATGTTTTGCACATTGGAATCTTCCAGCAATAGCTCACAAGCTGCGAATTTGTTAAAGTGGAAACCAGGCCAATAAAAATAAAGACAAGAATCTAAATGCTTGGGCTGCTGCAACATAAGTCTTGTATGAAACACCTGACAAAAACGTAGAGATTAATCTGCCCATATAACAGACACTTAAATTCAACAAAAATATGTTACTTTTAAAAAAGGTACGATTTCCTCTTCTCTGCTGCAGCATATGGAACAGCTCAGATCACAGGATCAGTCCATGGGACACTGCTGAAAACGGGCTCTTCAGCTTTTCTAAGAACACACAAGTATTTACCCTAAGCATCTATCCAGTCCAGAAGCCAGGCACTCTAAGGCAGCCTCTGCACCACGTGGAACATGTTGTCATGCAATTATTTACACGGTTCCACACACATGCACACTCCCACATACAGGAAAGAGGCAGAGTCATGGAGGACAGAGGAGCCAAAATGCTGATTTCCTGTCTTTGGCTGATATCACTGGTTTACTGTTTGCTATTGGAAAGTTCCTTGTTTGGAAGTGTTTTCCAGACTTCTTGCATCTCTTCTCTGCCAGCTTGGGGAAGACAGACTATTCTCAGGTGATCCACAAAATAAAATGTTCCATAATTGATTTTGCTGAGAGCTTATACAGCTGCATGCATTATAAATTATTATTATTTCTGTCTTGAAAAGCGTTATTACACAGTCTCAGGCTGCACTTCATCTTTTCCATGGCTAGAACTGTTCCCAGCTCAAACATGTAGCTGTTCCATAGGCAAATCTCATTTCTTAAGCAGGTTAAAGGTCAGGAATACTTTGGGTTCCCATTCTCCCCCAATGGGCCTCTAACTTCAAATCCTCTCTAGAATTTTTTTTAACTACCAAGTCTAAAGAATCCATGGCCAGAGACATCCAGATGTTTGTTATGAAAGATCCAGAACACAAGTAACAATGCAAAAAAAATTTATTATTTGCTTACAGCAGAATCAGATGATCTCTGTGTTCAATTTACCAGAAATCAGTCACTTAATTAAATCTGTTCCTGTTGTTTAGACAAGTAATCTCAGAACGGAAAAATCAGCCTCTCGGTTCTAGAAAACCTGTGCAAAGACCACTTGCCTCCTTGATTGAGACAAACCATACAAAACAATAGTTTAATTATATCATATGGAGCCAACGCTTAGATTAATCCCTCTGACAGAAGCACAATCAGAAATAGGATTATTGCCTTCGTAGTGCCAGAAGCTCCCGAGGTCCTAGACTCACCCCATTCAAATGAATCGCACTTAAGGATGCCTGGAAACAGAAAACATTCTTCAGGAAAGCCTCCCAAACGTAAGTGACTACCTCCTCCTTCCCACAGACACTTCCACTCAGGAACACGACCCTAGAGCACAGAGTCAGTGCTCAGCAAGGAAGAAGAGCTGGAAGAAGGGGCTGAAAGACCTGAAGCTGACTTATTCCCACCACTTTCCAGGATGACGGTAGTAATTAACTCTGCCAGAATCACAGTTTCAGGCTCTCTTCAGAATACACACTCTCTTCAAAGGACAGTAGCACTTGGGGGAACACCAAAAGCATTTGAGAACCACAGCCGGTGGAATAAGGTTTACTTATACCAGAAACAAAGAACTATTAGGCTTGCAAGCTTTTGCCTTGGCTATACTCATTTGCATAGACTTCATCTGTCTTCCTCTTTAATTTGGATGTTTTGCCTAACCCAAGAAGCCCATTCCATGATAGTAAGTGTCAGTGAGCCTTGAAATCTGTGACCAGCCAGGTACGAACATATCCAGCAAGTCCCCGGTCCAGAACAACTCCAAGCAGAGGTTTACAAGCAAAATACATCTGTTGGAAATTAACCGGGTTTTCAAACTGCAAATACAAGGTCTTTAAAATCACTTTTTGTGTGCTTTTACAATTAAAAAAAATATATAAATCACTTAGATGAAAAATGTTGCATCTGCAGGCCACTTGCTCATGTCTTAGTATCTCCAGCTTTTCCCTGCTACTACAACGTGGGGTTTTTCAGGAAATGCAAAAAGACAGATGTGAATTGTTGCTACTGGACATTCAAATGAGCAGTTTTCAAGATTTGCCTTTGTTCTGCAGAAGTTCTGCACTGCATATTATTTTTAAGTGTACAACCAACCATCAACACAGCAGGACGTCATTTTTAAAGACTCCAAAGGAGCCAAGCCTGTCAATAATCTGGGAATCAAAAAGCTCCTCATACCAAATACACAGGAGATCAGCCTAGGGGGTGGTGGATGTAAAGTGTTCTGTAGAAGAAAAATTAACACTCTAAAAGAAAATTTAAGCTAGCATAAGGGTTTGCAAGGACCTGCAAGAGTTAATGCTCTCTCCCTCCATTAAGCACATCAAGAGCTTCTTTTCCTAATGAGTTAACCTCTTATTATTCAAGTTTAATGGGAACATATATTTGTTTAACCCTATAGCCTCAGGAGTCAGAATTTCCTGGTGTTAATTATACAGCATATATGCAGACTCTTTTCTAGCAAGTTGAAATTGGCAATTCCTTCCAAACCTTGAAAGAAGGAATCTCCAGCAAGCCTTAGTCCCCCCACAGTTCCTGAAGTCCAAATCCTGCCTCTGTTGCAAAGCAGTGGAAAACAAGCTCAGCACACATCTTATTTCCTAGAGCTAGTTTAAACTTGTGCAAATTGATGATGCCAGGACAGCACTTCTCAAACAGCAGGGCAACATGGTCTTGCCTTTGTCAGGAAAGGGAAGTGATCCAGACAGATCACACACCAGTGTGGAAATCTCACCTCGGACTTCCTATTTTAACTCAAATGCATAATGAAGTAACTGTGCATGCATGGAAGACACTGCTAAAACAAAACACACACACAAAAAAAAATCAAGCTGGGGGTTTTTTGTTGTTTGAGTGATTAGTTGGTGGTATGTTTCTGTTTTTTTTTCTTTCAAGAGAGTTGCTTAGCACCAAGCCTCTCAGGAAGAGCAGGACCCACACTGTAACATGAAGTCCAGCAATACCACAGAGTCTGCTTTAAGCGAGAAACCAGCTCAGGGCATTGGGCCCTGTTAACTACGTCACAGAAGTAGCAGAGTGTCCTTGTGACCCTTATCAGCTCTGACTTGGAATTAAACTCCTTTCTACACATTCCAGCTACTTCAGGTAACAGTACTCAACAGGAACAAGAGATGCAATGGCTCATGAATGAAGACTGCTACCCACCTCTCCTCCAATAACGTGCTGGATGAGACAAGACATATCCCTTCCCTTCTCCCATTCTTCAGGTCTTCCAGGCAGTATAGGCACCCAACCCTTTGCATGGTCAGGTAAAGTGTAGTTTCACATCCACCCATCACTACCCTTGCAAGCAAACCGAAGCTACACCCTACATGGGCCTGAAAGCACACTCCCTTTGCTTCCAAAAGCCTGCAAAACAGGAGAAGGCCCAGCAGAGCAAGGCGCTGCAGGGCTGCGTTTCCAGGATGCTTGGTCAGGAAGCAGGACATGCCATCATACAACCCACTCACCAGGACGTGGATATACAATTCCAAATGACATGTGAAAGAGAGTGCACATGGAACACACAAACACACACCGCATTAGACAGGGCTCATTACAGAAGGGAAGGAAACGCGTTCAGTTCCTCAGAAATCTCCTCCCTAAGTTTTTTTTGTAGATAGAAGCAGACACCTTGGGAAACACGAACATCTTCAGAGCCAAGGTTACCCCATTTGTTCATTCATCTGCTTGACGATCACACAGACCCAGGAGAGCATAAATCCCATGACAGCAGCATGACAGATATATGAATACACAGAGGGATAGATACACAGCAAACTGCAGCATTCCCCTCAAAAGGGATGTCCTAAAACCAGCCCCTTAGGCCACTTAGTGTTATCCCAACAGAGAAATATTAAGTCACAGTTTGAGGATGGAAGCAGATGCACAACAAGTATTCTACTTTTTTTGTTGTACTTTGTTTAAAAAAAACTGACTTGGATCATGAAACAACAACAACAGTCATCTTTGATAGTGCCACTGATTTAGCATCTCCCCTCCACCTTAATTCTCCACTAAATCTGAGCACTCAAAAGGAACAAAGCTGTTTGCAGTAACACAGTGGTTAACAGGAGGCTGAATTTCTACTTCATAATGTAACCTGAAATGACCACAAAGGACACTGTGTTGCTATGAAAATGGGAGATCAGATCCAGTTGCCTCCAGTACACACCACCACGTGAACTTTGACTTCCTCTGGATCAGGGAAGAAGGTGGACTTAACTCTCTGGAAGCCAAACTATACCCTGAAGCTGTGTCCTCCTTTGCCATTTTAGGCTGCAGACGGGATTACCCAGGAAAGCCAGCCAGAATAAATTTAGCACTCAACCTTTTTCCCTTCCAACAGGATGGAAGGTACACACACAAACCCCTTTTAATCAAGTCATGGAAATATTCCTTAGCTTGGAAAGGTGAGACTCCTCCAGAGTCCCACCAGCATCAAAAGAGCAAAACTGCAGGTCCAGTGGCCACCTCCTTGGGACAGTCCTAAGAAGCCACTTACAGATCAGTGAAGCCTACCATCACCCTACTATTGCAATGAATCAATATATCAATAATTAACAGCAAATAAAAAGATGATTTGCATTTCTGTAGGCCCCTTCCTCCAAGATGCTCGTTAACAGCACAACAGCCTCACCAGAGCCATTGTTCTCCCATTTCACAGACAGGGCACTCCATGTCCACCAGGGAAGTGCTTCCTCCAAGGTCCTGGAACAATCCACCAGCAAGGAAAGGCCAACGCCAAACACCCATGTTCTACCCACTGAGCTGCACTTCACTTACTGGAAAAAAATGCCAACAGCACAGGCTACGTTCCCAGCCACCTGAAGAGCAGTAACTTCCTTCAAAGCCCTCCTCTTGCCCTCCTTCAAAGTCCTCCTCCTCCTTTCCGTTGTGCAACACTGTGAAAAGACAAGATTTGGAGGCCAGTAGGCAGAATTGAACACCAGGGAAAAAGTGGTTATTTCTAAATAACCACTCAACCATGCATGGCTTGTGAACCACGGTTAATTTAATACCCACACATGCTCATTAGAGCTATTTGTGCACCCACTGCAATCAGCTTGTTTACACACTTATCAATGACAACTTTCAGATTACTACTTTAATTAAGAAAACCCCTTCAATGGTTGAGATTATATTACCAAAACACTTTCTCTTCCACCAAGGGAAAGCTACCACTTACAGGAAGACAAGCCAGTCAGTACAGATGCCAGCTGCAATACAGACGTCATGCTTTGAGGAGAAAGAGACACAAAGAACTAACATCAGATACCTCCACCATGAAATGCAGAAGACAATGAAACAGGACAGGCCAGTTTCAGTGGTTATATGACCCCTAGTCATGACTGTACCCACGAAGTTTCACAGCAAATCCTATGGGACTCACTTGCTTCTGAAGCAATATCCTGTCAGGGGAAGGTCTGCAGCATCTTTCCAGCAGGTATTGGTGCTGCTCCCCCAGTTCTCCCCCAACAGAGGGGACCTGTCCCAGTTGAGATCAGCCCTGAGGAGAAGGGCTTCAGGGTGTCAGGGGATGAGAAGCTCAACATGAGCCAGTAACGTCGTGCCTGCAGCCCAGAAAACCCCCTGCATTCTGAGCTGCATCCCCAGCAGGGCAAGGCGGGGAATCTGCCCCTCTGCCCCACTCTGGCTGACGATCCCCTGCAGTGTTGCCTACAGTTCTGGGGCCACCAACATCAGAAGGACAGGGACCTCTCAAAGCAGGTCCAGAAGAGGGCCACAGAAATGCCCCGAGGGCTGAAGCCCCTCTGCAGTGAGGACAGGCTGAGAGAGTTGAGGGTGTTCAGCCTGGAGGAGTGAAGGCTCCGGGGAGACCTTAGAGCCTCTTCCAGTATCTACAAGAGGACCATCTGGAAACACAGGGAAGGACTTTTGATAAGGGCATGTAGTGATAGGATGAGGGATGATGGTTTTGAACTGTAAGAGTGGAGATTTAGATGAGATCTTAGGAAGAAATTCCTTGCTGTGAGGGTGGTGAGACCCTGGTCCAGGTTGCCCAGAGAAGCTGTGGCTGCCCCATCCCTGGGGTTGTTCAAGGCCAGGCTGGATGGAGTTTTGAGTAACGTGGTCTAGTGTAAGGTGTCCATGGCCAGGGGGTGGAACTGGATGATCTTTAAAGTCCCTTCTAACTTAACCCATTCTTTGGTTCCACCAGCCCCGGAAAAGTTTGTGCTAGGACGCCAGACCCTCAAATGCTGTTACAGATGCTCCCTGGAAGGCCTTGGCTCAGGAGACCACCATGCAGTAACACCAGCAGTACGAGAGGCTCTAGGAGCCATCAGTGCCCAGCACTGACCAGTGGCGCTTGCTCAGGCCCCACATGTGCACCTCAGCACTGAGCCCCTGGTGACCTGCCGGTAGATGAAGGGTGAATACAAGCTGACCAGATTTTATCACAGTAATAAAGTAATTCCTTACAGATCTCGTTAGACACCAAGTTCACAACAAAACCACTTGCAAGTCAAAAATATCATCCAATTATCTTCAGTTTCAGTTGGAGCAGGACTCAGCTGCAAGTGAACAACTGATCAACAACTGGTTAACTCCACCAGCATTTCCTAACATCCTGGAGTACCATCTCTCAGTGGCACAATGTGTGACAGTATTTCCCAGGAGGGGATTTTAACATTGTTACCATTTTATAGAGCTAAAATGGCTGTGTTAATAAAATGCATAATTGAAATTTACTCATTTTTTCACACTAAGAAGCTATAAAACTTTTGCACTCTGTCCTAAATATTTTTGTGTGCGTGTGTTTTACAGCTATAACTGTTTCCCCAAACAAGTTTTAAACAGACACATAAACCAGAATATTTCTTTAGCGATTATTTCTGTAAAGGCAGTCCAGTTAATCTAGGTTATGGCATCTGACTACAAAGTATCCTACACATCGTTTTTGTGCATTTGCCAAATACTTTCCTAAACACAGCATGGAATAAGGAATAGTTAAAGAACACTAGCTTTAAAAAAAAAATAAAAAAATTTTAAAAACCCACTAATATTATTTATCTATTTTACCCAGTTCACCAACTCCTCTCTCGGTCTAACTTTCTGGTGTTAGTCTCAAAAATCCACTTTTCACCCCTTCTGGTTTTTAAAATTAAAGCCTCAGCTAGTGGCAGAGAGGAGATTCTCTCACACGCTCGGTGACTGTAATAACAAGTTGTTGAAGGAAGGAATCTTGTAGGAACTGGTAGGAAGGAAAACAAAGTGCTTGGGGCAGGCACTACACAGTCCGTGGATGAGTAGGAGATCCCCAGCCAACCACCACTGCCTCTTCCATCTGATTTTCCTCTATGTTATCCAAGGTTTATTCTACAGTCTAATGGACAGAGTAAGATAAATCACTTACTCCATTTTTTTTTCCCTCCCCTTTTCATTTCAAATTTGTACTCATCTTTGAAGCTGACACAAAGGCCATTAAACTTCCCAGGCAAATTGTGCATGTTTCCACCCGGAACAACTACAGCTTGGATTCAGCAGTGAAATACTCCCCAACTGCAGCAAGCCTCTATTTCTTTGCCCACAGTCACCTACTCCAAAGAATTCACATCCCAAGGGAGCAAGCCAAAGCCCTCAAGAGCATCAACTTCTGGTACAAATGACTTTATATTAACAAGAATCATGCTTATTCTCTGTACAACTAAGCCCTGTCAAAACCTCTTTTGAGATTACTAGAAGGCAGCCACAGGGTCACTTGTAAATACATGTCTACACTAATAATTCAGATTTAGAGGAGAACCTGAAGAAGTCCCCCAGAGGTACCAGGTCTGTAGCAAGGCCCAGAGCAGAGGCAGTGCTAGTGCTAACTTCTAGAGCCAGATCTGTCTTCAGGAAGCATTCTAGATCTATTAGCTCTCATCCATGACCCACACGGATATTCTAATGCAGAAATTTTCATTTCAAAGCTCTATCTCTAAGCACCCATTCTGGGGATCACCTGCCTGCTGGGAGGGCTGGCATCCTGCTCTTCTGATGCCAAGCTGCTGTTCCTGCAGGAAAAGGCAAGAGCTTTGCGAAAAGACAGCAGGCGCTTGCTGGTAATTTATGCCTACAGAGTCCTCAGTAGATGTAGAATTTAAGCAGCTTCTGAAAACTTCACAATTCTGTCTGCCAGGCGGGAGAAAAGAAGGAATGCATCATCATGGTCAAGTTACAGGAGTCATTTCATAGAAAAATTCTTCTTTAGGTAGTCCACTAGTGCATAGAAAACAGCCCAGGATCTGTATTTCTGGTGTCGGAGCTTGGAAACAGCAAAGAAGCACCAGTCTGATGACTCCAGTGGACAGAGCAAAACAAAACATAAATACAACCCACATTCCACAAGAGAACTGCCCAGAACAGCCTCTGACAATCCAGCCTGCTTCTCCCAGTGCCAGTGGGAGCTCTGCCATCCGCTTGGATGGGATTAGGGCTCAGCTCTCGATAACTAGCTCAAGTGGAAACCACAGAACTGGAGCTGCAAGGCAGAAATAGAAAGCTACAGGCCAAATTTTATCGCCTTTACTCAGCTCTCCTCTCCTCAAGCAAGTCCAATCCCAGCCACTGTAACAGCCTATTTACTCTGCAGCAGATTTTTAACTCTTGATGTTGGGCTCCCAGGATTTACAAACCATGTTTAGGCATAAAGAGATATCTCCAGGCAGGATCACACAAGGGCACGTGCACTGGTGGCACCAAGAGGGTACCAGCAGGAGACTCTAACAGTGTTTGGCACAGCACCGGCACCAACGCCAAGTGCAGCGGGAAGACGAAGACCCAGCAAAGTCCCCCAGCCTGAGAAAGGTTAGATGCTCTGAGCAGATCAGTGCTGAGGGAGAGCAGGGGTGCTGGGATCCTGGGGTAGGGCTGGATAACAATGCAGGGCACAGACAGAGCCAGGGCTGGTCATTAAATCTTGAATAGGCAGAAAGGAAAAAGAATCTCCTAATCATTTCCTTTAGCCATCTCAGCTCCCCTCTCATCCTTTCCCTGCTCCTGGCCTTTTGAAGATGCCTGCTAATAAGTGTTAACGAATTGCCTGACAAAGAAGGAGGGGGGGGGAGGGAGGAGAAAAAACACTGGTGAGGAAGAAAAGGGACCAGACAGAGGTCTGTGAATGCCACGGCAGATTCTGGATGTAAAAGATCCCCAGGACAGCACCCCCATCCCCGGTAGGCCCATTTCAAGAGCTGACCTCTCTGACTGAGACTTTTTCACTTTTTTAATTTATTCATTTTTTGCACACCACATATGTCTCATTTCCTTTCTTCCAGTCTGAGACACTCCCACAGCTTGCACACACCAGCTCACCGCTGTGTCAGTGCTGCCACCTTCTTCAACTCCACCACTTGTTTTCTCTCTCTCCCACTCCATTTCAGACCTCTCTGATAGGAGCCAGGACACAGCTGCACACACTAAAATGCCCTAGGCTGTCCTGTTTATCCTGTCCTTTCTGACAGCCACAAGAACACAACCCTCCCACAGCCCATGCAAAAGACTCGCAGAATACTCTGCTTTTTCATAGAATCACCTAGGCTGGAAGGGTCCTTTCACATCATCAAGTCCAACCATCAACCTAACACTGAAAAAATATCACCAAACCGTATCTCTAAGCACCACATCTACCCATCTTTTAAACACCTCCAGGGATGGTGACTCCACCACTTCCCTGGTCATCCTGTTCTAATGCTCAATAAGCCTTCCAGTGTAAAAAATTTTCCTAACATCCACCCTAAACCTCCCCTGGTGCAACTTGAGGTCTTTTTCTCTTATCCCATCACCTGCCCTTTGGGAGAAGAAACTGACTGTCCCTTAGCTACACCCTCCTTTCAGGGAGTTGTAGAGAGTGAGAAGGTTTCCCCTCAGCCTCCTTTTCTCCAGGCTGAACCACCTCAGCCCCCTCAGCCACTCATCCTAAGACTTGCTCTCCAAACCCCTCACCTCATTTTCCAACCACCTCTTCAGCAGCTGCTCCTTCCACCTCAGAGGATTCGCCATCTTTGCCAGATTCATCCCTTTCAGCCTTAAATGCTGGCATTCCCGTTGCCCACAGCACTTGCCCATTGTATGGATGGGCCACACCTCCCACCAGAACTTCCCCCCCCACAAGCTACTGCTATTGCTCTGCCCCTCTGGGAAACACTCATTTGCTCAATACCTCACCTTCTGCATAGGGTCAGCAACTTCAGAAGGTGCTGAGAGAGCAGACAGTCAGGCCCATTATCTTTTCTCCATGAGAAAGTTCCAGTTGCATGGCTCCATCACCCAAGCTGACCAGACAACCTTCTCAGCTGGGAACTGCAACACCAAAAAGGGATGCCACAGAGCATGAGAACCACAATCACTTAACTCTCACTGTAAAAAGGGGAGCTTTTTGTTGCAAATCTGTATCTCAGCCCTTTTAGAAGGGGGCACCAGGATACTAAAAAAAACAGTGCAAAACATGGTATGTAAGAACAGCACAAAACACACATCCTCACAAGCAAAGCTGCCTCCCTAGTGGGCTCTTCTGCTAATGCAGTCTTTTATACAGTTCCCAGCCCAAAGCAACCAGCTCATTTTTCCCAGCTGGCCCATCTGTATTTTCCTACAAATCACTACCTGCTGCACAGACCTTCATCTAATTGGTGCCAGGAGCTGATTAACCCCTTCCCTGCCAGCTGCTGGAGGTTTGGACCAACTTGTGACAGCCCCCCATCTGCATTTCCTCTTCCCAATGCCTTGAAAATGAGAAAGGTCTCTCCCTGCCATCTATACACATATGGGGCCCTGTCTACAGAAGGTCATCTGGCTGTTCACTTCATTTGGAAAACCATTGCCCTCATTTATATTCCTAAGTGCAAATCTGAGCTTCCTAATGTAAGAAATGGTTCAACTTGACATTTCAGCCCTGAGGAATCTCCCCCACCTGCGATTGTCCCTATTGACTCACAGACCCCTCTCCCCATTTCTTGTGCCAGCAGAGAGAAGGTGAGACCAGAGTCACCCCTGGTCTAACGCCGTTAGGAGAGATTTGTGCCAGCTGAATCCAACTATGATGGAGTTACAAAGTAAATAACTTTGACCCATAATCTTATTTCCCACAAAGTACAACCGAGGTCCCCAACATACGGATATTTCTTAAGGAAGTGATTTTCTGAGAACAATAGTGCACTTGAAGAGATTGACAATGCCTCTTTAGCGGTTTGGCTGGTAGAAGAAGTTTATCAAGTTGTCCCATAGGAAAAAAAAGCAAACTCTGAACTAAACATGCAATTTTTGAATTGCCAGAAAACCATTAATTTAGTATCTAATCAGATCATTGTGTTTTTACTCGTTCATGCTCAATTCATCAAGAAAAGCGGTTCATTAATCTAAAGAACTAGGCATAAAATTTATATATCGACTACTCTGTTTTATTGCCAAAGCCTACTGTATTATACTTCAGTTTTATGTGTGTTATAATAAAAAGCATGTGTGAATTCTCATATTTTAAAACAGTTGTGCATCCGTGTGGTTTGAGTTAATGCTTTTGAAAACACGGTCTCCACAGGATGCTATCTGAAAATAGAATCTGCCTATGATAAAACTTTAACTCTTGAGATGTGGTGTAATAGCATTTTGTGATAAAAAGAAATCCATTCTTGGAAAAAGGACTTAGCCATGTGCTTAAAAAAAAATTAAAAAAAAAAAAAAAAAACAAAAAAAAAAACAACAAACAACTTCTAAGGAAGGAAAGTAAGAACCAGCTCGCTTCAGTGCAAAACACGAAATACTACAGATGCTACAGCATAGGGAAAAAATTGGCAATCCCAGCCAGGCTGAAAGGCTAGAGTGAGTTCATCAATAATTAATCCTTATATCTTACACAAGAAGGGAAAAAGAAAACAAAATTTCAGCCCAGGTACAGGTTAACATAAACATATGTGGGTACTGTACACTGGGAAACTGGAAACAAGCTGCTGGCAAATGGCAGGATTAATCTCTGTATTCTTCATGTATAATGAAGTCTGCAGTTGCAGCAGGATTATGAAGTAAACATTTGTTCCCACTTAGCTGAGTCTCTTTATCAACAGCAAATATCAGCGGCAGAGATAATAATAATATCCAGTCTGTATTTTTCAGGACACCATCAGAGAACAAGAGACCTCCTGCAAATAATAATAATAAGATGAAGGTAAATGAAGCTCTAAATATTTGTGCAACACAACATTCGCATTACTTACGTGCTGAAGAATAGTACTTATATCAAATGATGGATATGATTTTAACCATTTCTATTTCCATATATTTAGACCGGCTCTGTGTGCTTCGAGGGCACACTAAGGGAAGAAGCAGAGTCTTTAAAACACTTGGTGTCTGTCACATAAATGGAAGTGATATGCCATCTTCGTTTGCCTCGCTGGAAACAGGTGCTCTTCACCAAAGGTCAAATGCAGCTTGCTTAGAAATACTGAACTCTATTATGCTGACAGACCTCAATGCAAATGTGGGGTTTTTTTCTGCTAAGGGAAAATTCTGTTTAACAATCAACGTCACAATATGGGTTATTGTTAGAACAAATTGCCCAGTCCATCAATTACATAGCTATCTTTCCATCAGCTAGAAGGAAACACCCCCAATTACATACACAAAGTAAGTAACCTGTTGTTGCAGTAGGGCCAAAATGAATGGTGATGTAAAAAACAGCGGTGTAACTCCCCTAGCTCTCCTGAAGTTAAACCAGGATGCTTTTGGCCCATCTGTCTGAGGAAGCGGTGGCTGATTTTTAGTGACAATTTCTAAGTAGTTGTCATATTCTGAAGTTTCTCACGCCGCCCTCCAGGGACAAGAGGCCCACTTGAATTAGTATTTGTGTCCAAGCAGTGGGAGCCTGACTCTGTTGCTCCCTTGCCCCAGGGTACAGAACCAGTGCCGAATCCCTGTCCTGATGAGCTTGTTTAGTTGTAGCACCTAGACATTGCAGTCATGGATGCCTTGAGTTAGGCCCCTGCTTCTCAACTCTCTTTGTAAAACAAAAAAAATCCTGCAACTAAGGACCAGAACCTGGAGCTTTGCCTTCCCAGGAGCAACACCTGGGCTTCTGAGTCCACAGTGGATCCCACCTTGGGACTCCAGATTTATTTATAGGTATTACATTAATGAACTTCTTAGGAAAGCAGCCATTACACAGTGACAGAAACTCCAGTTCCTGGTGGCATTGTGTCAAAGTTTCAGTATGCTTCAGGTGAGTGAAAATGACAGCCATATCAAGCCTGGTCACCTTCAGAACATTTCTGTGTAGTTCCAAAAAAATAGCTAGGACCATGCATCTTTTGTTCTTTTCCAACTGTTAGACTTCATTATTCCACCCAAACAGCTCCTAAAAGAAACCCAAGGTTTCATACTGAATGAACAGCACAGAAAGTGGATTATAACCATTGGAAGAATGGGGACCTCATAAAAAATGAGTGTATAGTTCCCCCTCTGACAAGATTTGAGAACTCCAGCAATGCCTGGAAACCTTCCTGTCATGTCTGCTTACCTCCGCTGCATAATATATCTCCCAAAATACGTTCCTCTTTTGAGCAAATGGGAAGTCTTTGCTCCTGAACAAATCTAGGGCAGTATCTAATGACATGGCCAAGCAAGCCCAGCACTCTGCCTTCCACAGGGCACTCGAGCAAGAGATGAACAGCTCAGTAGTACATCTGCAGGAAGAGGCACAGACAGACACAGTTTCTCCTGCACCTCAGGCGAGATTCCTAGCTGTGACTCGGCACCATGCTACATTAACTTGTCCTGACCAAGGCTGTCCTGGGTCTAACCAGCTCAGAACAGGGGATATAAGCTGGTATCTAACAAAGACTGAGGTCCATATCAGGTCTGCTTTTGTGGGACTGGAGCTTCCAAAGTGGCACTGGGGAAGCGATACCTTCGCCTGATGATTCCCAGCTAAACACTCACACAATGAAAACAGAACAGCTCTGATAGTGTTTCCCTTTGCAACCTCTCCAGTTAAATCCTGCTCTTTTGTTGCTTGTTTGTCACTCAGAATTACAGTACAAACGATTTGTGGGTGGGTGTTTCAACCAATCCATGGCTACCGCTGTATGGGAGGATTCACAGATACCACACGCTCTGTGCACAGAGCTCTATGATGCAGGGAGTTTGGAGACCTAGATCACAGCACATACAAATAAGCTTCATCAAATACCTGGGTTTGTCTTGGTTAATATGTCCGTTCAGCAAAGCAGGGGCCATCAGGAAGATTTAAGCATATACATAAAACCAAGCGCACATGTGAGAGCTTTTTCTGAACGCTTGTCCCTTGCAGCCTTGTGATAATTGTGCGTGTATCTGCAGAAACAAAATGTTAATGAATATTCGTCAGAATCCTTTTTGCTTCACATTAAAAATACTCTTTGTGCAAGTGTTCCCAGGAGAATAAGGAAGAGAGGATGGAGATTTCACAGCTCTCTGAAGGCTTTTATACAGCATTCATCCTACTTTGTCCAACCCAATAGCAGCTTCTGCTTCAACCACAAGTATACGTCACCACTGCCGGCTACCCCCTAAAAAGGCAGATATGGATTCACACTAAAAATTACTGTGATGAAGACAAATTTGGCTGAGTATCATCATGTAAAAGAGGTACAGAAGAGACTGAGTGGAGGTTGTAAAAGAAAAACTGTGGGTGACCAAGAGTACAGGCACAGAATAAGAGCAGAAAGCCAAACCCCCGTTTAAATAAGCCCAGTGACAATCTCAGCCAGAGATTGCTTTTGGGTGGGGGCTGGCTGAAGGGGGCTTAGAGTGGGAACAAAAGCTGACTCTTGCTGGTTTATTTACTGCAGTGTCCAGGAGCTGCTGCATCTTCTTGCTGAAGATGTAGAATTGTGTCCAAGTCACTTCCTTTTCCCTCTCTTACAAGCACACAACCTGGACACCCCAAATTATGACTAACCACCTGGTTCAAAAGCAGTGACAGCAGAGTGGCTGGTTGCCCTCAGGGAGCAGAAGTGACACCACGATGGAAGTTAAATACACTGAGGCCAAAGAAATTCTGCACCTGGACTTCAGGTTCATGCTCACGCTTTAACAGGTTTCCACATAAATTTAAGGCCATATGGTGTCCTTGACTCCACTGAGTCGAGTTTTACTAGATCAGTAGAGTGACACCATCCCCAGGCACTCAGCTACATCCTGGGGTTTTTCAGCTCTCCTCAGACATTTGGGTCCCATAAACACACAGGGAGGTTTGTTCACACTGGTTGTGGAATTCCCTGGGGAATGCCCTCCACCATCCTTCCCATGGTGGGCACCCCGCGCTTCCCAGCTCCCACAGCCACCTTCCAGTCCATGGAAACTCAATGGGCCTTGAATTTCAGGCTTTGGGTTTGAATTAACAGCCGCAACTTCCCACTAACTCTTCTAGGTCACTTGGGGAAAGGCACCGCCAGAGAAAGCACTTCCCCAAACGTTCCCAGGGCTTTGCAGCACATCTTGACAGGCATTAAAAAATAAGGAATGTTTGAAAGGCAAACTGTGCCCTCAGAAAGCGTGGCCGTTTTGCTGTGATAATACCATGCAGGCAGCATCTCTCCTCACTGCCTTTCATGCAGTCCCAGTGGTAAAGCAGGACACAGATTCCCATTATTAGCAGCTCTCCAAAGTACAAGAGACAAATTATTGCCTGGTAATAATTATTAATGAGGAGAGTATTTTGTGCTCTCAGATTTTTGTTTATACTCTCATATTGTGAAAAAAAAAGATGTTGAATAATCTCCCAGACAGAGGAGCAGAGACACGGACACTAAGGTGGCAACAAAACGCAGGCACAGCTCAGATCCTGAGGGAGCACAGTGTAAGCAAAGCCGCCAACATATTTTTGTGCAGCTCTGCTTTTCAAACACCAGGAGTTTGAGCGTGGCCACCACAGTGCTGGTGTCTGCTGGTCCCCATCACTCCCCACAGCCAGGGCTGGGACTTCCCAGGCCTGTCTCCAAACTGCGGGAGCGCGGTGCCCTCCCGAGCCCTCCCCACCCCTCTCTCAATGCCATAAACTGACTGACGGAATTAGATTTGTGGAGTGAACTCCGCTGCTTTTGATCTCTATTCAAGGTGCCATCAAGGGATCTTAATAGGTAGCATCTTAGCAAATGCTTTAAGGCCTGAAACCGTCATTAAAGAAACTCGTGATTCTCACACTTGTCTGAAAGAATAGAGGAGCAAGCTGGCTTCAAATGCCAGTTGACAGATGGGAAGACATATGGACTATAGGATTGCTGATCTAAAGAGTCAGAGCCATGGTCAGGCCGAGGATACGTACATCTTTATTTTGATGTTGACCTCAAAGGGAAGAGGTCTGAGTCAACATAAAGGGGAAAGGGCAGAAAATATCACAAGTCTGAGGCCGGGATTGCTTTGAACTTGAGGACACATATACTAAATGGTACCGAGTTGACAAAAAGGCTTCCTGACATTCCGTGTCTACAAATTTAGCAGTCTGACCCATATAGCTGGTTGATGCATTTTCAGTAACGAGTCAAGTAAGGATCAGTAATGCTGATGCAATCTTTTGTGGCACCCAAGAAGTTTATCATTTCTTCCAGCACCAGCTATTCATGAAGCCCCAGCAGAGAGCAGGACGGAGGCACTTTGGGTTAAAGCCTCTGTGATCCTTCTGCCGGACTTCAGCGAGGCTACAGAAGGAAAGGATCACCCTGAGCCACAGGCCTGTGAATCCCTGTAGATCCTTTCTCCTCAAGTCCTGTATTTGTCTCTGTGCAGGCTCTATATCGAAAAACATATGACCCCATCCCAACTCATTAACATTGCACATAGCATGTTTTTATAAAACTCCCCCCTGGGACACTTAGCTGTATTCCTTTCCAGCACTGAAAAAAATGCTCAGGATAAAGTTTAGACATTTGGAGCCTTCTGCTGAATTTAAATGGCTGCGTGAGGAATCCATGAAACAAACGCAGGGACAGATATCCTATTGTCTTCCCAGAAAAAAAGCAGGGCCTTTTAGTTCACTGTCTTTCTTCATGACATCTTTTTATCACAAGTGTGCACTGATGAAACTACTTTAATGCAGTCTGTTCCAAGAGATTAAATTGAATGTCTCTGCAGAATTTCAGGGCTCAGCAGCATAGCACGGCAGCTTCGTTTCACATCTCCGGGACACTGGGCAGGCATAAAAATAATTGCAGACTCAGAAACGATCAAGGAATGTATCCCGGCTGCAACAGATGCTGTATTAAAAGGAAAGACAAAAGCCAAAGTGCATAATGAATTTTAAAAGATTTCTTTATCAAACATGTCACTTGTTTGAAGGACTGAATTGCTGGCATCAGATGTGGCAGATCAGCTTGTTACCAAAGTGAAACATGAGGACTGCTATGCAATGGCATTTGATGAGTCAATTGAAAGCACTGATGTTGCTCAAATGCGCATCTTCATTTAATATGTCAATGGTCAGAAGTTAACCAAAGACCTTCTGGTTTTATCACCGCAGATGCAAACCAAAGGCTACAAAATGTGGCGTGCTAGTGCTGAACCTCACAGGTCCTGATATACCTAATGGGAGCTGACACTTCAACTTAAGTTGTCTGTGGAAAATAATTTCTGACATACCCCTAATGACTGAACTCAGGCTCATGAGCATCAGTGCCTTGTCCATCAAACCCTTCTCTGAGCTGCATTAAAAGAAAGATATTAAAATGGCATTAGATTACCCAGAAACACGGTCGTCTGTCTAAGGATGACACCTATTCCTTGTGCTGATGATTTCAGCTCTCTCTTTGTGGGGATGTTGCTGAAGGGAACAGTTTGCTCAGCACTCAGGTGGTTTGTTGATTGATAAAAATACAAATAACGCTTGGTAAAAATAGAGGAAGCTATTTTCAAGACTCAAAAACAAAACAAAGCAAAAAAAAACAAAAACCCTAAACATCAACAAACCAACGCAAACACGTTTCTTCCATCTTTCCTAAGCGTTTTTAGGGAAGAATAATTACCTGGATTAAATTTCTTGCTCTTGATAAAACAAGTCTAAATAATCTTGTTGAAAAATCTTTACGAGGTTGAATTTTCATACTTCAGAAACCCAGAGCAAAAGAGTAGAAAGGGTGACTTCATACAAAGCAGGTTTTCTACAGAAGCACCCACCTGGATTTTCACTCAAGGAAACAGCAAACTGACCCAGAGAGCATAAAGTCTCTCTCAGGGACATATTTTGAAGGTTTTACTGCAGAGCGGGAAGTCTCCTCTGAGCTTGGTAAATAACCCTCTGGCTAAACTTTCTGGGAACACACAGGCAGATTGAACCAGCCAGGAAAAGCTTTTGGTGTGGTCTGCTCCAACAGGCTGCATGGCTATAACTTGTTTCTGCTCCGAGATTCCAACCATCTCCCCTGCGGATGGGGGCAGACAGGAGCTGGAGGTGACCAGCCTGGGGGTCTCCTCTGCCTCCCACTGATGCCCATGGGGCTGACCTGGCAGAAGGAGAAGTTGTCCAATGCCTAACAAGACGGAGTGGAGAGAAGTCCCCATGGCTCTGCCCACCGCCAGCCTCAATCCAGCTGCAGCGCAGTGCCTCGTAAATGCTCTGGGGTTTGTTAAAAATGAGGCTTTTCTAATACGATGAAGATGACAGACCTCAAGTTGTCATATATTAAAATGGTGCGTACATTCCTTCCTCCGAGTAACCAATAATGGGACCAAAATCCTTGCCAACTCCAGTCTGTTCCTCCTGCCAAGGATTGTTTGAGCTCGGCTCATCCCAAGTGCCCCCATTGGGATCCAGATATAGATTAACGCAGTTTTGAAATGCACAAGGGCCACAATCATGCAAGGCTTGATCCAATCCAGACTGGAACCCGTGGAAAGGTCTGCATTGACGTAAGCGGATAGAGAGCAGCACCGCCGTGCCTGCTGCTGAGAAACCAGCCCCGCTCCCTCTGCCACCGCAGATCCCAGGCTCTGGCCCCCAAGAATGGAGGGGAGCAGGAGCTCCCCAAGGGTTCCTCTGCTCCCTAGCCCAGCGGGCACAAAGCTGCCCTGCAGGAAGCCATCCCATTCCTTCCCCCTCACAGCTCAAGTCTGGGTTGCCAACGGTCTCCATCACTGGCCATGTCCCACGGTACCAGTGGTGCCCACACAGGGCACCCAGCTGATGGCCACCCACAGCTTGATGATGAGAGCCCAGACTGGCATAGCATGGAAGGTACCTCAGCCCCAGCCCCGGGCACTGCTTCCCCCACCCTGTCTCTAGAGGCTCACACACTTTTGTGGGGGCTCTGCCTGAACAGCCTGCAAATGCGAACAGCTCAGCTGGGTGTATTCACACACACAGGGACAAGGAGCAGCTTCTCGCTGCTGCACCAGCCTGGCCTCCTTTCACTCCCCTATTCCTCCTTCACCAACCTACATCGCTTTTGTTCCTCCTCTCCTCATTCCCACGTTTTTGTGCTGCCCTCCCAGGCATCCCCGGCTTTACCCAACAGCCTGCCCTTCCACGCTCTCCTCCAAGTTTGCTTCTCAGCCATGGTTTCTTTGGGATTTGCTGCAGTCACGGGAGCAAGAATCAAAATGGGGAAATACCAACCTTGGGGCCCTCTCCCTTTTACAGTCCCCAGCGCTGGTATTAGCGCTCACAGGAGACTGTACCAAGCCAAGGGGGACAGCATTCATGCACACACTAGCCCCCAGCTTGGGGCCTTCTACTCTATCACAGCAATAAAAAACTGCCCATTCAAGTCCTTTGTCTTAAAGATTTCCATCCTGGCTACAGCAAGTGCAGATTTATTGGTGGGAGCAACCACCGGAGGAATAGTAAACAGGACGCGCCTGCGTGCCGAGGTGCCAGCATGGGATGCCCGGCCTCTGCCGAGTGTGGCAGCAACCCACGACACCCAACGTTAAATATGTGACTAATATAAGATGGGTTTTCTGCCACATTAGCAATAAAGCAATAAATAAATAAATAAATAAACCACTCGGCATCTTCCTTTGTGACACACACAGCGCGCTGGGGATGCGCTGGTGGGGGAGAGCCGAAACCAAGAGAGATGGGACCCGAGGAAACAGACACCTGCCTTATTATCAACAGTGATGCACAGCGTGGCCTCTGCTTTCTCACAGGCCTCCACTCACACAAGATAAATCCCACAACCCCTACCCACCACCGTCCTGCTTAAAGGCGCAGCCTCAAACCTAACGGAGAGAGCTCGGCTGAGGGGCAAAGCCTGGCTCTTCCACCCCGAAATTCCCACCGCAGCCTCCCAGCCCTTCCAGGGAAGCAGGCGGAATGCTTCGACACTTGTTGACACTTCGAAATAACACGTTAATAATGATAAAAATCGGCAGCCGCATCTTTTTGTTGACTTCTGCAGGAATTTTGCTGGAGAAAGGATGGCAAGACACTGCTCCAAGCAGGCTGAGTGACATCTTATATTTTCCAAACTGTCCTGAGATTTTTCATAACATCTTGCAAGCAAGTTGCTGACAGAAGCAGGATGGTTCCCTGTTTGTAGGGCACGAATTCTTTGCGATTCAGTAGAATACCAAATTTGGTAGAATGTCTTCCACTTTAGTAGAAGATATTACAAACAACTGTGCATTTTAACACGTTTTCGCATTACACATCATTCATTTTGGGGAGGGGAGGAGGGGGGCGGTGGTGATAGGTTTCTGCAGACAGCTAGCAAGGCTTCCAAGAATGAAAATGTTCATCGGAAAATAATGAAAACCAGACATTTAGTAACATTTTCATTTTGCATGTTTAAATATTTATAACTGTGTTCATAAAACCACATGTTTGCTCTCCTAATGCTCCAGTGACTGTGTTTATGAAATGCAGTATTTCTCCGATGCCCCTTCCTTGCGTCAGCTCCTCTGCCAGGCACGATTTACTCGCACTGCAGCACTGACAACTGGCTTTTATGTAAAAGGCTGCCCAAGATTAAGAATAGAAAATTACTGAAAAGAAGAAAACGTATTTTCAGAACATTAATGTTTCGCTGATGCACATATGATTTAAAACTTTGCAGGGGGCATTTATGCTGGCTCCATTATTTCCCCGCAATTTATTGTCAATCTGGAGGGAAACTATTTCTTACTTTTCATACGTAAAAAAAAATGAAGTCTAGAAATACAAGTGTGATAAAACTAAGATGCTGATATAAACCAGTGTTCTCTCTAGAACACTTCTTTTTTTTTTTTTTTCACCCTGGCTTGGCTGAAAATTAAATGACAACAAAGAATTTTGTTTTAATTCTGTATTCACTTGAGTTTGTGTTATAAATTTCTAAAAAGCTGATCAGGCAGCCCTAGCCTGAAATGGGGACTATTATGCTTAGCAGACCCAGATGTGAGCACACCGGACTCCCCTCTATCTTCTGATTACATACATATTACAGACAAAATATAACTACACAGTCCGTTCTGGCATGTTGGACGTACAGAGAAATGATGCCTGCAAGGCAGGGCTCGCAGAATTCAGCCGTACAGCCAGGGACCCAGCACAGGACCCAACAAATTCTTTATCAAATCATAATTCTTAAAATTCCCCCCGTCAGCTTGTAATTTCAAAACAGAACTAGTGGCCATGCAGGTCTTTTTTATTTTAAATGTTCTTTTCCTTTCTTTTTTTTAAACATCTCCAACCAGAGATTTTTGAAGGAGTCAGGGAACTCCTCTTAAATTGAGTCCTCAGCGACATAAAGTGGGCACCGAAGGAGAGTTTTCATTTTAAACTGAGCCCAGCGTCTGCCCGAAGGCACAGGGAGTCTCTTCAAGGCACAGTTTCAACTCCTTTGGTCCTTTCCCTGCCTCCTCCAGCCGCATCAGCAAAGAACAGAAAGGAAACAGGAAAAAAAAAAAAGTAGCAGATCGCAATGTCACGTTGGTAACTCATTTTAAAAACAAAATGAGTGGTGCAAAGTCATTTTAGGAAATAATTCCACTTACTGCGTTATTTTAAAATACTTCTGCAGGCCAAGATTAAAAATCTAATCTATATTTTACTGTTGCACTAGTGCCAATTCTTACATTACCAATTGCCTCATTTTTAAAAATACAAATCAAGCACCAGAATCAGGTGGTTACATGAAAATTTGAGCTCTGCTTTAAAACACAGGTATATGTCCCTTTGGCCTTACTGCTGCCACCAAAAATACCCAATAAATAAGTCAAAATAAAATCTGGCCAGTGAGGCTCACAGCACTGAAAAAAACAGGAGAAAGGAAAGGGCAAGAAAGGA
>VXBW01006314.1:2987-13367 GCA_013400375.1 Thinocorus orbignyianus | reverse complement strand
CCCTTCTAACCTAGACAATTTTAGATTTCTATGAAATTCTTCATCCAAGCTGAGAGAGAACAATATCTTTTTTTTTTATTTTGTTTCTGCAGACAATAGAAAGCCTTTTAGCTTTTAAATACAGCTGATAATACCATGTACAGCTTTTTTTTCACAGGCTGTGGCAGAGTACAAGTGAGAACCTGTTGTTAATAGGGCTGGGTGTAGGTGATGGGGATGCAAAGCAGACACCAAGGAAATGTGGAGCTCTTGGAACAAGACTTTATTGTTTTTTAAATAAAATCAGTGAAGTGTTTTCTGAGCGTGAAACACTGAATTAAACAGCAAGTCATGAGGAGTTGTCACTAAGGCTGTGTCCTTGTGATGTTTTGTTCTCTTTCAGTGGATGGGGGGAAGGAGAAAACATCAACATTCCTTTTTACTCTTCCAGCGAAATCACCTGGACTGTCTTGTCTTCCATGTTTTCAGCACTTCTGTAAAAGCACTTTAAAACAAAGTGCTTTTAAATTGTGGTAGACTATGGTATATTACTGTCAAAGATTGGTAGCTCTCAGTTTTACCTGCTTCCCATAGATCTGGTTACTCTACACTTACTCTAACAAGTCTGTTTCTGCAGGCTTCAGAGTGCAGCTCGGTAATTCTTTCTTTGTCCTTTCTTCCTGTAGGGATATGCTCTGCCACCAAAAAATGGGATTGAACAGAAGCGACCTGGGCGCCCCTTGAATATAACATCTCTAGTTAGGTTGTCGTCAGCTGTGCCAAACCAGATCTCCATTTCCTGGGCTTCTGAAATTGGAAAGGTAGGATGTGGAGAAATTATTTAAAAAAAGAGACAGAAAATACAAAAACCTCAAAAGCAAATGCCTAAGTAATACTAAGTAGTTTTCCAAAAGCCATTTTTATTTCATAAAAAGAACTGGCTAATGGATATTTCCATCTCTATTCTTTTGAGATTCCTTTTTTTTTTTTAATATGGAAATGGCCTCTCTGTGCATTAACTTTAAAATTGTATCTGCAAATAAACCAAAACGAGTGGAATTCCCAGCGTGGAAAGCTCATGGATGGCAGGTTGCTGGGAAGGGTTTACTCGGGGGGGTGTCAGGCTGCTAGTGCCAGCTGTTTCTGGGCTTGATGGATCTTAAATGTGCTTGGTTGGACTGTAATTATGTGGTATGTGTGTGTTTCTAACTCATAATACCTGAACAGCATGTGTTTTCTTGTAAAGGAAGAGTGTTCTGGAAGTTTAGGGGACTTAGGAAAAGTGATTCAGTGGGGAAGGATGGAGAACTGGGACAGGGGAAAATGAAAATTGAAGCCTCTTCATAATGCAATTCTAAATTTTATGGAAGCTGCAGTGGGAGAGTAAGAAGAATTTCTGAGGTTTGTTTTTTTTGTTTGTTTGTTTAAATAGTTGTTGATAAGACAAGAACTACTTATTCCTCTCTGACTAGTTGTACAAATCCTTCTGGATTCAATTATCAGAATAGCTTACATCATCTTTTTTTTTTCTTCAAAATCTGTGGACCAGAAACACCACATGTTTCAAAGTGAGACTGGTATAACTGAAAGAGGAGAAATCTAGATGAGATACTAGGAAGAAACTCTTTCCTGTGAGGGTGGTGAGACACTGGAACAGGTTGCCCATAGAAGCTGTGGCTGCCCCATCATCCCTGGAGGTGTTCAAGGCCATGTTGGATGGGGCTGTGATCAGCCTGGTCTAGTGGGAGGTGGCAGGGGGGGTGGAATTAGATGATCTTTAAGATCCTTCCCAACCCAAATCATTCTATGATATACTCTTATGTATTAATTAAAATTTTTAAAATAAATTAGAGAAAGCTGATGGTCAAAAAAATAAATGAAGAGCAGTACTGACAGACAAGGTGTTGTATTTTTTTTTCTCCGAAAACAGAAGTCAAGGGAAAGATCTAAGCTGTTGCTTTCCAATTACAAAGCATGAGTCTTGACTACAGGGATGCGTGTGGTCTCAGCCTCTCCTGCTGATCCCTGCTTTCTTCCTCCCCTGTATCTGCCAAAACATACTCTCGTGGAAGGAGATGAAATGGAGGAATTCTCCCCTGCCCTGAGAGGTAAAGTGGGTTCTCTTGTCTAATGTTGATGCTCTGCTCTAAGTGTCAGAACTCGCTATTTGTCCTCTGAGAGCCTTGGGGACAGTGTGGAGCTGGGGACTTTGCATTGTTAAGGGCTTATTGGCATGTACTTGGCTGACAGTGGAGAGTTTCTGAGTGGAGGAGGCAGTAAACTGACAGCTGGTCAAGCTTGAGTCTCTAGAATTCTTTCTGCAGGCAATAAACAATGCAATGTATGGTCATTCTTTGTGGGGAAAAAATACCTATTTTTCTTAGTGGTTTCCCATGCATTTAGATAAATTTATCTGCTCATCTAGAGAGCTGGTTTTCCTATAGGTGGTAACAGAGGAACAGAGGTGTAAGCATTCTTGTTTAAAATTCTTGTGCAGTACCCAGGCAGTATAGGAGCCATAAGAAAGTGGCTGCCAGGGAGTGGAAATAAAGAAATCACAGGTTGTGTTTGTTATATATATGAAATCATTATTATTCTGCAGTAGTAGGAATTGCAGAACTTTTTCTTTGCCAGTGACCTTGAAGAGTGATTGAATGCTGAACAAAAGGAGCTGGCAAACTGTGTGAATTGGGGAAGAGCAAAAAATGCTGGAGAATGTGGCCTGCCTCAGAGGAGGGGATNTGCCTTCTGAGCATTTCTGTAGCCTCCTCTGGACCCACTCCAACAGGTCCATGTCCTGCTGTTGGTGGCCCCAGAGCTGGAGGCAGCACTGCAGGGGGGTCTCCCCAGAGTGGAGCAGAAGGGTGGAATCCCCCTCACCTTGTTGGCCACACTGTTGGGGATGTAGCCCAGGATGCAGGGGGCTTTCTCAGCTGCCAGTGTGTGTTGCCAGCTTGTGTTGAGCTGCTCATCCACCAATGAGGTTTGGCTTAATAGTGTAGAGCAAGCTTAAAGAGAAGGTACAAGGAAAGAGACTGTCACAGTGGCAGTACTGTATGAAATCAATATTTAATCTTTAATCACTCTCGTTGTAGAATTATTCTATGTCTGTGTACCTCATTCGTCAGCTCACTTCAGCAATCCTTTTNCTGCCTTCTGAGCATTTCTGTAGCCT
Source organism: Thinocorus orbignyianus (assembly GCA_013400375.1). Taxonomy (NCBI): domain Eukaryota; kingdom Metazoa; phylum Chordata; class Aves; order Ciconiiformes; family Thinocoridae; genus Thinocorus; species Thinocorus orbignyianus. The sequence continues at coordinate 10,213 of VXBW01006314.1, read as the reverse complement.
CCTCTGGACCCACTCCAACAGGTCCATGTCCTGCTGTTGGTGGCCCCAGAGCTGGAGGCAGCACTGCAGGGGGGTCTCCCCAGAGTGGAGCAGAAGGGTGGAATCCCCCTCACCTTGTTGGCCACACTGTTGGGGATGTAGCCCAGGATGCAGGGGGCTTTCTCAGCTGCCAGTGTGTGTTGCCAGCTTGTGTTGAGCTGCTCATCCACCAATGAGGTTTGGCTTAATAGTGTAGAGCAAGCTTAAAGAGAAGGTACAAGGAAAGAGACTGTCACAGTGGCAGTACTGTATGAAATCAATATTTAATCTTTAATCACTCTCGTTGTAGAATTATTCTATGTCTGTGTACCTCATTCGTCAGCTCACTTCAGCAATCCTTTTGCAGAGGTTAAAAATGAAAGGTATCAGAAACCCCGATCATTCCAGAGCACTAAGTAAGTCAAATTAAATTGTCTGTACTTTTCTGAGGGTGGTTGGTGGCTCTTTAAAACTAGGACTGACAGTGCTTAGGGGATTTGTGACATTTTGAAAAGAAAGACCACGCCCAGAGTATTGTTGCTGTGAACTAGTTTCTTAGATGCTTAACTTTTTTTAGATAGCTGGAAATAAAGTATGTGTACTGCCAAATCAAGATTAGCATTTTAAATAATGATGTCTGAATTTATCTTAATAGTTAAAGAAAAACTAACTGCAGATCCTGATAGTGAGATTGCCACAACCAGTCTGCGGGTATCTCTGATGTGTCCTGTAAGTATGGCTGGAAATTACTGTTCACAGACTTGTATTTTTGTCTTTAGTGCAGAGTTGGGCTGCTTTGAAAAGGTCCCACTTTAAGAACTTAACTGTTGGGGTTTTTTTGTTTTGTTTCTACTGGTTAATATAAAATAGTGGGGAGAAGGGCTTGTCTACAAGCACTTGGTTGCAGCATTCAACCAGTTCTAGTTTAGAACTGAGAATGTTCAGTCAGAAACAAGTTTCTACTTCAGTATAGGGAGGCCTTTAGAAGGAGTAATCCTGTTTGAAGCATTGACACTAATTGGGCAGGGTGACAGAATAATTAAAGGATACAATGATAAATAAAACTTCGAATCTTAGTGATATTGCTTATACTGCCAGCTACTGGAGCAAAAATTGATCAAGGTAATGCTGCCTTGGGGTTTCTCTACCCAGGTAGAAACTGGTTTTGTGTTTGTGACTGGTCTGTTAAGCTAAACATTAAAATGGACGTTACTCTGTTTTGAGTGTAACATAATGAGTTCACAAAAAAACTTTGAAGTATTTGGCTAAAATAAAATGATAAAAACTTGGCTCAAAGAAAAAGTGAGTGCTCAAGTAGGTCTTTTCATAATAATAAAATCCTAGAAATAACTTTATTGCAGGTCCATCAAAAATAGTTTCTGACTGTTTTTTGACTCGGTGAAGATTTTGAGGATGGCTTTATTCTTCCTTAAAGTGTGCTGTATGTGCTTTGATAGTGTGGATTTGCCTGCAGTGACCTTAGTCCTAGGCACCTCTAGTGAGAAGAGACAGTTACTGCATCAACTGACTCTTGAGTTTGTTGTGAGCCAGGCTATTTCCGTTTGCTGTTCTGACCCTCTTTAAATTAATCTCTGCAGCTGGGAAAAATGAGACTGACAATCCCATGTCGGGCTGTGACTTGCACACACCTGCAATGTTTTGATGCTGCTCTTTATCTTCAAATGAATGAAAAGAAGCCAACCTGGATCTGTCCTGTCTGTGATAAAAAGGCAATTTATGAGAGTCTGATATTAGATGGGTAAGAGACTGGGTTTGCAGATTACACAAATATATCATGAAAAATTTTAAGTATTTAATAGCTACTTTTGTGATTTGAAGTTTAGCTAGTTTATACTATTTTCTTTGTAAAAATACTTTACACTGGGGGAATAATTAGACTGTTCACTTCTATTCCCATGTAAGGAACAGCATAAGTTTATCTTCTAACTGCATCATCAAATGCTTAAACCTTGGTAGATTTCCTCTAGGAAAGAAATCAAATGTGATGTCTAAGGATAGGTCTCCTTCTTACATGACCTTATCTCTGAAGCTATTAACTTTAAAATTTAAATTTAATTAATAAATAAGTGTCAAATGTGATTCAAGGGATGCTGACTTCTGGTTCTATATGGAAATCCATGAATTAGAGTAATGTTGGAGTGGAATATGGGTAGATTGTGATACTCTTAGTTTTTTGATGTCTGAAGGTTGTGATTGCAGGCTTTCAGGTGAGGTGAATGAGGGAGAGAGTGCATGCAATAGGCCAAAGGTGATCATAATTAGCTTTTCCACTGTCTCCTTTTACAGAATCATAGAATGGCTTGGGTTGGAAGGGACCTTAAAGACACTCCAGTTCCAACCCCTCTGCCATGGGCAGGNCCAGTATATGGTTGGCTTTCTGATTTGCTAGCTTGTGTTGAGCTTCTCATCCACCAACACCTCCAAGTCCTTCTCCTTGGGGCTGCTCTCAATATTTACACTTAAGATAAAAAGCTTCACCTGGAATTAAAACCAAACCCACTCCACTGTTTTTCAGGCTCTTTATGGAAATCCTTAATGAATGTTCGGATGTTGATGAGATCAAATTCCAAGAAGATGGCTCCTGGTGCCCCATGAGGCCAAAGAAAGAAGCTGTGAAAGTCTCAAGTCCACAGTGCACCAAAGTAGAAAGTACATGCATCTGGGTACTGGATGCAAACAAACCAGGAGTTTTGGAGACTTAGTTTTAGGCTTGGATAATGTGTGTGGATATTGATGGATGTTTAATACTTCTAACCTTCTTGTCACTTAAATGAGGAAAAAAAAAAAGTGTTGTATCTCTGGAAGTGTGCTTTTTGGGGCTTTGTCTTTGCCCTTTATAATAGCAGTTAAGAAAACAAAAGGTGGTGGTTGTTGTAGGTCCTTAAATTAGTAAGTGAAGATTAAAGCTCATGCTTTAATAGTATCAATATGATGGAGAATACTAATTAAGTAGTTCTTGGGTCATAACGTTCTTTGTAGTGGCCAGGAAAATGAAACTGAAAAATCCTAAACCAGGATTTGAGTTCCTGATTCTGTTGCAAGTAGAAATTGCTGATGTCTACAGCCTTTAAAAAACAGTGTTTTTATTTTTTCTTATTCAGGTTCCAGTGTTGCTAGCAAACCATGTTCTGTGATGGTGACCAATGAGGTAAACAAGAAAGCTGATGTTATTGACTTGACAATAGAAAGCTCTTCTGATGAAGAGGAAGATCCTCCTGCCAAAAGGAAGTGCATATTTATGCCTGAAACACAAGGGAGCCCAACCAAAGGGTTTGTCAGTTTTAAAGTTATTTTGTAATGTCTCAGTTCAACTGACATGTAGACCTGCAGACTTGTAATTTCTCTTCAGGAATCTAGCTCCACAACTCCATAGGAGGATTTCTAGACCTTGCAGGGATCTTTCTCCCTAGGAAAGGAAGCTGATTAAGCTAATGGACGGGATTCTCCTGAGAAAGCAGATTATGCTAAGTGGAGGAGCTTTATTCATTCTTGTTAAGTTAGTGTCATCCAAAAGGCTTTTCTCTCACTCTCTGTTTATACCCTTTATTTAATCTGCCAGGAAAATGGACTGCATTGTGTGTTCCATCTATCCTGTTAGCCTTGGTAAGGAGACTCTTTGCTGTTTTGAATCAAGATGAGCTTTTCCTCTATCTCTGTTAAACTCTGGAATGTCTTGGACTTTGGCCATGGTTGGCAGTAAGTCTTGCATCTTGGTTAGCCCAATCAATGGCTTCCTAAGCCCTCTGCTAACTGTTCCATCTTTGTAGTCGTGCCTGACTTCAGCCACAGGCTTAACTGGCTTCTTTACTGTTGTTCCCTCTTCTGTCTGTCCCAATTTTTGCAACTCAGCTGCAGTGGCTTCCATGAAGTTCTTCCTCTTGGCCTGGAGGATGCAGGAGACCTGCAGGGAGAGAGGGGCACTGAGGCTCACCAGTGGTCATTACTTCACAAGGTAATTCCAAGCATCACCTTTAAGTTAATGGCTTTAATTGGTGTTGCTGCATGTGTGAGGTGTGTCTCTGTGTCTCAGCAGCTTGTCTTGCACTAAAATAATGGCAATAAAACCAAACCCCTGCTGTGTTGCTATCTCTCAAAGTGATGAGCAGGCAAACTGTGTCTCTAGTCCACAGGAAGGTGAGGACCAACTATTTGCATACCAAAGACATCTTCAGCTTTCAGCAGCAATACTGAAATGCTGTTGCTTTTTGCAAGGATTGTGGAGGACTTCTGTAAGAGACTGTTTCGTATTGGATTTTGGTTTTTTTTTTGTTTTTGTGGTTTCTCTGTGTGTGGTGTTTTGTGTTGTGGTTGTTTTTTTTTTTTTAGAAAAAAATAGTTACAAATATCTCTTAATGGAGTTTCAGATGGCACTGATATATCTCTTAATGGAGTTTCATTCTTCAAGTCAAAGCTAGGCTTTTGGGGAATAGCTTATCTCCCATCAACAATGTTGCCTGAATTCTAGTTTTGGCAGAAGCAGGGGGCATCTTCTTTAGGTGGAAGCAATGTAGGCTGAAGTAGAAGAGGTGCTTGAGAAGGAAGCTTTGGAAATCTGAGGTAGCGTAAATGGTAGGCTGGAGGGAGTGATGCTGAGCAGCTGGGGTGAGACTCTGGGTTTTTCACCCGACTTGGAGTTTATTATACTTTATGTGTGTGGCTGGTGCCTGAAAGGCCTGTTGTGTCATCTTTAACAGTGCTGTGAAGTAATCTGGCAGAAGGTGGGGTTTTAACTGATTGTGTGCTCCCGGAGAGCTGACTAGCTTGGGCTGTGAGTAAAGCTGGGTTTGATATTTGACTTCCATGAGTGTCATCTCTGCTCTTGGGGCTGAATAATAGTTGTGCCCTTCATGTGACAGGTTAGAACCAAGGAAGAGTGACTTTGGTAAAATTGGAAATGAGCCTTTTTTTTTCCTGACTCCGGCATCCTGCACATATCTCTCAGGGTGTTCTGCAGGCAGAGATTTCCATTTCTATCTCTGAAGGGTAGACTGTTTTGAATGACTCTAGCATTGTACTTTGTTTTAAGACTGACTTGCTCTTAGGTCACAGATGCTGTTGACAGCCGAGATACGGTCATTTTATTATGAAGACTGTTATGAAAGAGGAAATTAGAGTGGAAAACTAGTGAATAGCTGTGCTGTAGTTGTGTTGTAACATACTGACCTTGTGAATAAGAGCACACAATGGTGCCTGATTTCTCTAACGACCAGGTTGTCTGTAAATTCCCACACTGTTCAAAACAGGGTTCTCGTGTATCGGCCATCTACTGTCAGAGTGCCCAGTGTGACAATGGTTGATGCTGCCACCATTCCTCCTTTGTTAACTGACTACTCAGTACCATTCCATCATCCACCAATATCCAATATTTCATCGAACTTGCCAGGTAAGTGGTGGCTATTTTTCATGTCTATTCATGACAGCCTTATTAATTTGTGGAGTGGGTAAAAATTGGAGAATAGATCAACTGTTTCTTTGCTTTAATTGCACAAAGCTCTCTACAGTATTGCACTGATGGGATGTCTAGACAAGTTCAGTACAGGCTGTCTTTACAGTTTTGCAACAACGTTGCTTCTGGGGTACAAATTGGCATTTTTGGAATGGCAGCCAGTAAATGCTTCTTGCTGTATTCAGTTAGACTTTTGTGTAAACATCTGGTTGTTCCATGTGGTAGATGTGAAGGAGAGTAGCTGCTTATTTAAGTCATAGAAGCGATGGTGCTGGCTCATCCCAACCTGAGATGTTAATTCTAGCTGTGATTCTAGCAGTGTTCTGTTCTAGACTGTATGAAAAAGGTTAAGGTGAGCTACAATATGTAAGCTGACCTCTATTGACTTTCTTTATCTAGACATACCCTAAATGCCTATGATGTATTTTTCAACCTTGCTGCTAAATATCAGACAAAAGGTGGGGATACTGATTGTTTTCTATCCTGGCTCCTTGAAAAGAAAACTGTATTTTAGGGACTCTGGGGGTTTCTCTTTGCTGGCCGTAATGAACCCAGAGCCCAGAAAATGGTGACTTACGGTAACAGGTGTCAAGTTGGCCTCCTCTACTTCCCTATTCTCACTCCCTGCTTCCATTGCCTGTCTCGATTTCTCCTTTGCACCATATCTGTGTTTCTTCCTCTTTTAGCACCAGTTTGGCAATGGGATGATTATCATTCCCCTTGTTTCTCTGTCCATTTTGGTTCCCTTACTGCTCCTTCCCTCCACTTCTCCCTTGTTAAGAAATCATTTATCTTCCCAAACTGGATAGGAGCTGAGAGAATGGAAATCTAGAATTGTTTTGTCTGTCTCAACTAAAGTTCTAGAACGTGCAAGAACAAAAGAAACTCAATTCTGTAAAAGTAGCTGAGCTTAAATCTCCTGCAAAACTTCTCTAATGCAGAAGAGGAGGAAAGATGCTACTGGCCAGAACAGATTTGGAGGCAAGGGAAGAGGGAGGAAACTTGCCATGTCTTTCTGTTGACATAACAAATACAAGGCCAATATTTAAAAATGAACAAAAAAAGGCTGTAATTTCTCATTGACTTCATAATTCTAAACATCTTGCCCTAAATGTGTATAAGACAGATGCTACTTGTCAGTCTCTTGGAGGATATACATTGAACTACTCGTAGCTTCCTCTTTTTTGTTCCTTTTATTTGTCTAGACACAAAACGGGGATGATATTAGTAAATGTTTCCTTATTGGCTGCCTGTGGGTGGAGGAAGAGACATGCTGCTTGTTTTTGGACTTGTTCATTTTGTGACTTTACTCCATTCCAGCATCTTTAATGTGGTAATACTCTTCATGTCTCAGTTTGGCCAAGTCAGGTACAATATGCAGTGACACTTGCATTATGAACCAACAGCTCCAAATGGCAACCTCCATCTAAGCAACCACATTGAACCACCCTGCAATATACAGTGAATAACATGTAATTTTGTTATAATCATTATTAAAAAGAGCCACTTTACTAGATGGCAGGGGGGTTGGAACTTGATGATCTTTAAGGTCCCTTCCAACTCTAACCATTCTATGATTCTATGACTTGTTCCCTGAAGTAGTTGAGAGTGGTGTCACAGTGGTGTATTCCATTTAGAAACTGTAACAATAGCAAAATCTGCTCTATGACCACAAAAAAAGTTCCTTAAATTTGTTGTGTAGCAATAAGGACTTGTTGATTTTTATTATCCTTGGCCCCCC
>VXBW01006310.1:141452-152330 GCA_013400375.1 Thinocorus orbignyianus | reverse complement strand
TGTTTAGATGGAACTTCTCATGTACAACTCCGTGCCCGTTTCCTCTTGTTCTGTCACTGGGCTCCACTGAAAAAAGACTGGCCCTATCCTTTTGACATTCACCCTTTAAGTATTTATATGCATTGATCAGGTCCCCCCTCGGTCTTCTCTTCTCTGAACTGAAAAGACCCAAGTTATCCAGCCATTCCTCATAAGAGAGTTGCTCCAGGGATGCTCTAGGGCTCTAATCATCTTTGTAGCCCTCTGCTCTACCCTCTCCAGCAGTTCCCTGTGCTTGGTGAACTAGGGAGCTCTGAACTGGACAGAGCTTTTGTCTTAAAGGAGGAACTGGCANAAATGTTTGGGTTTTTTTCCCCTCACCTTGTCATTAAATAGGTATTTAATCAGTCATCACATTTCCTGAAATCTGCCTTGTCTAAATTACTGATACACTGCTGGAGGTGTCCCTTGTGAAGAATGTCAACTGGTATCACAGTGTATGGAACTTTCTAGTTAGCTGATTGCAGACCTGGCCAACAGGTTTAAAATCAGANTGTCTGCTAAGGTCAGCATTAGTATTATCAAATAGTCTAACACAAACTGGATTAAGATACTCTCATTCAAGCCTGTGGGCAAATGTTGCTACATTACCATAGTAACCCTGAGTTTGGCTTTTAACTCTGGACAGGGCAACCAGTCACTATACCACACTTTTAATGAGATTTGGTAAAAATAAAGGTTTTTTTTTTAAAAAAAAAAAAAAAAAGATGGATGAAAATTAAATAATTAGAGTTGATCTCTGAATCATTAGAGAACTAAACCCTGTGTTTTGCGGGCTCCAGATGGAAGGATGATAATAGAATCTTTTCTGGTGTTATTTTTACTGGTGTGCTCTCCTCCACTCTCAAGCAGTAATGATATGGTCTTTCTCCCATTGCCTTCTTTCACACAGTTTAAAAAAAAATATTCTTCTACTTGTGGTTGGCTTTTTACTAATTTATTTCATATTGTTCTTACTTCTTCCTTCATATATTTCTTCATTTGGGCAATCTCATCTAATGGGAGGTGTCCCTTCCCAGGGCAGGAGGTTTGGAACTAAGTGATTTGAGGTTCCTTTCAACCCAAACAGTTCTAAAATTCTATGCACTTTTTCATTGCAGTGCTTTTGAATGTAGTGTTCCATATATGGCTATTCATACAGCTGTTAGTGGTTGTTTGGAAATAAATGCCTTCTTGAGAAACCAGATACATAATTTTTTTCTAGATAGAAATTTAGCAGACCCAAAGACATTGTTTTGAGTCCATTGCCATACAAGGCCAGTTAAAACGGGGCAATACTGCTGATACACCTAAATTATTCATTTAAAAATGCATGTTTCAGTACGTCCTATATAAAGGCACAGAATCACTTATTTTTGTATCAGTATTTTCCACCTTATATAATAATAAAATAATTGGAAAGGTAAAATTGTCTTTACTGTGATTATTTAGAGAGTGTTTTGAAGTAAATAAATCTAATCCAATTCAGAATATTGATTTTTATAACTTCATAACTTGCTAGAGTGCCAAGATTTGTGAAGACCTGGAAGAAATCTTGGGGTTTTTGAACCTCCACAAATCCCTAAACTTTCATATGAGGTTATTTTAAAAACACCCCAATCACTGAACACCATATGTACACATGTTGTCCAGAAACAGATCAAAATAGAAGATCCAATCTACTACAGAAGTCAGTGGAGTTCTGTGATTCTGTAGTACTGTCACGGTTTAGCTCCTGCTGGCAACTAGGACCATACAGTCACTGGTGCAGTTCTCCCCCTTCCTCCTTCTGCTGCTGGCTTTATGTACTGAGCAAGGCATCATAAGGTATAGAATATCCCTTTGTGTCATATGGGATTGGCCGTCCCAGCTGTGTCTCCTCCAAACTTCTGGTGCACTCCCAGCCTACTCGCTAGTGTTGTGTGAAGGGCAGGAAAGACCTGGAAAGCTTAGCAGCAAGCAATGATACCAGTCCACCATCAACACCTCTCTCATCTCGAATCAAAAACATAGCCCCTCACCAGCTGCTAGTGAGAAACTTAACTCCATCCCACAAACTTAACTCCCACCACAAATTCTTATCAACTTCCATGATGGATTGTCCAAAAGGACTTTACAAAAACTTTAACATTACTGGAGGTGTCATTTACACACTTCTGCATACATTTTCTGACCATTTTCCAAACTAACTTAGTTTTGGTAAATCTTGATATTTAAATTTAACCTCTAAAGCCACAGATGTTGTATTGAACTTCTTAACATTTAGATAAAAGTTTAACAGCTGGATGCTTTTAAAAAATTCAATTTTTCTATAAATCTGGTCAGTAAAATAGAGGAACCATTCATCTTCAAACACAGAAATAGGTGTAGTAAATATATTGAATTATCACTTTCAAATGAAAAATTACTTCTCTAGCAAGAAAAAGTATATTACTAGTTACTAAGACAGTGGAGTATTTAGCAACAAGAATTCCTTTAGGATGATTTTCTGACACAAACATTTAAGGGAAAATGATGTACCTCTAGATTCTATTCCAACTTTACTGTTACAAATTCTGATGTTATTTACTTGTGATATTAATCTCCTTTATTCATTATGCTATTGATTTCAGTGATAATTATGCACTTGGAACACTATTTCCTGTAATCACAACTCAGTCCAGACTTCCACTGATCTCCGTCCAAATTGTCATGTCTGCAAGACAATGTATGAGCCGAATAAAATCTACTTGCCAGTGTGCTAGTGCGATTCATGCACTGAAATATTCACCCATCGATTTTAGAATTATTTTCCATTACATTTTTGTCAGTTACAGTGCAGAACAAGGCTTCATAGAATAGCTTGTTCGAATCTCACAGAATTTGCAATGAAAAGACAAAGGTCACATTTGTCTTCTTGTTACAGATCATACACTATATATTAGAAATACCCAGTCATCTGTCAGAACAGTGGTGACTTATGTCTTTACAGACGATGCTGAGATAATAACACATTGCAATAATGTGTTTTCCTCTGTGGAAAAGCCATGCTGCTGTTCCTGGTGAAAAACAATTGGTACATAGCACATAAAGTCAACATCGGAACTTAATGGAGTGTAAAGAAGATGGTATTTCTCATAAAGGAAATATGTTATCCATTTAAACACCTTTCAGTCTTGCACATATTCTAGGACTTAGATAAGCCCCCTAAAAGGGAAACCAGATGGCAATGGATTAACTTGCCTGCATAATTGTAATAATAGAATGCATAAAGTTTTTAAATGAGAGTGGAAGAATAGTGCCCTCTAATCCTCTCTTTAAAAACTACAAAGCAAATAGTGTGTAACTATTTTTTGTTATCATTATGTCCTGTCATCTGTAGATAATCACTGTGTTTATTTACTAGAATGTTTATATTGTCTAATTGTTTTAGAGTAACTAGCACTAAATAATGAACTTCCAGTCTTAAAAATAAGGTAGTGTGAATCCCATCTATTGAATTAATCAACCTGTTAGTTTTGTTTTGTATCAGCACATGTATAACAACATGCACATTATAAATAATGGGACTTTTTGTGCATAAAGTGACTTTTAAAAGAATTCCAGAATCTTAGAAAGTGCATGAAGTGGAATTCCAATGTTAAAGGCAAATAAGACTCAAAATGTACTAGATGAACATGGACTATTTCCACATTTGTTAATATTTCTTTCCTTTTATTTTATTTTGATGAAGCAGTGTTGGAAAGAACAGTAATAAAAACTGCTATATCAGCCTGTCTTGAGAAGGTAGGAAAATGGAAAGTTTGATGATTACATTACCTGTATTGCTCCATGCTGCTAGGCCAAGATGTGGCATGAATATTTCTGGCCCAGATCTATTAGTCAAGCTAAGTACTAGGACCTGTACAGACTGTTAAGACTAAGCTCTTGGCCCTTTCTTCACAATACGCACAGACATGGCTGTGGAAAGCATACTTGTGGAGAACAAACCTTCTCCGAGAGGTATTTCTTAAAGAAATATTACTTAAAGAGAAAATAATGGTCACTAAGGTTTTAATTATGGCAGTATGCTTGAGATGCTCATTTACAGTTCAGTATTTTCAACAGGCCTGAGTGAAATACCCAGAAGTTGTATACTACGTATAATTTTAAGGTTTAGTTCAACTTCTCCCTATTGCTCTAATTCAACCCTTTATAAAATGAAAATAACTAAATATTGACACAGTTCTTTTTAGCTTGGCTTCACATTAATCTCTATTATGAATTCTGCCATCATATCTCAGGGAATGTGGTAAGACAACTTGTATGTTGTATTTTCACAAGTCCTCCTCCCTGTATGGGCTATTTCTCTCATGGGAGAATTCTGACATAAGAGAAGCCAGTGATGGATATTCTTGGAATAAATTGGAAGTTCTAGGCTTATTTATAACATATTTTCCAGTAAAAATTACTTTAATCAAGTGCACATATTGTGTGTTAATATTTGCTAATTTAGCTACTTTGTCTAAATGTAGCAATTTTGCTAAGACTACCAACCAGTTTAACTCAAATTCTGTGAAGAGAATTTATTCAAATGCATTTTAAATGAGCATGCTTATCATAGAATTTATTAAGTTGTTGGACTATGTATTACTATTTTTTTAAATCAGTAATCTGGAAAGGAACTTAAAGGAACAAAACTAAGAAATAAATAGCAAAACCAGCTGCCTTTTAAAACTTCTCTGAGAATGTGTTTTAAGGAAAGCATATGTTCTACAAGATAGCAATATTTCAAAACATAAAACTTAGTACAAACAAAGAAATTGCTATCTCAATTTGAATAACAGTATTCAGATTAAAATTTGAATGTTTTCTTAGCATCAATGCTTTTCTGGCTGATTTAGTTGTTTACATTCAGGTTTGCCTTTGTTACGTTGTTTTATTAGTCTTTATTCCACTGGCTATGAATTTCTTCTTTCAAAAAAAAAAAAAAGCCTTGCTTAACACTCTTTCTAAAGGAATTTAAACTCCAGTTTCAAATACGGTCCTGACCTCAACATAGCTTCAAAGGTATAAGCAAAATAAAGGTGTACCATGGGGGAAAGGAGGGACTGCAGATTCTAATTTCTTATAGGGGAAGTCTGAAGAAGACCAGAAGTCAGTCAATTTCATGCAACTGTGCCCCAGATGGTAAGAATGCAGGTTAGAAATATCTAGGACATCTGCTGAAATGATCAGCAGAACCTGCTGGGGACCTACAGGAAACGAACTAACAAAAACGGCATGGGCTTTTTAGTTACAGGACTGCTGCTGAGCAATTATCTTTTCTGTCTGTCCAATAGAGATATGAGTATTTCTGGTCAGAACAGTGCGCACCAGAATCCTTCTTGCGCCTAAAGATGAAACACTATCCATAAGGCTCACAGCAAGATAACTAATAGTAGTAGGTAAAAATGGGTACTAATAACTGCACAAATAGCTTTTAAAACTTGAGAACTTCACCTATGTAGAACCTGTAAAAAAGTGATCAGTACTTGAATTATCTTTAAAGAAAATTACTATTTTTAATACATTAATTTTGTTTATTCTAATTCGAATTTTTGGACTAAGTGTCAGTCTGTTGAAACTGATGCTTGCTCCATTATTTTAATAACCTTTTGAAGTGGTTCTAAGGTTCTGAAGTATTAAAGTTTCCCAATTTGACCAGGGTATATAAAATTATTTCTATTTAAAATTATATATTTAAAATTTACATTGAAAAAAGACAGAAATACCAAAATGAACAATTCTGATCTAATATGTGAAATTTTTACTTGTCTTAGCTACACAAAGCATGCCTAAGGTTTAAATTTTCCTATTCTTTTTGGGCAAGGTTTTGTTACATTTTTCTTTTAAAACTCTTCTGGGCCAGAAGAGTCAACTCCCTTCTGTAAATAGATGTGTGCAGAAATGATTCAATAAGGAAATGCCATCAGTCAATGTCAACTCATTATTCTGGTAATTGGGCAAAACACTTATTTTCACATTCTGGCTGAGATGAAACCTGAGTTTGTAGTAGTGAGAGGGGCTCGAAGCATCTGTTCAAGCAGCTAGGAATGAATTATTGAAATTCTAAGTAAATGAAAATAAAAAGCTTACAAGATTTTTGAGGAAACTATTGTAATTTTCTTTTTCATTTTTGTCAATTGGATTGCATTTCAGTTATTACATAATACACTGTCATTCTCTATTTTGTCAATTGAAATTCAGTTGTTATTTTATAATACAATGTAAAATACAATATAGCATGCATTTTCTGAGAATAATGGCACTTAGGCTTGCTTTCTCTAAAAATAAATAGATAGATAGATAGATAGATAGATAGATAGATAGATAGATAGATAGATAGATAGATAGATAGATAGATAGATAGATAAATTCAAGGAATATGGAACTGACTTGGCAAGGTTTTTTCTGTGTTAGAGAATACTTACTATATTAGATGAAAATAGGGTAAATTAATATGTAGCAGCAATATATGACTGTGGTTTCATTTCCTTAAAATGCTTACTAATACTTACATCATAATTTAATCTAGTTAAAAGCTTTTCAAATCTCTAATTACCTACTTATAAACGGTTTAAGAGAAATTATTTGTTATTTGTCAGCGCAGAGGGAAGAGAAAGGTTACTAGGAGGGGAAAAATTCATCAACAGGTAACTTTTAATGCAACCACAACAGGTCTTTCTAGTCTGTGGTTTAAACTGGAAATCAGATTACTGGCATTCAGAACTTTCAAATATCAGGTGCTAACCTCTGTAAGTACCCAGTTTCCAGGTTTGGCATATAAACCCAGCTATGGTTAGGACTTAGAAAGAAAAGAAGAGAAGAAAGACTCTAATTAGACATTTCTAGAACCACATGCATTCAAGATTTAGACATTTTTAGAAAAAGATGCCAAAATATCTAGTGATTACCTCACCTTTACTATATAAAGTAGTATTTCTGTAAATCTCAAGAATCTGGAAAATGGGTCAACAAAAGTAGTTATCTTTACTTACTTCTAGACTGTTCTCTGATAATTCGAAAGAAATGAAGAGCTGGTGTTTCTGGGAAGCACACCAGCCTACAGAAATGTTTCTTGTGTTCCATAAGCTGTCATATTGCAAAAAAGATCGAGTTTGACTGGAAAACTGAACTAATTTTTAAAAATTCATATCAAATATTTAATTTCCCGTTATAAGAGTATCCTCTGGTAAATATGTTCTGCTATCAAAATATGCTACACAGAAAATATCAGTTATATTAACTGTATTTTAGCAAATAGAACTTTGCAACTTCTATACAACGCAAAGTGTGCTGGGTTTCTTGTACGGTTTTTAAGACAAAACCCGTAAGAAATGTGTTTTGATCCAATTAAACTATAGCTTAATCTACAAGGTCCTATGGTAATTCCATATTTTTCAAGTGTAAACTTTGTGTATAAATAATTGGTCATCACCCCACTTCAAATTTAAACTAATATAGAATGTAAAGGCAAATGCTTAAAAAAAATCAAAATGCTGAATTAATTCCTAGTAGCAGAAAATCATTCTGCCTTATCTATATACCTACAATATTGTTGGAGACTCTCAGCATGGAGATTTAACTACTTTACCCTGCCCCATTTTAAGAATATGAACTATTAATGATCAGTTTCGTGTGAAATATTTCCAATATGAAGAAAATAATAACTATAATGAAAAATAATTTTTGTGCTAAAATTACATGGAAGCATTGGGGAAAAATATCAAAGAGAACAGATGATACATATTAATTCTCCATACAGATTACATCTGAAAATCACATGAAACAGATCCATGTGCTCTCTTTCAGGGTTGTGGAAAGCAATTTCCAGTAGGTATTAATGACAAGAAAGGACGTACTGTTCAAAAGCCAGACATGGATCTCTTCTGAAACAACCCTTACACTCTATTTATCAGTATGATAATGTTAAATTTTTGCTGGCCTTTTAAGACTCTGATTTGGAAAAGAGAGGAGGTGTTCAAGGATCACAAAAAATGTCTGGTAAATTTTATTTTATTTACAGGGAAGTGGAGAGTACATACTGCATTCGATATGTGGTGTGTTAAAAAATAGTTAGAGGGACATGGCTCTTTCACTCTTCTCCACAATATCCTGTGCACAATGAGCTTTATGCATGTCTCTGTGTGTGTGTGTGTGTGTGTGTGTGTGTGTGTGTGTGTGTGTAAGTGGTACCACATGTGTCTGTATAGGCTGTAGCCATCAACTTTCATTTTAGCATTTCAAAGCACTTGATAGTGTCACAATTAACTGCACAATGATAGAAAATTCGGTTTTCTCCAGTACTTATGGAGTGTTACACTTACTCTTAATCCTGTCTCGTGATTATTCACAGAGAAACTGAAGAAGATCAAAGTCATGAATTTTGCCTAGTCATTTACACACAGAGTAAGAGAGTTCTGGCCAAGTTCACAAGAAAGCAAATTTAGAGGAAGCATAAGTCACAATTACATGCCATATTCCAGAGGGGAAGAAAATTCTTTTCCATGAAATAGTCCTAAATGTTGATTATTTCATTTTATTATAACTCAGGCTGAAAAGTAAAAAATCATTACTTTGGTTGCCTTTGAATGTGTCCTAGGTTTAAGCAATTGCAATACATTTGCTCTCATGGCAAAGCATAAAATAATCAAAAAGAACAACTAATATAAGAGTGCATAGATGTGTACTGAACTCTTACTTGAATTCATGCCTGCTGTACTTTGTGAACACAGCCATAAAAAGATCTATTTTGTCTTTGTTTAATTTGTTTACATTAGAACAGAGATACGGAATTCCTACCGTTGATACGGACAATCTAGTCGAGAGATCCAGAATTACACTACCATGCTATTATACTGAGTGCAAATAGGTTTAAAAGATTCTGAACAGAAGACACTAATGAACCGTATTTGTTCAGTAGAAATGAGTACAGTCATCAGCTCACCTAAAGCAAAAAATAATCTATATGTACTCAGTTGCAGTAAAAATTCATGGGGCAATGCTGATTGTGCAAAGCAAAAAATTCTGCATATGTGAAAAAGGTTTTGTTCAATGAGATTACAGATGAAAAAACATCCATATTGTAGTGAACTTTTCCTTGTTATTCTTGTAAAACAAAATAAAAACCTATACATCCAAGCTAGTTTAAACTAATCAGTATTCATGTCTAAAAGTGAATGCAATGCCATTATCTGATGAGAGTATCTAACCTGCTCATTGGATGTACCGGAAAGATTCTTATTATGCCTGCAGAGTCAGTGTCCTCCCTTACTCTTACAATCCAGCTATTACAATGACAACAAATTCAAATATTTTCCACATTTGTATAATCATATACAGACTGGGATGGGAATGGGAACGGTGGGATGGGAATGGTGTATCTTTTGAAAGATTAATGTTCCAGTGCACCACAACTGCCTTAGTCCCACACATAATGCAAATGTCACTAATGCAGTTCTGAAAAAAGAAACTCTCCCTAGCTAGAAGTTTAATATAAACATCTCTTACACTGAGCTGCGTTGTCTGAGGCTATATATCCTGCGTTACTGGAGTAGGTTGCATGTTAATATTTCTGACTAAACTCTTTTAATCTGATTGAGACCATTAACCAAGCAGTTCGCATTGAATGTTTCTTCAAAATCATGAGTTAAAACCTAAGTACTAAATAACAAGAATTGGCCTGAGATGTTTATTTTTATACTGATTATATTGGTCTCTATGCCTGAAGTAGCTAGCCAGCATCACCCTTCTTCCCTGCACTTTTTGTTTGGTAGAACTTGATGTTAATTCCTTNCGTATATCTACTGAGGAAAAAAAAAAAAAAAAAAAAAAAAAAAAAAAAAATTAAATCAGAAAACAAACATATGATTGGTACTCTCAAAACTTCATCATGAGTTTTTCCATGAGTATTTTAAATATTCAAAAGAAAAAATAAAGATATTGACTCAATAATTTATTCAATAAGTATAGAAAATCTATTATTTTTATACGGCAGATAAGGTATTCCAATGTTTTTGTCATTGATACTTATGACATTGCAATATAGGAACTACACCGGTTCCTAAGCATTCATAAGAACTGTTTTTTCTTATAGCTTTTGCAATATTATCTTTCTCGTGAATGTATGGGAGACTATCCCCTTTCATGTTCTTTCTTATTCCTTTTATACTTTTCGTAGCCCAAGTACAAGCTATTTTATACGAGAACAAAACTGAAAAGAAAAAGAAAAATAAAGACAAGTGGAAGCGCTTATTGCTAATGTACATGTAGCTATGTTGCTTTAATACCCCAAAGTCAAACTTGCATTTAGTTTCTTGTATACACTTTTCATTCTAATTTGTTATTTACTGAGCTACATTAAGCTCAGAGAGAACTTCACCTGGCCAAGGACAACAAAGAAAATAAGAAAAACGTCTATTGTTATGTCAGGGAAAATAGCAAGACAAAGTTGGCTGTGGGCCCTCTCCGGAAGAAAATGGGAGAGCTGGCCACCCAGGATACGGATAAGGCTGGGGTACTGAATGACTTTTTGCCTCAGTCTTCACTGGCAAGGGCTCTAACTGCACTGACCAAGTCACGGTAGGCAAAACCAGGGACTCTGAGAATGGAGAACTGCCCGCAGTAGGAGAAGATCGGGTTTGAGACCACCTGAGTAACCTGAAGGTACATAAGTCCATGGGACATGATGAAATCCATCCACAGGTCCTGAAGGAGCTGGCAGATGATGTTGCTAAGCCGCTTTCCATCATATTTGAGAAATCATGGCAGTCTGATGAAATTCAGACTGTAAAAAGGGGAACATAACCGCAATATTCAACAAAGGGAAAAAAGAGGACCCAGGAAACTATAGGCCAGTCA
>VXBW01006310.1:94363-115997 GCA_013400375.1 Thinocorus orbignyianus | reverse complement strand
TTGACAACCCTTTCAGTGAAGAATTTTTTCCTAATATCACTGCTCATAATTGATGGAAAGTGGTGCAGTAAGCATATTCACCAACTCCCCCAGTATCCTTGGGTAGATCCCATCTGGCTTCACAGACCTGCGTATGTCTAAGTTGTGTAGCAGGCTGCTAGCCATTTTCCCTTGGATTCTATGGGGATTTCATTTTGCTCTTCACTCCTGTCCTCCAGCTCAGGCAGCTGGGTACTCAGAGAACAACTAGTTTTATTATTAAAAAATGACGAAAAAAAAGGATTAAGTACCTCACCACNACCCTATTGTCACTATCATTAAGTGCTAGAAAATCAAAACACCCCCTAACATTAAGGGCCACCTCATCACCTCTCCTTCCTTGCCTATTCTTTCTGAACAGACTGTAGCCATTGATATTTACACTCCAGTCATGGGATTCATTCCACCAAGTTTCAGGAATGGCAACTCTATCATAATTTTCCAGCTGTATAACGGCTTTCAAATCCTCTTGTTTGTCACTGATGTTGCATGCATTAGCATAAAGGCACTTCAGCTGGGTTGTCAACCATGTTTCCTTTCTAGAGGAATGCCTCTTGATTCTGTTGAAATAATTCACTGGTATTTCCCTGTTGGATCTTACTACCTCAGGAGTCCTGGCTCATCGCTGACGGACTTCAAGTGTGCTGCAGTGTAGATAGCATATGTCAGACCTGAGGCCCTTGCTAGCCTCAAAGGTAGCCTCAAGGCTGGCGGCCCTTGCTATAACCCTCTAACCTTTACTGCAGTAGTACACATGTGCTTCTGAAGAATAGGAGGTTTGTGCATTAAGTAAACTCATTGTCTGCTGAGTCAATCATTGCTGAGACTCTGCAGTTCGTGCTTATTCTTAGCATATCAGACTCCTGCTTGATTCTTACATAGGTTGTTTACTAAATATTCAGTAACATTGTTCGGATTTAAAAGATATTCCTGCCACTTCATTGCTTTACATCAGAGAAGAGCTCTGTAACATTAAGGAAGAAAAAATGGTTTTCTCAGCTTCTCATTCTCCTTTTTTCCCCATCCTTCTCCCCTCCTTCTTTTTATCTTATCCTGCATCATTTTATTTTACAAAACCAAAACAAAAAATTTCCTGACGAAAGATTTCCATGATGCAGAATTATATATACTCCCTTCTCCCTACTGCAATACGGACAGGATTTCTCTGTCGGTGGACTGCAGCACCATACCAAGGTCAAGTGAAGAAATTTAAGAAACAAATGGGTACGAGCTGGAGTATGCTGAGGTAAAGAGGTACTGTATGTAAGAAGACAAAGAGATGCGTGTTAGTGTAAATCTTGTAGGGAAAGGAATCAGTCAGGAAGCCTATGTGATCCACCTGTAATGCTAAGAAAGAAAGATTGCATGTCAGTTTAATTGTTTTTCACAAATACTTCCCACAATTATTTTCTTTGCAACATAGGGCAAAGAGGCAGAGAAGGAGACTGACTACATGAGACTTAGGAGAAGTTCCTGACAACTACACAAGAACTACCTGAAGCCTGAGGCACCAGGAAGAGGTTGTATAGATTATGCAGAACATGAAAATTGAAATTTATGGCAAATTGCTATAACATGAACAGTTGCCAGTTGTGAGTTTATATCTAAAATGTATATAAGAATAAAAGCATCAGTCTACACACTTTGGTTCTTCTTGCCTTGCTTTGAGTGTAGGAAAAAGATTGCCCTATACAAATTCAGAAAAACACAGACCGTAAGACAGACACTTCTAGCCAGATTTTTGCATGCAAGATACGCTTTGGTGTGATTAAATTACCATGTAAATAGAACATCTAACTTTGTAATTCTGTTTTTGTTAATTCTGTGTATCACATTTCTTTTGACAACAATGCAACATTTATTAAATTAGTAAAGTTTTTTCACATCCTGTACATTCTCAGCTTTTAAGCTTAAGTGGACACTTAACCTTTTGTACCTAATCATTATTTCCTCTTTTGTTTCTCTTTATTATATTGTATGCATTGTTTTCATCTAGACAGGAACAAATGGTTCTGCCAAAAGAAGAAGCTCTACAACTTTAATGATGTTTCTGGATGGTGTCCATGATTGATTTCAAACTAACCTAATTTCTTGTAAAGACCGTGTATCTCTCTTAACATGACAATGTTTGACATCAGAGCCAATCAAAAGCATCTCAGATATGAGGGATGAACAGCCTCAGAAGTAGCATTGACAGCATGCAGAGCCTCAAAGTGGCTTTCCACAAAGAGGACAGGAGAGAAAAGCATTGTCTCCTATACAGGAAATCTGTTTATGAATAATGTCTGTTCTTTCAAAACTCAGAAAGATTTCAACAGCTGGTTTTGCAGCCAAATTTTGCAGTCATCTACTTCATGCTAAAATGAAAAAGTTAGTGTGAGCTAGAAGGGCTTAGGAATTAAAGTCCAGCTTTTAAAGTAATGTACCTGCTTCTAGGCAAATATAATTGGATGGGGTTGCAATGTGTTTCACTTATGCCTATTGTATCTGTGTACCCAAAGGTGGTCATTTCTGCCCACTCTGAAAAAATCTCTGTTGGAATATTTCTGTAAACTTCAATGTGAACTAGCTTCTGCTTGTAACTTAGTCACACAAAGAATTATGAGTGCAATAATAATTTAACACTAAGTTTTGAAAGAAAATCATCATGCTGCATCGGTACCTCCAGTTCTTCCCTACTCAATCATGCTTCCCCCTCCTAAACTTTTTGTAAAAAAGCAAAATATTATAGACATATTTTAACAGTGACCACATCAAAACCGCTACCCTAAGTTGTCAGGGTGGTGGGATTTTTCGAGTTAAAGATCTAAAGTATTTTTAGAAGTGTGATCTGGAATTGAGTGACATCTCACTACCCACCCTATACTCAAAAGATGCTTATTTAAAACAATGTCCAGCTGATGCTTAAACCTTAAATTAAAGAACAAGTCATCACAGTACTAGCAATAAGGGCATCACAGTACTAGCAATAAGGGAACCATCCATTTAGTCAACTATACCATCTACCAAAGCCACTTAAGAAGGGAAATGCTGCTGTTAAATTGCTATCTTCAGAGCTGGTGTCTCCTGAATATTTACAGTATATGTCTACAAAATGTAAGATTAAAAGGTCATGCCACTAGATAGCAGGGAATTTAAAAAATCTTCCTGACCTAATTACTAAAATTAAAATCATAGAAAATGGCCTGGAAAGGACCAGAGGGATCACCTATTCTTTCTGCTGTTCAAAAGGCAGGATCAGTTATACCATGTTATTCATGACACAGATTAGTCAGCCTTTCTAAGTCATTTATTGTATTGTTTCATTAGTTTTATCAAATGAAATAAAAATCAACTGAAAATTCCTACATTGATTTTTCTTGCTCCAGTTTAAACAGGTTTCTTCTTCCTGATCTTTGCAGCAGCCTTTGCATACCTGAATTCTAGTTTTCCTTCCTGTATTCTTTCAACTTCTTTGGGTTTAAATACTCCTAGTCTCTTTAACTTTTTCTCGGAATTTATTTTTTTAGACCCCTGATCTGTCTCAGACAGATCTTTCAGATCTTTCTTACTAATCCACAGTACTTTCAAAAAGTTGTACATCTTTCTCAAGATGCCCAAAATAAAGAAAACCACCCCACTCTTGAGGCCTTACTAACATAAATTAAATTTACTGAATTCACTAATGGTAAATATTTATTTTCTTAAAAGGATTATTATTTAACATTTATTACAAGCTCTGTTTATATTACATCCTCATATACATCCTAACATTTTCTCTTACAGCCTTGATGGCTTATGACCAGCTTCTTGCTTACCATAATCTGAAAAACCTTTATTTCAAGTTTGCTATTATTAGTTAGTCTTATCCTGAATTGCTGCTGCCTATTATTACCACACAAGTTGAGTTCTTCGTATTTATCATAGCGAATTTCATCCTGGCTTCCCATATCATATCCCTAATTTGTCAAGAGGATTTTGAATTGTGAAACTTCTTCACTGCAGTTGTTATCCAGCTTTATTTCCAGCAGCATATTTATTAAGTAAACTCTTTCTCCCCCCATCCAAGCAACTACTATACCAAGCAGTGCTTCTGCAGACAAACACATTCTTCTATTTATTAGACCGCTGATTCTCATTCCAAGGTACAGTTGTCTTTTGCATGAACAAAACAGTTAAATCTAGATAATTTTTTGCAAGTACTTTTATGAAAACATCCCATAATGCCTTATGTAATGTCTTGTAAATGATTTTTCAGATTGGATACCCCATGTTGAAAATCTAGTTTAAAATACATGAAAGTAGCACAATTTTTTTTTCCTTTTTTTTTTTTTTTTTCTTCTGAAACTTATCAAAAGTTAGATGCAAATAAAAACTCTGGTACAGAAATCTAAGTTTCCAATCCTCTACTGCATGGAATATGAAGTAACAATAATTTGAAAAAAAAAAATGACAGATTATTAAATTAGAATAAAATAATTACATATTAAATGACATCTAAATTTGCTACCTAGATGTCATCAGTGTGACTTGCTTGCTGTTACATAAAGCAGATCAGAGGCAGATCCCCTCACCAGGTGATTTTCAATTTTCTGGCTTTCATCTGAGTACAGCCAGATATTTAATGAGATAGAGTTTTCTCTTAAAAGTTCCTGTTTGAAAGTCCTACCAACTCTTCAGGTCAACGTAGACTCTTATTAATTTTTTACAAAACTTCTTATTTTTCCATTAATAATCATTAGGATGTTTCACTAACACAGAGCGCAACTTAACATAGAACTCGGTATTTTTTTAAAAAAGTACGTACCGTTAAAGTGACCTAATGATGAAAGTTACAATAGTACCTCTTGCTCATAGACCATTAGATGATGGGAAAGTATTGCCAATGTCAAGAAAAGGTATTTGGCTTACATGAAGAAAACAAAATCCAGAAAATTGGCTTCACTAGGGGCAAATCATGCCTGACAGACTTGGTGGCCTTCTGTGATGGCATTACAGCACTTGTGGGTAAAGAGAGAGCAACTGATGTCATCTACCTGGACTTGTGCAATGCATTTGACACTATCCCACATGACATCCTTATCTCTAAATTGGAAACACATGGATTTCAGGATTGCACTCATGGCCCACTTGGTGGACAAGGAATTGGCTGGATGGTCACACTCAAAGAGTTGCGGTCAATGGCTTGACGTCCAAGTGGCAAGCAGTACCTACAAGAAAGTTGGAGAGGGTCTTTTTACAAGGACATGTAGTAATATGGTAAGGGGTAATGTCTTCAAACTGGAGGAGTGTAGATTTAGATTAGGTATTAAGAATAAATTCTTTCCTGTGAGGGTGGTGAGGCACTGGAACAGATTGCCCAGAGAAGTTGTGGATGCCCCATTCCTGGAAGTGTTCAAAGCCAGGCTGGATGGGGCTTTGAGCAACCTGTCGGTTGGTGAGAGGTGTCCCTGCCCATGGAAGGAGTGTTGAAACTAGATGGTCTTTAATGTCACTTTCAACACAAACCATTCTATGTTTCTGTGAAAATACTTAAGAATTCTTAATTACAGTTTCTAAGAATAGATGATGTGTTCCTGCTTGATTGCAGTGAAAAGCCAACAATCTTTAACCTGCAGTAAACTTAAGTATAGGATTTGAAATAACGATTTTACAAAATACTATGTAAAATAGTATAGGATATAAAATAATAAATTGTCTGTCTGTCCTACAATAACATTGACAGATATGAAGTTATTTAGATGTCCTTTTTGATATTATTAGGTCTTTCTGTACTCATTTAAGGTACTAGCATTTTCTCCTTTCTCTTTGTCATTAGTAGCAACTAGGAGTTCTCAAAAATCAAAGTTTTTGTAAAATAAAAAATTTCTTTTGCAGTGGTTAGAAGACAAATTTTGTCTTGCATTAAATACAACTATATGGTCTTTCACAGAGATGATAACAATAATGTTGCTTCTGTGCTTTAGGTGTATAGCAAGTCTAGAATGAGGATTGCAAAAGGCAGATTTTGGCCATTGGTTTTCTTTCTGTCTAGCACACCACTACACATAAATCAACACAGATTCCAAATGTAAAGTACTAATTGAGTCGGTTTGCTGCTACTCATGATCTAATAATTGAGAAAGGTCAATTGTGGGTGGCTCACCTGCTATAGAGGTATCAGGTAACAAAGAAGAGCAGGTTGCCTTCATCCATATCTTGAAAGAAATGGCAACTACAAAATTCTTTCTTTGGAAACAAGCCAAACCACAACACTTTTTTTCTCCAAAATGTTTTCTTCTCCCTTCATCCTTTATTTTAAGAAACAAAGTAATAAGGATCTTTTTACTTCTTTTACATTAGAGACGGATGCAAGAAACAGGTTGGTGTCAGCACCTCCCTACTACCATAACATGCTAGACTGGTTCACAGGAAGTATCATCTACTAATTTCTGTGAGACTGCTCTCAATATAAGGGTATTATTCAGTCTAATGATGGCAGAATTTTCCTGAGGGAGTGCAACCTCGTATGCATTCAAGGAAAAGAGAGAGAGATAGACACATACAAGGAGAATTAAAGGGCAGAGATTCTATTGTCCTTGAGCAAATGTATTAATTTTCATTTCTTTGTACTCTTTCAATCTAAACTCATTTCCTTAGTGTCACAGGCATAACTTAGCTTGGACAAATGCATAGAAAAATCTGCTGTGAAGACTAAGAAGAAAGATTGCTTTATTCTAAGCTGCCTTTTAGTCCTCTGCATTAGATGGCTGAAAAGTTAAGTATACAGCAGCCATTGACTTCAAATTAAGTGGTAATGAATACAGATTTCCATGAAGATTCCACAAGTTAGTAATTACAGTTTTATTGCAACTGGAAATGGTGAAATAAACTCAGTCTCCACTGTCCCATACATGTAATTGATGACTTAATTTCTCTTCAGCACTTTCGCAGTTTTAATATTTCTCCATCAATGTCACGAAAATTAATAGGATGCAAAATGTGCAGAATCATATCCCCCAAGAAACCACCGTTCGCTACCAGTGAAGCATATTCATTTCATTAGCCTTTGGTGAGGGGTAATCATCTTTTTTCTTTTTATTCTTTTTCTTCTTTTTTTTTTCTGTTTTCTTTTTCCTTTTATTTCTCTTTTTATCCTTCCTTTTTTTTTCTTTTCCAGTTTTGTTTTATCTTTATCTTTCCTTTTTCANTTTTTTCTTTCCTCAGTGACATTTTCAAACTTGGCGTTTTGTGACATTTTGAGTTTCATATTGCTAACACTCTGGCAACAGAATCAAAGTACACCCAGAGGAAGAGTTGCAGTCAGAAACATCAGCAGAGGTTTACACGGGCTCCTTTCCTTAGGAATATTTACAAGTAGACAGCTTTCATATGAAAACACTTGGATGATTTTTTTATTTTGTTTTTGTCTCTATTGTGGCTTCTGTTGTGATTCACTTCATTTTGTAAAATCTGTGGCTCCACAGCATTCCTCTGGGATTCAATCAAGCAATAATAAGCCAGAATAAAAAGAATCTACTGTTCTGCAGCAGACTGTGGTTTTATCAGGTGAAGAGATACTCTCACAGAATGACGAAGAAAGAATCCCCATGGACACATACGGAGGAGTGACCTGTCTTGCTGCTTTTTAGCAAGAGCATTGTCTGCTTTTCTGCAAGGGATCACAAAGGTCCCACTAGATGCTGTACAGGCTATAGTGGTATATCCATTGCTAACTGCAAGAATTTGGGGATTTTTTTGGTAAATATGGATTTCAATTTTAATTGATGTGCAGTATAATATATTACTTCAAGAACAGTCCAAGACAGGGCAAGAAATCCATACTCATTTAACCTCCAGGAAGGTGAGAAAGTAAGTTGCTCTTTATGGGAAGGGATGAGTCAGGACTGGTTGCACCTGCTATGACTCATTTTCTTCAAAGCTGCGGGGTTTTACCTCAATGATTTCTCTAATATCAGTAAGAAAATAATGAGATACTCATTGTTTGACCTGCAAGGGTATTTACCTCAAGGACTGAAAGTCTGATTCCATCTATATCTGCAGGCCGTGTTAAAACTGAAATCTAATTAACAAACACCTTATTCAACTAACATTTAGGGGTTTTTTTTTCCTAATGTCATATTGGTGTGAAGCTGTTCTTGTGGCTCTGTTAGTTTTAGCTGGTATTTTTCCATGAGATACTTTTTCCTGTATCAAAACATCTTTTTGGCTTCACAAGAATGTTGGTAGTACCCTCCCTTCCTTTCTGTTTTCTACAAAAAGAAGAATATTGTTGAAGTAATTCTTTTTTAGTTTATTTTAATTGTTCAAAGTTTAAGAAAAACTGAGGAATTTTAGTATAAAGCAAAGCCATGACAGGAAAAGAAGTGATTTCCTAACATGTATCTACTTTTACAGAGATCTGTCTAGTCTGGGAAATTTAATAAAATATTCAATGCCTGTAAACATTTCACAAAATCCTACTGGGTCTTAATTCAGAAAGAGATGTGAAAAGAAGACATTCAACATTCTCTCTTTGTCCTTCCATAGTATATATTCCCCTAAAAAGTGAACTCACACTGCCTAGAGTTTTGAGCAGCAAAGAGAAGGCAAAACGTAAGTCTAGAAACAGGCAGGGCTCAATGACAGAAGACAAATTTGTATCAGCCTTGCTACCAATATGCTGATGCCTTCTTGCTGCAGTTTCTTTACGGAAATCACTCAGTGAAGACATAATCATCAAAAGTGCCAGGCTGAAGCTTAAGTAACAGTGGGACTGTCATACTTATTTATGTCTACATAGATTTATTAAAGCATCCCAGCCATGCTCCAGGCACTACTATAAATATTAAAAATATGAATCAAATGTTTGTGATGCTTGAGGCTGCCACTGGTGCGTTGTGAGCCTACCATTCAAAGAAACAGCCTATAACTGGCTGTCTTGGTCACCTCAGCCTATGCCTGGCTAAGTAAAATGACCACCCTTGAAGGCCAACTGCTGGAGTCTGTGCTTATCTAGCCAGTGAAAATTATATCGGATTTATGTTCACTGCACAGACAACAGAAAATCCCCTCCCTCCAGGTTTATCTAAAAAACCATTGGGCCTCCTCTTTTTATAGGTGAAGACTGGGAACATGTTGGCATTAACAAGGTTAAACTTAGCATTACTAATGTTTCTATATAAATACTATCAGGCATGAAGTTTGTTGTTATTTTATTTTACAGCACAGTTGTTTTAATAATCATGTTGTGTATTTTGTGGAGAAGTCTAAAAATTCCTATTTTGTTGTGATTCTAGAGAGCGTTCAAGTGTAAACAGTAACTTTTTTCCCCACAGCATCTGTCTCCTGTCCTAATCATATTTTTTCTCTAGCAAGTGCAATATTCTGTCACCATCCACAGATCCATCTATTTTCATTATTCTTCTATTTTTCTTCTAGATATAATTACTTTATATATAACAAAGACCATACCTGTTACAGATAAGAACTTCTTAAGCACAGACCAGACTTCATACTTGTCTCTTCACAGTTTCTCAGCATCCAAATATGATTTAAAGTTTACAACTTTAGAAAGTAGAAAACCAATTGATTTATTCCTTACTTATACCTGCAAGATATTACCTAGCATGCATATCAACTAAAAGACCTCCTTCCCTGTTACATCTCTTGCATAATCTAGTCAGCATTAAAGCAGAGGAATTACAACTGAGGTTTTGTCTAAAAAGTTTTTACAATATGAACAACAACAAAAAATAAACCTTCCATTTTTATATTTTCTAATATATTTACACTTGCACTCCACAGTTTCCTAAAGTGCAAAGGAAAAATTCTACCCAGTGGCAAGTCCGAGTGTGTCATAGATGTTACTCACACAACTAGAGTGGGTTTACCCACTAGCAATGTTCCAAATTAATAATCTGAAAACAATCTCTAATCCAATGTTTTTAATTCCTGACCACTCTGTATGGTTCTGGTCTCTGCAGCTCCAGAATGCAGAGAGTGTTCTAAAATTATTAGGAAGAGGGATTAATTGCTGTATAGGGACATAATAAAAATGCTAGTCCTCACACCCCAATTGAAGAGGAAAACGGTTGCAGAGGGATACGATTAAGGTTTGCAAAATCATTGCTGAAGTGGCAAAATGAATGAAAAACTGCTACTTAGGAAATTCTGCAATGCTGGAGTCACTGGGTGCACATTGAAACTATATTGGAAAAATAGTTTCATTTTGAAAAATAAAAGAAAGTGCTTTTTACACAGCAAACAATGACCTTATGCAATATGGCATCACAAATGGTTTACAAAGGCAAAAGAATTAGCAAATTCAAAAAAGGATTAGCCTTATTCATGGTTGACAGGTCTTCAAACAGACCTGCAAAGTACACAGATACCGGGTAAGCTACTTAATGCTAAAAATGATTGTGGGAGCTGGCGGGATACGAGGGGAAATGACTACTGACATCATGCCACTGCTGGAGGGAGACTGTCAGGTCAGGCCGACCATCCGTGTTACCTCCTGGAGAATTTATAACATTTTGTTGTTTGAAACATAGCCCTTTTCATTTGTTTGCAAAATCTGACTGTTGGATAACATTTTTTAATTAAGATTTCAGGTCAAGCCATCTTTTATTCTTAAGTGACGTATTCACTGAGTGCCCACATAGTCTTTGAGAACAGCTGGAACTTAAACAGAAACCTATTGTAGCTACTCTTCCAAAGGAGGACAAGTCTTCCCTTAGAAGCGAGTCCACAACAGCTTTATTAAACAATATATGACATTTTCTTCCCAAACTCACAGTTTTGATACTTGTTGATTCAAATTCCAATATTTCTTGTAAGATTTTTAACAGGGAGATCCTTTTTGCCTCAGATGTGGAAAAATATCCATGTCACAAAAGAAGGTGGTAAAATCTGACACTAAAATCCACCTATACTCGAAGTAAGGAACTGACTTGTTGGACACATAGGATGACCTATTTGTCAAATCACAAAAGAATATCTTTACTGTATGATAGCTTTCCTCACAGAGGTCTAGTCTATGGATTAATGAAGAGACACACATCCACATACTGTTTCCAGTCTCTAAATCATCATAAACCACTATAAATAGAACAAGAGCACCAGCCAAAAGCGACAAATATAAAAATGGGAGAAAAACATTTTTAAAAAGCAGTAAAATAAAGACACATCATCCTTCAACATACAAGTTACACAAAGGACACAATTTAAGTCAGAGGAACAGTGTTGAAGTTGCATTTTGCTCTCAGTGTTCAGCAATAAGAAAGGGAAAAGGTCAATATGAGAATAAGTCTGTCTTTTGAAAAATAAAAAACTCCTTTTATTCATCAGGGGTGATCCAACAAGAGATACTTTTGACATACAGTTTTAATCAAACAGTCTCACAAAGCAGAACCATATTGTAGGAAAGCATTATCTCTTTTAAAAGGTACTATTTAGCTCTCCCTGTTCCCTCCTGCTTCTGTGTAAACTCTTACAGGAATGGTGCACTGCACCAAAATTCACCTATATCTGGCAGTTCAAGTGAAAAAAAAAAAAAAGAAAAACAAAATTGGAAAAATATAGTGAAGTGAACATTTTGATAAACGAGTTTCCTCACTTTCTTAGGCAATGACACATGCAAGGTTTCTAATTTTAACATAAAGGCAACAAATATGCAGTGCAAACCACATTTATTTAAAATCTTTTGTTAAAACAACCCTTTGCATTTAAGATAAATGAGATATTTTTTACGGTTTGGGGAATTTTCCAAAAACAATTCTTCTGTTTGCACAAGAGTATGAAGGATCAAATCACTGTCTACAAGAGCTTGGAAAGAACACAGTCTTGAGGGCATGTTGCTGTTTCTAAGTTCAGCCAGAGTGCAAAAGAAACAAACCCCTCAGGTACCTGTCCAAGGCAGGTATGATCTCCTCAGGACAGATGCAAACTGTGTTTTGGGCTTCATTCCCTGTCCCTGTGTCCACTTATCATTAGTGACCATTTTTGATTCAGTGAAAGGCTGGTAGAAGCATCATGCAGTCTTTTTCATTGGTGTCCTTTCTCACAGCATTATTTACATTCCCCACCCTCCACCATAGATTTTGATGAAAAGCTTTTGATCATTTCTGATAATCTGGTGAAATAATCTCCTTTTATACTTTTGTGCAACTTGTCCTGGTCTTTGCCATTGTCCTGCAAAACAATTCCTGCAAAGGCAAGGCAATAGTGATTTACCTGGGAGAGATGTCCCTTGTGCAGAAGCAGCACCTTGTGTGCAGCATCATTAAAGCTCCTTACCATCAACAGCATGCTAACGGAGCACCCCAGTACTAGCTAACAGGTTGTAAGGAAAATAGTCAAAGCCCCTCACACTATTTATTTTGAGCTGTGTCTATCATACCCATGACCACTTGCAATTTTCATAAAGGAAGGTGTGCAAAACCAAATCTACCTCAGAATTTACAGGTGCATGAAGGGACTTTTTGGATCAGCAGTCAAAGAGTTATTAAAGTCTGTGACAGCAAAGTTACTATCTGGAAGGAATTTACAGGTTGAGAAAATTATAATTCTGTTCACAAGAGATAGGATGGGTAAAATGGGGATGTCTTTGTTAATTAAAAAAACTGTGAGGTAGAAGACTGACAGATTGTCTGGCAAAAGCCCTAGCATCAATTCATCTTATAACAACCACTAAGAATACATTTTCTACTGTAAGTAATTTCATTTAGGAGAATGTGGAATATACTCTGCTGGCAAAATCTCAATTTCTGTAATTTATATCCATGTACTTTTGCAGTACACTAAACGAGTTTAACAACATTGGTAAAGCACTCCAAATGTGGTAAGACCAATCATCCTTAAGTAAACACCTAACTCTTTGCAGTAAAACTCCTAGTTGCATATATTTTCATCTCGTAGATTATATTTTTTCATATTTCAGATTGTACGTATTTCAGACCATGGGACATTGATTCCTTGATATAAAGAGAATGAAGTCCAATGTGTGGGCTAGACCTCATGTGAGATAAGGAATACACAACAATTTTTAATTCATTAATGCCAACAACACAACACTCTAGATTTATATTTCACTTTAGCGAAATCAGAAATCTTTCTTGTTGAACCCTTACTTAAATCTACTTTCAGAAAAGCAAGTAGAAGTAAGAAAACAACATGAAAGAGTGTTATAAAATGGAATTGTCTTGGTCATAATGCATATTTTAAGCCCAACTTCAGCCAGCAGCGAGTCTGTTTTGGGGCTGGCTGGCACTGGCTCTGTCAGACATGGGGGAAGCTTCCATAGCTTCTCACAGGAGCCGCTCCTGTAGCCTCCCTGCTACCAAAACCTTACCACACAAACTCACAGAATCACAGAATCACCTAGGTTGGAAGGGACCTTTTGAGATCATCTAGTCCTCACCACTGTCAATTACATGTTTAAGTATTATCATTAAAATCCACATTCACTACAGAATCTTATAAAATTCAGAAACTGCACTCACATCAACAAAAAGGATTAACCACACCAAAATCAAAACATCGTCACAACACTGAACAAAAGTGAACAATTTACACACAATCCAGTCCTCATCCCTTCACTGAATTTACAACAATCAAAACTCCACATGATCTTTCTGCTTTCTAACATCTTTCATTCTGTCTTTTGCCCATTACCTCTCCTAACTACTCTCCTTATCTTGAATTTTTCATGTCCCACATTGGGCATCAAAAAGGACTGCATTGTGGCTGCTCTGGAAGATACAGGCTGCAATAACGAATGCCCTCCTCACATGTCCCTCCTCTCTCCCACCTCCTCCCTTCTCTTACCACTTATTGTTGCTTTGTTATCAACATGTTGGGTCTGGTTTAGGTCAATTTAACTTTCCCCATGGCAGTCCTCTTAGCGTTGTGCTTTGCATTGGTAGCTGGAAAGGTCTTGAAAACACACCAGTGCTCTGGCTACTGCTGAGCAGCACTCGCACAGCATCAGGGCTCTCCAACCTTCCCCCTCACCAGCAGGCTGGGGTTGGGCAAGATTTTGGGAGGGGACATAGCTAGGACAGCTGACCCAAACTAACGAAAAGGATATTCCATATCACATGACATCTGCTCAGCAATAAATGCTGAGAGAAAGGAGGAGGAAGTGGGGACATTTGTTATGTATAACTTTTGTCTTCTGGAGCCACCAGTACAAGAACTGAAACTTTCCTGGGAAGTGGCGAGACATCATCTGCTAGTGGGAAGTAGAGAATAAAATCCTTCAACTTTCTTTGCTTGTGCATGTCACCTTTGGTTTTGCTTTATTACTCTTTTACACAAAGATAACAATAAAAGCTGGGCAGGTTCATTTGTAGTTTCAGAATTCAAACCCGAACAACATCCATCTTATGTAAGTTACCATTTAACCAACTTCTTTTAAAGAAGTTTAATATTACAAACAAAAAAATTATCATCTGTTATAAACCCAATAAACTTCACCAAAAATAACTTAGTTTGGCCCTTAAGAATTTTTTTTTTTTTTGCACAAGTTAGGCCTTGTGACCACCCCTGGCTACTAACTTTTGTGAAATTGTGAATTTTGTTTCTATAAATGTTTTGTCCTATCATCCAGTTTACCATCTGCCTCATCCACCTGTTGCAGTAAGCCTAAATCTTAGGCTGAAGTCTCTAATGTAGGGTTCTTTTGTATCATTTGTGAAATGCTTGGGATGATTAAATTCTGACCCAGCTGGGAACATTAGGGACTTGCATCATTCAGGCAATTAATACAAAATACTCCAGTAATTTCACATAGTCTCAGTCATAAATTTAATATTTTCAGCCAAGTGTGCACTCAGCAACTATGAAGTAAGCTTAAAGATCTAGTTCCTGTAATGCTAGAATATAATATGACAGTATGTTCTATATTTTACAACACGGGGTCTGTGATGATGACCTAATCTTGAGAAAGGATTGAAATAAGCATGTCTCTAGAAATGGTACTATCTTGGAGTCAAAAGAAAAAGCAAATGTGCAGAAAGAATTTATAAATGGAAAATGTTTTCTATTTTCCCTAATTTAATAGAGGCATATAAATAACAAACACATCTTGAATTTAGAATTAACATCTTGATTGATAGTTCGGTAATATCATATATCATCCAAATCTGAACTGTAGCGACTGTGTAGTCCTGATTCAGTTTCTGGTATGAATTTTCCATTCAACACTAAACTAAAATGCCTGTAGAAAAACACAGTAGTGTTTGACAGCATCAAAATACCATGAAATTGACTTAATGTCTTTGCATTCCAAAGAGCAGAACTGAATTAATATTTTGGTAAAATCTCTGAATTTAAATTTCTCAAACTATGTAGTATGCATAGCTTGGGCTGAAAGTTAACTCACAAAGCAGCAAAAGTACTTTTATAATTTATATTTTGGCTGGGTAAATGGTGCATTTTGAGTTTGTACATTTAGTACAAGGGATTAGTTGAAACCAGGTTGGAAACAGGGTAGAAGGAAAAAAAAAACCATACATTATAAAAGGATATGAAAAGACAGAAAATTCTAGCAAAAGTGGTAATGGATGTTGGCAGCCAGCAGATAGCCAAGATGTACCTGACACTCATCAGCAGCTTTGCTCTGATCCAACATCCAAAACAGTTTTTGAGTGTTCACAGCCTTTGGTGAGAAGCTTACCCTCCACTCTTGCCAAGAGCGAGAAGAAACATCATTTGTTTGGAATTTTTCCCTTTGCCAATGGCAATGACCATTTGGGCCAGTATTTGGCAAAGAGGAATTTTTGTTCAGCTCTTATGATCTGGCTGTAGTTGCAATTGCCTATAAACAGTAAGCGCTTTCCAGTTTGGTAATGTCTGCTGGGGTTCCTCCTGTTGCTCTATCTGGTATAAAGCAGCAGCTCTCAAGATTAAACATCTCTCTGGGAAGGTGGATGACTTCCTTTCATTTCTAGTGACAGCATTCAGCTAAAGGTTGTATACGAACTTGAGTGCTTGCTCCTGCATTCCTTCTTCAGACAGTCAGCTGGGGTCCCTCAAGAGAAACAAGGAGTCCCAATACTTAGAGGTTTGTAGTTTTTATCTTAAGACACTAACTTCCAGAATTCAAAAATGGTTAAGAATTACATACTCTTTTTTTCTCCTTCTGAACATGAGTTTCAATTTTTGCTGCTTCAGACTCAAAGAAGGATGCTTACAGACTGGTCACATAGAATTATGTATATGATGTATAATGTCTTTTATGATATCAAGTGCTTGTTAATTTTAGAATATTTTGGTTTAAATATATGTAAACAACAACAAAAGCCTGCTATCATCAGGGAACAACTCATTTATGCACAAAATGTAACTAAATTCTCCACCTCGTCACACCAGCTGCTTAAAGCATGGACTGAGGAAAATAACTAGGGTTAGTCTGTCTATATGCATACACTGTTTGGTAAAGAGATTTTATTACAAGCTATCTTGCTGCTGGGTTTTTTTTCCCCCCACTTTTGAGGAAATGTATAAAATAAATGACATGCCTAAGTGAAAAAACAATAGTAATCATGCACAGATACAGCTTGATGCTTGATATTGTTCCTTTAAAAAAATACATTTTTTTCTTTGATATAGAGGAAAGTGAGATTAACCAATTAACAGCACATCTCTGCCTATCACATATCAACAATAAAAAAGTTAAAACAAAATTCTGAACTGTGTACATACAATGTAACTTGTACATCCACTGAAACATATACAGTTCTGAACTAAGCCGTGTGATTTTAGTCTACAACGTCTAAAATCTCTACAGACTCTACACATTTAAGGTCTCACATTGCAGTATGGAACAGCGAGGAACATAAGTAGCTATTTATGTGGCTAATTATCAAGTTTTCAAACAAACTCACAGCTGCATGAGCACACTCATGTGCATGTCTACTGACGTGCTTTTGATGATAAGAGCTATTGTTAAAAAATACTAGCTCAAAATATTTAAGCCAGCTTACACCACAATCCTTTTTATTATAATTAAGAAGAACACTTCATGGGTCATAATTGACATATTAATTTACAAGGAGGAAGGCTCCTGACCAGCATAACTTAATATACAAGAGGAAAAATAGAAACTGTCACTTTGATGCAGCAAGATTATATGAGCTGAGTAATATTACATGGGAGGGTCACCCAAGTCTGGTTCCTAACCCATGTTTTCTGATACCAACTCTTGTTTTTTTCTCTTCTGTATACTAATTACTATGATTTATCTTTCCCCTTATAAAGATTAATCACAGATGGTTTTGTTATAATTAAAAGGGAGGAGTTTAAAACTGATCAAAACCACTTTATCGGTACAATATGATAAATAAATAGCTATACATAAAAAAATATTGCAACTGCTCTTGCTTTCAAATAAGGCCCCAAACAGTGTCTTGCAAGCAGTGATTCTAATTTAAATAATTTCTTTTTAAAAATCAAATACTGGAAGTTAGAAGCAATTGATGTAATTTGTGTACATTATTTGTATCAAAAGTATTTCACACACCTTTACTCACTCTGCTCAAAGTCCATGCGTGGCAAATATGAAGACCAGTATAATTGTCTATTCGTTGCTAAGTTCTATGCATGGTACCAAAATGACCCAAATAAATCTTCGTCAATTAATGAACTTCAAATTCAATGCTCTGACCCAAAGCTATGGGATCCCTTCCAATGTATATAACTCCTAGACTAAAGCCTTAATATTTCATGTTTTTTCACTGCAGAAAGAGAAGTGGAAACCTTACAAATTTATAGGCTGAATAAAGCCAGCTTAAAAATTTCTTATTAATCATCAGATTCTGAGTTTCACTTCTCTTTACCTTTCGTTAATCCAACAGATATATACATGCATATAGAAACATAAGGTATTTTGGACTCCTGAGCTACTAATGTGTTCAAAATGTACAACTGCTTTGAAATAAAATCAGTTTTGCCATTAGGGAGACGTTGATTTCTATTGTGAAATGGACTGAACAAACTAAAAACCACTGTGTTAAGAACAAAAGCACAGTTTCTGTATGTCTGTATTAAGTGTTCACGTATGTCTATCCACATCTTACTAGAATACATAAATTACAACAAATTAAAATATTTTAAACAAAAAAAAAATAATTACATGTTTTTACTTTGCAAATCACTTTACAAGCGATAACCTAATTTAATTAATATATCTCAATGAAAACTTCATGACAGCAAATCCAGAAACAGAAAAATATTTTTAATGTGACTTCTAGGCATGTATCTTATCACACCTTGGGCTGCAGGTAAAAATATAGACAGGGCACTGTATTTGTGTAAATAACCTTGAACTTTCTATGACAACACAAAACTCCAGTGCAGATACACCCAAGTCACCTTTAGGCATACCAGTCAAGGCATAAAACCCACAGTAGCTGCAGTAATAGGGACCTTAGCGAGGACTAATTTACCATCTTAAAAAGCAGAATCATCCTGTATTGTGTTCAGATGTCTGGCTCATTTTGGTAATTAAGCAAAGGCAGAAAGCTAAAACTGGACAGGGAAGGATGTGGGGAGCTGCAGTTTGCAGGACTCCTTTCCACTCTTGTACCTGAACGTGTCCCTGCACTGAGCACTTCTGGTCAGCATCGCTTGGCCTCCAAATCATTGAATCCCCTAACTCTACACCCTCTTACAGTTTCTCTTTTCTGTAGTCATTTAGCTCCATATCTTGTTTCCCTCCATTTTATCTAAGAATGCCTTCCCTTTTGATATTCCTGAGTCCCAGGGTGGGTCAGCAAGTACCACCTGTGAAACTGTGGCTGGGTTTTACCAGAAAGAGAGAAACTTTGGTTGTAAAACTCTATTCCAGAAGGGAGGAAAAGCAGCAAAAAGGTAGTTAGTGGCAGGAGACAGATTCTTCTGTCTGGTCTGAGTTTTGAGAGAACATTAAAGCTGGAGTTCTTGGGATTGTTCTGAGTCTGGTTTCACCCCTGGCTAAAATCTCATGGGTAGCACCCACACACCCAGACTCATGAGAACTGGCCAAACCAGAGCCTCAATGAGAAAGAAGCCATATTTTAGAGCTGCTGGTATTCATGGGCACCGTGTCCAAGGAGAGAAATGACTGGGATGGAGAAGAGGTATTTCATGTTTTCTACCTAAACTTCCCAGCAGAATTTGGGCCTTTTTAGACCCTGAATCATGCTAATATGGATTTCTGTCAGCCAGCTCAAAAGCATGCAATTTACACACTCTGGAGTGACTGAGATATTTTTCCTACTTGGGTATCTTTAGTGCAGCTGTGCAAACACCAACTCAGTTTTCACTGAGACAACAGGTAGAAGCTGATATGCCTGTGAGCTGGTGTTGTTATGGATGCAAGAAAGGTTTAATAGCTTTGTCAGCTTCTCAGCTGTATAAATTCGTACTCTTCAATGTTCACACTGGCTGCGGGTCCAGCCTTTAAAAATGAATGTGGATGTCAAAAGGGTCAATGTGGCACCTGGATCTGACTGTTCATGTACACAGTAGCAATTGGGATGAGCTGTGCAGGCAGCCCTATAGCTCACAGCAATGTATCACTGTGGATCACAAGGGCTCTCTGCTTCATCATCAGGCGGGTAATAAGAAACATGGCACAACACTTAATTCACTCTTTATTCAGTTCTTACTTTTTCTCCTATTAAAAAAAAAATAATATATATATATAGATATAAATATATACATATATATATATACCAATTACAGTAAACTAGGGTGATGATTTTATGACAGGGACAACTGCATGTTAGGAACTGAACTGAAATTGCATCTTTCTGTCATGGAACAGACATCAGATGTAATGACTTTTAGTCATTCTTATCTCACTGTGGATTTAAACCAACAATTGCTTGGTCTGGATGTCCTTTGCAATTGCCTAAACCCACACACAAGAAGCCATTATATTCCCTCAAGTTTCAAAAAGCTGTCCTGCTAAAAGATGCCAGAGCATCCATACCTTCCCAGTAAAGGAAATACCACAAATTTTTACCTAGTTGCAAACAAACATAAAGAACCTACACCATGAGAGTGAAAGCAAAAGTCAGTAATTATCTTGAATTTGCTTACAAATTATGTGTTTCGTTTTAATCAATGAAAGTATAGTTTCTGTATCGAGGAATCTAAAATATAGGAGATGTTAAAATCTTTTTCTAGTTCTTATTTTATGTCCATATTTATGCCAAAAAAAAATAAAGTTCAGGATTTTGTATGTGTTACTGTATAAAGTTGTAACTTTAATCCAAAAAAATTTATGTAACATCAGTCCTTCTGTTAACTTGTGTGCCCCATAGAAAGTGTTCCTGACAATATTTTAATTTTAGTAAGGCTGAATGAGATAAAAAAAAAAAACAAAAACAAAAACAAACAAACAAACAAAAAAAAAAAAACATGCCATTCTAAGCAGATGGTTGTCACAGACTGCATACCACAACTAAGAGTTACTAAGAGTTTATGCAGCTTGATATACTATAAAAAATTCCTCCACATAAATGCTGAATGAAATAAGTCTTGGGAAACACTTCAGAAAGATAATTAATTTTTATTATTTTTCTATTTCTCAAAGTCTTTTTTTAACATATCTATCTATGTTAAACTACCCACGCCTGCTGGCATATGTAGAGTCTCTGCAATGCTGTGGCTCCTGCAGCAAATTCCCCGTGTTTCTACATTTTCACTAAGAGTGAAAAACAAGCAGCCCCCACCTCAGAGCAGGACTACTGCAGGCATTTCTATAGGCTTGACAATAGAAATTATAGAGTCTAAAATAAAATTACAAATAAATTCAAGAGGCATCAAATGTCTTTCTGAAATGTAAGCTAAATATAAGCTATTTTCACTTTACTTCCCACTTACTTTCTGAATACCAGGAGTTATTTCAGAAACAGTTCCATTAGGGTAGCAGAGGTCACATACATGGTTATTTAAGGAAGCAGTCTGTGTCTTTCAAATGGATGCAGGATTCAGTAAATCTGAAGGGACTTAAGTAATCCTTTCACTTATAGGGAGAAACATGAACTTTGGCAAAAAGCCATGTAGAGGTCACACACTATTCACAAGCTTTTTTTTTTGTCAAAATATTTAAGCAGCTATATAAAACTTTGTTTTGCCCAATATAATATTCCTTCATTTTCTCTTTCTTCAACTGCTGCTTTCTCCATGTTTCACCTCTTAGCTTTTCAAATGAGTCATTTACAGTCACTGTCTAGTTTTCTTTAAATTGCTGGTGAAAAATCACAGGACCTATTAAAGTTTATCACTGCCATGTACCCAGTGTCCTAGGCACTGTACTTAACCAATAAAAAGAGATATGCGTGTTCCTGAATTGGAGAACTATTGCAACTGCCAGCAACTGCCTATGGCTAATCAAAAAATTAGTCATCCAGTCATGCAAGTGTCCAGTCAGCAGCAATCACTATGTGATATCCATGTAAGAATATAAATGAATATTTTGATTCTGATCAAATTATCTACTCTTGATGTAAGGAAATAAAATGCCTTGTGTAGGCTCACACTGGTAAATTGGAATTATTTTATGACTTAGAAAATAATGACTTAGACAATAATAAAATTATTTTCTTTTTGTCTACATACCTGTCATTTAAAAAAAAAAAAA
>VXBW01006310.1:58815-87391 GCA_013400375.1 Thinocorus orbignyianus | reverse complement strand
CCTGAGCAGTAAAGACTGAAGCAAAGAAGACATTCAGCAGCTCCCCCTTCTCTGCATTCTCTGTCACCATGGCACCTGTCTCATTCAACAATGGGCCAACATTTTCTCTTGTTTTTCTTCTGCCTCCAATACACTTGAAAAAAAACCTTCTTGTTGACTTTGACATCCCTTGCCAATTTTAATTCCAAGGAGGCCTTGGCTTTCCTCGTTTCATCCCTTCATACTCTAACAACATTCTTTTAATGTTCCCAAGTGGTCAGTCCCTTCTTCCACATACTGTAAACTTCCTTCTTTCAGAAGCTCCCTTCTCTAACATGCAGGTCCCTGACTTCCCTTGCCTGACTTTTTGTCTTGAGGAGGTACCAATCCTGAATTTAGAGAAAGAGATATTTGAATATTGTCCAACTCTTGAACCCCACTACCTTCCAGATCCCTAACTCATAGGATTTTATTGAAAAGGCTGATATTAGCCTTCCTGAAATCCAAGGTTTCAATCCTATTGTTGTTGAGCACATATTCCCCACTATTTTGAACTCTTTTCATGATCCCTGCATCCATGGCTGCCCCCAACCCTAATGTCCTCCACCAGTCCCTCTTTTTTTTTGTCAGAACTAGGTTCAGTAGTACACCGTTCCTTCTTGACTCCTCTAGAGTAGTACAGAACTATGTTACTCCTGCAAGTATCACAGGTGCTAGTAAAGAAAGAGACAGAGGGAGAAAAGGTTTGGATATGAGAGGCTGTGTTTCAGAACTATGATTAAGACATATGAGTGTGTGTTTCCGTGCCTTTGCATACTTGCACAAAATTTCCAAAAGCTCTATTGGTCACCTAAACAGACAAGCACATGGCTCAGGCACAAATGAAAGTTAAATGCAGCATTTCTCTTAAGGTCTTCCAGTCTGTTTCATACACTCACACAAAGTGAGAGTGGGGGATGAATCTTTGCAGAGTCAAATGGTACAAGGCAGAGCTTCTCATGCTCAGGAGCTCTTAGGGTGCTGGACTGATTGAATAAACTGTTTAAGCACAGGCTAGAGCTGGCAGCAGTTTAGTCAAGGAAAGTTAAGAAACATATCCAATGTGTTCTGCTCTCTTCCATTACTTGTGTTCTCCTTATGCATACACACAATGAGATCAAGTAGAACTATTTAATGATAATTTTGGGGGAAAAGTTGGTGGAACATTTACAGCACAAGAAAATAAATATTAGGAAATTAAAAGCAGAATCTACTTGCTTTTGTGCCTTCATTTTGTTTTAAAAATATTTTAAACCTGGTAAAAGCGATAATCTAAACATGAAGGATCTCTCTATCTGTGTTATGGAATATTTCCAAAAAGTATTTTAATTTGTCTGTTTGGTTTTCGTATGAGCTGTTGTAACAGCTGAGGGATCTTGTGAGTATTATCTGCAGTGCATATCAACATTTTTATTTGTATTGATTCTGTTCTATTTTACTGAAGGTATCAGGTTTATAACAAGGATGATGAAAGCACTACTTGGTCATAAATTACCATTACAAAACTTACTATTTCTCTTTACAGTATCTGGAATAAACACGTACTCCATAAATCCTGGGTTTATTGAAGGAAACTAAGGACACTGAGCACCTTGCAGAACAGTACTTCAGTGGGTGCAGTGGTTCAGAAATGGCCTCTAAAACTCTGCTATCATGTTGTCACAGGGGGTCTAACACAGAAGAAAAATGTCCCAATTCTGATTCAGACTTTACATGGCTAAAGTGCAAGTACAGTTTTCTGCACTATTTCCTCTCAAGTTATATCATAAATCA
Organism: Thinocorus orbignyianus; assembly: GCA_013400375.1. NCBI lineage: Eukaryota > Metazoa > Chordata > Aves > Ciconiiformes > Thinocoridae > Thinocorus > Thinocorus orbignyianus. The sequence goes on along the minus strand of VXBW01006310.1, from coordinate 85,600 downwards.
TAAATAACAATAGACTGATGCTCATCAGTCTGTTTCCTTTGAAGATAAACGTGTTCAATTCACAACAGCTGTGTGCACCTGTGTGCAGGAAGTACAGAAAAGAGTAAGGAATGGAATGGGTGATACCAAAGAATTAGTGAACCATTTCTGTAGGATACAGACTTGCAAAATGGACCATTTTCTCAGTGTGCACTGCAGAGTCTATGAACCGATTTGCTGTTGGTATGGCTACAGTACTTAGTGCACAATCCTTTTCAAAATCTTACCATTCAAAAACCTACAAGTAGTCAAGCTGCTAGAAAATGAGACTAGCAGAGTCGAAACTGCTTTTCTGAACTGATCAGAGTGCATATAGAATATGATTTAAGTAAAGTTTCCTATATGGACACTTGAACGTTATATTTTCTGGATAATTCTCTTTCACCCATTTAAGGCACTGACATGTCTGAAGAACATAATTTATTTAGGCTTTTAAAATGGTATCTCATAAAGTTATCTCTCCAGAGAGTGCTTGTATATGCGGTCTGCAAAGCCTTTCATTTTTTTATGACGCTCTCTAGGTCTTCAAAATAAAAGGCACTGCCACATGCGCCCACATAATTTTTGAGGGAACTTCATGAGAACCTCTTTAATGTCATAAATAGAAATAGATGGTTTAGGTAAAGCAAGATAAAGAGATTCATGCTTTGCTTCCTCTTAGATCAGAAGCTCTAAATTGTACTCTTAGGAACTGGAAGAAAAAGTAAGTTTGAAGCCTGAGTTTGGTGACCCACAGTAGGTTCAAATAAATACAAATGATCTAAAGTTCAAATGCTTTTTTAGACCTATTTCAGGCTTTCATGTTTTTTTGCTTTTTTATACCTGAGATAAAAATCCAAATAAAAGAATATTTTCAAAGCAGCATTCTACTACTTTTTCTGCCCCTCTCAGTCAATATATAATTTGTATATAAAAATAGATAAGACTGCAAAAGGCTTGCACCCCGAGCAAAGACAGTTTAAGAAGTTTCTGGAGCTGAAAAAAGGAAGGGAAAATAGCCACAGTATCTCATTTCCCCTCACTTCCGTATTCCTGTCCCGCTTAACAGTAGAGAGCTGTCAGCTCTTTTATTTCATAGACATTCCTGCATCATCTATGCTGATGGTGTCCTTTCTCATTAATATTTCTGCACTTTTTCAAGGTTCCAGTCATTCAGTTTCATATTTCTCCTTTGTAATCTGTGTCTTCCAGAAATGCTTGCAAACTTATATATATATATATATACACATACCAGAAATTTTATATTTTCTTCCTTTCCTAGGTAACTTTCCTGTGTTTCATAGCCATGCTGAATGGTATATACCTAAAGCCTTGCGTGAAGAGCCACAGGTTTAAGCATAGTTTACTAAAATTTATTTTTCACAATCTTGCAAAACCAACGTAAATATTTTGAAATTTTTTTATTGTTCAATTTATTATTACCAACAGCAAACTTTCAGTTTCTTAGAATGTGCACTAGCTGTGTGCTATCCTATTTTCCCCTGATCTCAGAAGCTATGGTGTAGTTTAGGTATAGTCAACCTGCAAATGAGGTTCTGCAAAGTCATACTGTTGAAATGATGAGAAAACCTTTCACAGAATCACAGAATCTTCATAGTTGGAAAGGACCTCTGAGGTCATTGAGTCCAACCACATGCACATGAAAAAAACGAACCCCTCAAAAAAAATAGCTCAACCCAACAATCTCTTCCACTAAAGCACACATCTACACTTTTCTTCTGAGGATGGTGACTCCACCACTTCCCTAACTCTAGCAGATCCAAGACACTACTTAGATGGCAACTTTATCAAAAACCTGAGGTATTAGGAGGTTTTTTTCAGGTAGATATCAGTGGAGGTTTTGAGAAGCCTCTGAGTCCTCAACAATTCCCACACTGGGGGTTGCTGAGTTGCTTTCTCTCATGGGTCTTAGAGTACAGCCAGTGAAAAATCTGTCAAGAGGGCACAACGCCATTTTAATACCATAATTTTTTATTTAAAGGTTTATTAGCTTTATTTCTCTGGAAAATACCTTCTTCTTGCCTGTCTCAAGCTCTTTCTTCCAAATAAGATTACTTTCTACATTAAAGTTTCTCAGATATCACATGAACATATTCTCCTTTGCTTTAATAAAGAGAACTCTCAATAGGCTTCAGTCAAGTCTGATTTACTGTCAGTAAAAGTAACATTGTCAACATACAGTCGTAGGCTTATTGTACTATGGCATGATTTAAATCACTTCTACATGCCGTAATACTTAAGGTTAGCTAGACAAGAATCAGTTGTCCTTGGAGAATTGCTCTAAATACATGTGAAGAAAAATTTTAGAAATTGAGAACATATAGAGAGACAGTGTCCAGACAGCATGAATGAAGTTGTTAATATTTATTCTCCACTTAACATTTAATTAAGAGGAACTTAATTAATATTTATTTCATACACTTAATTGCTGAGGGCCTGTTTTGTAAACAGTGAAATTCATGTAATACATTCGTACAAATTAGTTCTACATCAACACTCTGCTTCTTCCAAATACAAGAAAAAAAGAAAAGCAGAATAATGGCAATGTTAATAAAATTGTTTTAATCCACTTTTATTTTTGGAGAGATAGATAATACCAATGACTTGAGCATGCTGGCTCACATCATGGAAGAGTGCATATTGATGATCCCACTGTAGGCCTGGGGAGTAATTCCTTCCAGTCACTGACCAGTTAGCTTCTTGGTAGTGTAGCGAGTGTGATGCAGAAGAGGATAGTTTCTGTTATTGTGAGCATAAAGATCAATACTGCAACCTGCAGTACAGATGAATACATCAAAAATTGCCTAAGCATACAATATTCAAGTTTTCTGCCTCTTGTGCCATAAAATCTAAACCAGATAATGAGGGATCAAAAGCGATAGCTTGTTTGTTCTTTCGCTTGCAGAATCATTTTTCAGTATTTTATTTACCAGTGAGATATCAAGTCAATTTAAAAAACTCAGAAGTAATTTTTGATATGTATTTTCATTGGGTTTACGTGTTAGGTAGGAAACATTTTTTTTAATGAAATAGTAAATTGGAATTTATTCTTAAATAAAAGATATGCCAGTGTTTAAATTTTGTATCTTCCTTGATTAAATGAGGTGTCAGATCATGCCATGATCTACAACCCATGTAACACCACTCTATAAACTCCGGCTGCTGCCACAGAGAAATGTTAGGATTTGATCCTGTAAATTCCTTTACGGAATGTTCAGCTGGAAGGTGGTGCTAAAAGGAATTCTGTTAGTACACCTTTTTCTAAAGAGGTTGAAAATAACAAAGCACTATCAAATATGAGACAGTGTAATAAATGTAAGTAAGACTTGTTCTTTGTACATTTAAAGCCAAATAACAAAATCCTATTCCACCACAGACAAAGATCATTCCTGATTTTCAGTTTTGTGAACTCGTAACAACTTAATCAGTGTTAAGGGTGCCTAAACAGTGAATAGTAGGGCCTTTTAAATCTAATGACCCCAGCTGAAGTGGTGACAGAAGGGGAAATGGGATGCACACATCATAGATGGACCAGAACCCAGCTTTCTTTACTAGAATTACACCAGCGGTAAATAACTGGTCTACTGCAGTTAAAAAAAAAACACAATCAAAATGTGTAAATGACAATTCAAAAATGTAGTGTACACACAGAGGATGAATAATTATTATTTATGTGGTTAGTAAAATAATCACAAATGCTACATAGGCTATATCAATTAATCTCTGAACTGCCAAGTGCTATTCATGAAAAAATAGAAATGCAAACATTCACAAAGAAGAGAACAGAGAGGAGAAAAAAGGATGACTATAAATATCAGCCCTCTAGAATACCCAATGATTCTACATACAGAAGCATCTTTCAACCTTCCTTCTTCAAGTGTAAATGTCTCAGCAGTATTCTTGCAAAACAAATACAGCTCTTGAATCAACAAAGGTGTGTTTCGTAACAAAATCAGAAAAGCAAACTTCTCATTGCAATGCACATTTCAAAGGCAATTTGTATCTATGTGTCTTGTTAAAAGGTTTCTAAATACTTCAGAATCAAAAGGAAAACAAAAAATCGCTTTTATATTTGGCAGGAAGCAAGGAGACGCTTATTTGTATTTGCAGTGGAGTTTAGAACAAGTTCCTTTCATTAAATGTTTCTTCCCTGCATTGGGTAGAATCATAGAATCAGAATCACAGAATCATAGAATGGTCCGGGCCAGTAAGGACCTTCAAAGGTTACCTAGCCCAACCTCCCCACAGTCTGCAGGGACATCTCCAACTAGACCAGGTTGCCCAGGGCCTTATCAAGCCTCGCCTTGAGTATCTCCAGGGAAGGGGCCTCAAACACCTCCCTGGGCAACCTGTTCCGGTGTTCCACCACCCTCAGAGGAAAGAACTTATTCCTAATATCCAATCTGAATCTGCTCTTCTCCAATGTAAAGCCATTGCCCCTCGTCCTATCACTGCAGGTCTTTGTGAACAGACTCTCCCCAGCCTTCCTGTAGGCGCCCTTCAGGTACTGAAAGGCTGCTATTAGGTGTCCCCAGAGCCTTCTCTTCTCCAGGTTCAATAACCCCAGCTCCCTCAGCCTGCCCACATGGCAGAGGTGCTCCAGCCTCCTGATCATTTTCATGGTCCTCCTCTGGACTCATTCCATCAGGTCCATAACCTTCCTATATTGAGGGTTCAAAACCTGCACACGGTACTCCAGGTGGGATCTCACCAGAGCAGAGTAAAGTGGGAGAATCACCTTTCTGGATCTGCCAGCAATGCATCTTTTGATGCAGCCCAGGATGTGACTGGCCTTTTGGGCTGCAAGTGAACACTGCCTGCTTATGTCCAGCCTCTCATCCATCAGCACTCCCAAGTCCTTTTCTTCAGTGCTGCTTTCTAGTACCTCATCCTCTAGTTTGTATTGACAGTGAGCATTGTTCCAGCCCAGGTGCAGAACCCCACACTTGCTGTTGTTGAACCTCATGAGATTCACCTGTAGCACAAATTTAACTCACCAACATAAGTCTTTCTTTCTCTGCAATTAAAAAATAATCCAGAAATTTATTCCAGATTTTTAAGTTAAACAGAAGAGCATAGAAGATAATCCTTAGGACATTTCAGAGTGTCAGGGACCACAGGGATCCTCCAGTCCAACGCAGGTCCTGCCCAGACCAGGTTGCTCAGGGTTTTATCCCATGGGAGCTGGAAACCTTCCAAGGGGGGAGGTAGCACCTTCTCCCTGGGCACTGGCCCCACTCACTTGCCATTCTCAGGGGGAAAAAAGCTTTCCCTTATCTTCAGCGTCTCTGGTCCTGCGCAGCTCACTGCTGGAGAGAACCTGGGACCTACTCTCCAGAGCTGCTTCCAGCCCCACCAGCATCTCTGCCAATACTTTGCCTGCCCAGGGCAGGGCTGCCCAGTGCTCCTGCCCCAGGTGCATGGAGGTCCCGTCAGCCCCTTCCTCCTGCCAATCCTGGTCACTATGGATATCAAGCCTGGTCCTCAGTCCAAGGATTCAGAATTTTTTTCTGATCGATTTAATGACTTCTGGATGTTGCCCCTAATATTTATCAGTTTTTATGGTCTGTAATACACAAAATAAACTGAGATGAATTACACCCATATAAACATCAGAAGAGCTTAATTCTCACCAGTAAAAGGTATTAGGCTATCTGACCTGTTGGCTAGCCAGTATGATGGACTTTCCCAGAAGTACAACCTCTAATACACATGATGTTGGCAAGGCCAACAGCCTGGCAGTGTGATTATTTCTAGGACAGACACACTTGCAAGACATCATTGTGCTGACACAGATGTACAGGAAGTCATGCATCTGGTTACTTTATTTAAGTAGCTGGCTGCTTTAGTGGGGACTGTAAACATCGAGATAAATTTTCAGGCCGTTTCTGTGAACTCTTTTGTCTGCTGAAAATTTAGCCCAAGCGTATAGTATCACTCTAGTTGTCAAGAGCTGTGCAGAAAATCCAGAAAGAAAATGGAAGTATAGACAGAAAAGAGGTTTGAAGGTGGGAGGAGGAGGGATAAGGAAGGTACAAGCTATTCTTTTACATTTTTTGTCTTTTAATTATTACTGATAAATGAACAGAATAGCATTTACAAATGCAGACGCCAGTTATTTTCTGTGCGCATAAGAATTCACACCAATAGCATTACTCACTGCTTTTGTGTAACTCCGAACAGTGAGTAAGCCTTGAAATCTCCTGATTGTCTCATTAAGAAAGCTCCATTAAGGAACTGTAAAACAATTTGCATTACTTAATCTTCTGAATCCAGATAAGGCTTTAATCAATTACAGCCATTGACTATAGGTGCATAGTATAGCAAGAAGCCTGATGGATTCAGCTAGGAGTCAGCTGGGTCAGTTTATCTTTTTTGTCACAGACAAAAAGTTATCAAAATAGCTAAACAAGTTATATAGCACATGAGGCAAACAGCTCATTGTTTGGGAAAACAAACTGATTTCTTATGTGGTAGCCTGAGACACAAAAAGACCTCAGTAAATCCATTCTCAGAATTAAGACAGGGAGAATTTGGCTGCAGTTTAAGCTGCAAGTTTACGAGGAAAATTAAGGGAAAATTCTCCCGCCTATAGGCAAATATTTAAATATCATGTGATGTGTTGCACTATCAAACTGCAAAGCTCTTTTCCTACCCTTTCAATTCGGAATGTGTTTTGTCTGCTCCATTTCCAATGAAAAATAGGCTATCAAGAGATTTGGGAAGACCGAATACACAGTAGAATATATTTACACACAGTGTTCCTGTGTGAGGAGTGACATCAAGCTGTGTGTTCCAAGTAGTAAGTACCTAGCACTTTTTGAAAAATATGCCCATTCAATAATGTCTCAAGCTGTAAACACAATATTTTATTAAACTAGTTTACAGCATCAGGTACATGGAGACATATAAAATAAGGAAAATACAATTTTTGAAATAAATATTTCTGAAATTCAACATACTTTAGGAATAAAACAAAGAAATAATTTAAACAGCAAAAGGATGTAGCATAGCAGTATTTTGTACTCAAAACATGCAAAACAATGCTTTTCCAAAGAATTCCAGACTGTGAATCCAGAAAAATCTCAGCTGAGACCCAAAAAGTACGATCAGCCAGGTATAAAGAATATTTATCTTTTTGTCCTTTACTGCTTGCTTTTAGAGCAAACAACCGTAACACACAGAAGCGTTACATGTAGCAAAATGAGTTTTGTTCATTAGAGAAAATTTGACATTAAGTTTGAAATAGCGGAAATAATTTTGTTACAGCTGAATGAGAAATTGAAAGGTAACCAGCTGGTAAACCAGTAAATTGTGATTTTGTGAGCTGTGAATTTGATTCACAGACAATTTTAATAAATAATCTTTAAAATAAAATTAATGTTTCTTAATTCAAAAGCATGTAGAAACATTCCTACATGTTTTAATAATGCTAGTCAATGCACAATGAGACCATGTATTACTGAGATGTTACTCAGTTCTTGTTTAAGATGCAGACCAAATTATAACAACAAATTCAGCAGCGTTTTAAGAACTAGAAGCTAAAGAACAGGAAACTATAATTGCACAGAGAAGTGTGTGGGACATGGATGAAGGAGTAACTCATTCCATATTGTATAGACATAATCTTTAGTTTTATAACTATCATATTACCAACATGTGTATGCAAGTTAAAGTAATTAAAATGTGTTTAAAAATAGTGATAAAAGATGTCAAATTGTGATGAAGAGTCAAAAAAGTTTTGAATTAACCTGGCATGTTTTGCTATTTCCCATTTGAGATGGGGGTGGAGCACTTCTAAATCCTGCAGTACCAAATTTATGTTCCATGTTGTGTATATTTATTACTCTTCTAAATGTCATACGTTTGTGAATATTACTTTTAAAACAATATTTGGGTAGTACAGCAGTAGCACAGCTACCCTCAAGAAAAAAAACAAGTCATGTTTTTGACACTTAACAGATACTGTGCACGGCAGGTCAATATTTGACGATGGCGTGCAAGTCTACAGTGAAAAATGTCAGGTAGTTGAGCTTTAATGCCATTTCTGCCATTGTTGATGGTATGGGGCTACAATACTGTGGCAATGGACTTCCCTCTCTCCTCCACTCATATCAGCTTATCTATTCCTTTCTATGCCACAATTTCCTGACCTCATCTTCTTAGCCCATGCTTTGTATAAGTGTATTTATTTGCTTTTTACACATTCAGCTTTGAAGAACACTAGGAAAAAATAAAGGAAATAAATAAGAAAAATTCATTGCCACTAATCTGTAATGTACGTATGCTATGAATAACATTTGACCTACTTGAGTCTTGAACTGGTGTCCTTCATTAACACTACATACAATTATTTTTAGTGCAAAAAGTTGCCAAAGTGCACCTGAAGGTCTTACTCATAAATATAACTGATGACCTGCTAACTCATCTGATGTTTTAAGAACAGCTAATTTTTTTCTCCCATCTTTAATATTTCAGCTGAATTTTAAAGCCATAAACAACTTGGACTTCAAATTTTCAAAAAAAAATATAAAGAACAGTATTCTCAGAAATTATTAAAAAACGTTTCACACAATGCACAGTTCTGCTTCAAATGCCATTGAGGTTAAAAAAAAAAAAACACAAAAAGCAAACCCAAAACAAACAAACAAACAAACAAAATCCCACAAAAAAAAATCAGCAAACAAAATCACCGAACACCACCAAACAAATCAGACTGAGGATTGAAGATTTGTGGGACCAGCAAGATAAGTAACCAGAACTGAAGTTAATGAAGGAGAAGTGTCTTTGCTTTCCACTAATAAGTCTTGAACTGACTACTGCCAGAAACAAGACACTAGACAAATAAATCCTAAATTACATGATATGTTTCATTACTTAAATCTTGTGATATCCTTTCTATTCTCTTGACTACTGTAAAGAGACAAGTACTCTGTCAGCAGGTTGTCATCTGTATTATCACTGGACCATGTGTGCTCCTTGAAAAAGAGTAGCAATATCTGGAATGCTACGAAGCCTGTAGACTTGAGTCGTTCTTAATGACAAGATCCAGAACCCAGTAATTGTGTTAAGAATGTTAGAGTAAAAAAGATCTTCCAGATGCCTTGTAGAGTCTAGAAAATATCCTGCCTGAGGTTACATAACTGACTTGTAACCATCAAACAGTCCCACTTGCCCTGTTAGAAGTCCTGATCACTTGAATAGCGAGACTGGAAGCAGATGAAGCTGAATCTTGTCATATCAGCCCTTTTTTCCAACTCAGTATGCAGAATTTGTTACACACTGAGACACCCAGGACATGAGAAGCCCACCACCCCCTCCACTATCCAGAGCAGATACTGAAACAATTTTTCCCAGTTCTCTGCAAAATCTTCTGTCCTTAGGCACAAAAATTATTGCAGTTTTTCTGTTCTCTGATTCACTGAATAATTATTTTTATTTTCCAGTTGAAAAAGGTTCAAAGGGTGACATTAAGGAAAGATGATCCAAAGAGTTGCAGAAAGCTAAGGGACTTCTGAATTCAGAGAGCAGAATTTGAACCTCAAACTTCTATGCTTCCTTAGGCCCTAAAGTATAACTTTAAGGAAGGAGGATTTTTTGCCTGTTTTTAATATCCTATAATTCATGCAAATTCTTTTCAAATTACATTTTTCCATTTTATGTTCCAGTAGATACATCTTTTAATTTATATAAAACCATGAACTCTACTACCAGTATATCTCAGATTTTTACCTTGCTGCTCATTATCCAACCATTTGAGGGGAAAACTCTGCTGTCTTATTTCCTTTTCCTTCATCTTTCTTAAATATTTGGGTTTTTAATTCTCAGATGACAAGAGAACTTCAGCATGAATTTTAAAGATGTTAGAAACAATCCTGTTTTGTGACTTTATTTATTTAATATAAAATCTGACTTTGTGTCATAGAACAACTGTGTTGCTTTCCACTTTCTCTAACTTTCTGTGAGAAAGTAATGCATACAAATCATTTTACTGTTTAAAACTTTTGAATAAAACATGCTAACCTTGTCATACTAAGTGACAGACAGAAATGTCACCATTGTTTGCCTGGGACAAATAATCTATATACTTCATGTATAATTCATCTGATCTTTAAGAATGTTTAACAATATTGAATTTAGATAAATTTCAATAGTGTGGTGCATCAAGTTCCCTTTATCAATTTACATGTGTGCCTCATCAATTTAAGTCTGTATCTTTATCACTCTATTTCTATGTTAACTCTGACAGTTCAGAGGTTGTTCTTATTTTATAGCACGCAGACATTAGCCTGGCCCAAGTTGTATCATTCAGTACCCTCCTTGTGACCTTCTCTGTGCTGTTCTGAACTTGAGAACATACAATAAACCAAGGTTGTACATCCATCACAGTAGTATTAGCTGCAGAGACACATATCTAGTAACAGCTTGTCTTAGGGCCGGCGGATACTGAAAAGGGGTTGAAACACTAGTCTCGATAAGATTTAAATCCCTCCCAAAACAAGATTCCAATCCTTTCCTAAAGCTTCCTGTCCATCAAAACTGAAAAAGAACAAATCTGAAAACAAAGATTCCTGAGTGGCAGTGGCAAGGCAAAACTTTTTATATTAATAATTTTATGGTTTACGTATTATGCATTTTACATTTTACAGAGTCTAGTTGGAGGCCTGTAACTACTTGTGTTCCTCAGGGGTGAGTGCTGGATCCCATTTTATTCAACATATTCATCAATGACCTGGGTGAAGGGACAATGTATTGTCAGCAAGNTTTAGTCTGTAGAAGGAAAGACACAGAGGGGGATCTCACCAACACATATAAGTACGTAAAATGTGACTGTCAAAAGGACAGGGCCAGACTCTTCTCAGTGGTACCCAGTGACAGAGAAAAGGAGAACAGGCACAAACTGGAACACAGGAAATTCCATCTGAAAAAAAGGAATAACTTTTACTTTGAGAGCAACAGAGAGCTGTAATAGGCTGCCCAGAGAGGCTGTGGAGTCTCTTTCCCTGGAGATATTCAAATCCCTTCTGATCACTTTCCTGTCCAGCCTGCTGTAGGTGAACCTGCTTTGGCATGTTGATGATTTCTGAGGGTGTCTTCCAACGCCTACATTCTGTGATTCTGTAAAACACACGTGTACACAGGCATATATACACACTTGCACATGCAGAATCCTCCTAACACCCCTTAGCTGGAAGGGAAAAGGTGTGTGCTTGGTAGCTTATAAAGTATCGTTTTTGTGAAAGGTACCAGCCCTGCACTGTCCATTTTACATCTGGTCAATGCAGACACTTAGAGGGTTGTAATATGGCAGGATCAGGAACCTAAGAATTTTGGCTGGACATTACTGAAATGCAGTAATTTTAAGACATGCAGTAAACTTTTAAGAAAAAGGCTTGCATAATGCAAATACAAAAGGAAACTAAATCTATCTGAAAATTTTGTGAACCAACAGTAGGAAATCATAAACCACAGAACCACAGAATGATATGGATTTGGAAGAGACCTCTGGAGATCATCTAGTCCAACCACCCTGCCAAAGCAGGTCCACCTGGAGCAGGTTGCACAGGAATTTGTCCAGGAGGATTTTGAATGTCTCTAGAGTTGGAAACTCCACCACATCTCTGGGCAGCCTGTTCCAGTGCTCTGCCACCCTCAAAGGGAAGAAGTTCCTCTTGACGTTTAGATAGAACTTCTTGTGTTCAATTTTATGCCCATTTCCTCTTGCCTTCTCACTGGGCACCACTGAAAAAACACTGCCCCCTTCCAGTTCTCTTTCTTCCAGCGCTTGCTTAAAAAGTTTGTATGATGAATGCAGTAGACACTCTCAATGCTGGGAAGTGGGACAGAATTTCTGTTGTGGTAAACAAAAATTTTCCTAAAATTATTTTTCCTCAAATAGATTTTGAACTTGCTAAAGGCTTGCTACCTCATCATGTTTCTATTTCCCTGCCGAGACAAAAAAAGAGTATTGCAAATAAAGCAACAGAAAAAGTAAAAAAATACAAATCTGGAAAGAAGCACTGCCTGGAGTCTTCACAGGTTTTTATTGCTGTTTCCTGGATTAAAAAATTACAAAGTTTACTTCCAAGTACAGCTCTTCAAGCAATGGTGACCTGGTATGTGAATGAAGTTCCTAACTCCTACCTAAAACTCTTCAAAGTAGTATGAAGAATATTATATTGTTCTAAAGTGCATTCTGCTTCTACTTAAAAGAACAAAGAAGGATAATAAAAATACAAACCTTTAATGTTTGGTGTTTTTTCCACGTATGCATACACAGACTTTTTTTCCTGGGCAGACTGATTTAGTGTTTGGCACTAATTTTATCCAGGAGTAGCCCTGTAGAGGAAAATTCTAACATCTCTTTTGGCACAATTCTAGCTTTTCAGATCTCCCAAAGCAAATAGTTCACTTTTTTAAACACTTTTCCAAAATATTTACTACACCAGTGTCAGCAGATAAGCAGTAACTGGAATATTACAATTACAACTGCAGATGAAGAAGTAGTTTCAATACTTACTATCATTTGCAACGGGAAAAAAAAAAAAAAAAAAAAAAAAAAAAAGAAAAAAAATCAGGGTTTTTTGTGAGTTTGAACCTTAGCAAACTTCTTAAGCAACTCATGCAATTTGTTCAATACAGCAAGAAAGGGGGAGAGAGAATAAGGATTGTTCCCATTTCTCCATTTCCCTGTACATTTCCTTTTCATCTCTGTCCATGAATGAACACACCCGTGTTTGAAACACAGCTGTAAACTGTTGAATGACTTGTTACGCTTTTATTATGATGTATCTAAGAGTATCAAACAGGAATATGACCTGGAAATCCAGATCAAAAATCAGAGTTATCTGTATTCCTTAACAAAAACTAGATACTGGAATAATCCATCTTGGCTCCAAAAGTCTTAAATACATAAAGTTCAGCAAGATACTCCAGGTCTTTATGGTTCTTTTGAAAAAATTGTTTTGATTTGCAGCCAGGATAGATGAGGGTTGACAGCAATACCAATACCTCTAAATTATGGTGCTGGGATTTGCTGATCTGTGCATTCTCAAAACTAGAAGGCGAAAGAGAGACAGTATTTCTGTGTATGAATTTAGATAGAACTGCAAGAATGTTTAGGTCACCTGCAGGGAGATAGTTCCTGCTCTTCGTGCAAAATCTGATGAGTGACCTTCAATTTCCACTTTCCCTAGTCTCAAAGTCCGTTTAGTGCATGGGGTACAAAACTGTTTGTGTTGTTAAAAAATTTCTTCTGTTTTAAGAGAAGTTATGGAAGTAAATTAACATCTGTAAAGGCTTTTAAAATATTTAATTAAAGACTCTAAAATTTAAGTCCAGAACAAAAATTAATTATTTCAGTTGAGATCATCTTACCTGTCTGAACACAAACACACTAAATAATGTAATAGTTCACCCTGACCTGAACGAACTGCTATACGTTCTCACTTAATAGTCACATCCAAGTTAAAAGTTGTAGAAATAGTCAAAAAAACAGCAAATATTGTGACAACAAAAAATTCTAAGGAAGATGTTCTTCTACAATAAAGAACTAACCAACAGCAAACTAAATTAGACAGTTCTATTACTTCTATTTTTTCACCTTACTTTTTATGTTTTGTCCATCTTAAACTACTTAATCTCTGGACTGCTTTATTTTTTGTCAGTGGTTACACTCTTTTCTGTAGCAGAAAAACAACTGACAAGTGTCAGTTCTTTAGAAAATACTCTGAACTTTGCCACAAATTTCTACTCAGTAGAGATGTTTTGAATGGGATGGATTTCCTCATCAAAGAAATCGTATCCTGGTTCTCTGTCAGGAGAAGTCTCAGATGTTCAACTGCTGTATTCATCCTTCATTGGATCTTTCCTTTAGCAGTTTAGTAAGGGTGGTAAGCATTATGAATATCTGTGTGTTAACAAATTTGGATTGGAACCTTGAGATTTAATTATTGTTCCCTGAATCTAGAGTGAAATTCTTACATTAGCTGCAGCTATGTTACCTTCTAAAAGAAAGTTCAAAATAGGTAGAATTTTTTTATTAATTCCAATGAGTTTCATAGTAATTCTTTCCTGATAATACGTCGTAGTCATTGCATCCTTGAAAATTGGCTTTCCCTGTACAGGACCATTGTGTGAAATATTTACTTATGAAAACATAACCTCTATTATATTAATATAAGCAAACCAAAAATGGGTGGCTTAATCAAACTTAAGAATAGGAAAATACTAACACAAGTACTATTGAGTTTTCACTCTGTGCTTTAGGAAAGGCTATAAAGTAGAACTAGGCATTTCAGTTTGCTTCTTGAACTTTTCATCAGAACATCTGGAGCTGGCAAAAACAAAGTTGAAAGAGGAAGACTTATTTTTCAAATAATATATTTAGCAATATAGATACATACCATGGGATGAATACTTAAGGACATTATTTTTTCAGAAAATAATACTGTGGTGAATCGTAAACAAAATACCCTCCTTTCTCTTAGGTATTATTACTCAGTACTTCTGCACCTTTACAATCTGCACTAGCTCAGAAAACAGAGCTATATATATCCAGGTAGAAGTGTGCTTTCTTGGCCATGGGAGAAGTAAAACAATTACAACGCACTTTTTTGTTTGTTTGGGGGTTTTTTAGTTTTCACTTTTTTTCTATTTGTCTCATTCACATTACTCAGCAGTCTGTGTGGAAAAGAGCACAAATGTGCAAGAATTCCCTTGAAGAAATTAATGAGAAAGGAAAAAGAGAAATGAGGAAAGAACTATGTTTCTGCATTCACCTTTTCAGACAGAACAGCTCAGTGACCCCCAGACTTCTCCAGCCTATGAGGATCATGAGCAATTAATCTGAGGAAAGAAGTCTCCTTCTCTCTTTCTCCTGCAGTGGCAATCCATATGGGAAATCACTGCACTAGACATAAATGAAAATGAGAGAAAGGACTGGCAATATATAAAGGATGTAGCAAAAAAGAACTGCCTCATTGAAGAGCGTTAAGTCTTGAGACTGATCCCCAAATGGTGGGCTTTCATCTAAGGTCATGTTTTGTGTCACAGGCAGACTGGGTAACTGGTAAAATGCTGCTGTACAAGCTTAACCATGGACAACTGTAAATATGTATACTTTTATTAAAAGCTATAGAAATCTTTACTAAGGCAAATACATTTTTGGTACTCATGTAAATATTAATGCATTTTTCTCCAAAGGTTGCCCAGTTTTGGAGCCTATTAAACAACTGTGTTTGGACATTCTTGACAAGATTTAGCTTTTCATCTCAAGGCACTATCAAAATATTAAATCTAGTTTCTCAGCATGGGAGGGGAAGAGGTCAGGGAGAACTATTGCCCTTTACTAGGTAAAATAATAACTGAAAATTCTTCACTGCAGTTGTGTGATTAGATTAATTTTTAATTCTTTAATTTCATAAAGGGCAAATCTTCAAAGTATTTTTTCCATCTTCTACAATGCATAAAATTTAAAAATGTCATGATCATCAATCAAATAGCCATAATTACACAAGGGTATGACTTCCGCTCTTGGTCCAAATCCAAATAGCTCAGTGCTGAGTAAGTAAGAGTCAGATAAAGAACAGCTGATATCTACTTTTTCAGTAGATATACAGAGCTGATTAAAATAGTAATGTTCATGATAGATTTCACTAAAAAGAAACAGTATAGTTAACACTTAAATGCATTAATTATAGTATACGTATTGCACATATCCTCAAACGCAACAAAAAAAAAAATGCACAGACACCTCTTACATGTTTTTAAAATATGTATACTGCTCCTGTCTTCCAGCATACCAGAGATACTGCTTAGTTGTCCATTTTTAAGTTGAGTTTTTCCCCTTTACTTGTACTGTGCAGAAGCATCCTTCAGAATTTATCTAATTAGTTTCAATGACTCCTTTTGTAGACCTACACTTGATTTTAGTAAGGTGGGTAGGATCTCATCCTCCAATTAGCAATCACACTTATTTCCATTTTTGACAGTAGAGCTTTTAAGAACCATATCTGGACTACTATTAACCGCATAATAACAGAAGGTATCTGCCATCTCCATCATTTTAAATGTAGTAAAACCAAGTATCTCAGCTGCAGTTATAACAGTAGTTTATTGGATGGTATCTAAGCAGCTGAGAGTGATACCAGGAGAGAAGCACAGTATCATTTTTATACATATTTTGTATTTTAGACATGAAAATACATAATATTTTGTACACTGAATTCACTATTAAATGAGGAAGAGTTCATATTAAAGTATGTTTTATTATTAATAATAAAAATGATATAATTAGTATCATTATTAAAACGCACATTGCATCACTGTCATAATGTATTTTATTAATGTAAGTATAATTAAAATATGTGCTATTATTAACTTAAATTTAAGAGAGTTAATATTACCTTATTTTTTTAAAATACAGAAAAAAGTCCACTTTAGTGGGCTTTCCATTAATCCTACTAAGAGGAGACCAGAAGGCGAATGAAAAAGAGAATAGAGCTCCTTAGAATTCTGATCTTATTTTTGACCATATAATAAAAGTTTTAAAAAAAAATCATCTTCACTACAAATTAGGAAGAGATCATTAAACTACAATGCAAAATAAACATATTAATTTGAATAAATAGTTTAGATATTTAAACACCTGCTGTCTCAAATAAACTAAAATATCCCAGAGACAACCTCATAGTTAGCAAATAGAACATACCAGATCATACAATCAGTTGGCGGTGGTATTACAAGACATTATGCACAGAGGATGCAAACATAAAGTGAATGGACTTCTGAAAGAAAAATTGAAAAAAAAATCATTTTTAATTAGTGTCTTGACATAACCTCTCACACTTAACAGTGAGAAGGACAAATTCTGGGCTTTTTCCAGAGTAGGATGTCAGCAGCACACATTCCAGCTATGGACTATTCTGTTGTTTTTTACGGCTACTATTCCAATGTCTTCTCTGGCATCTCCACCCATTTGCAATCAGCCTTGGCAGTGAAGCCAGGTGCATTAAAGGACTAAATACAGAGAACTCACTTTTTCAAGTAACACTGTTTGGAGCAACATCTTTGGAAGATATCTGGCTGACGATTTTTTTGTGAGGATCTTCCCCATCATCTCTTTTCAGTTTTATGTGCTGAAGTCAATCTAGACTGAACAAGGTACGTACCACCATGTAGAATCATACACCACAAGCCAAAAACACCACTGCAAAGCCATATAAGAAATCTCATCACATTCCACTAAATCCTCCCTCACTGCTAGGAGAAACTTTGGGAAAGCTGGGGTTGGTTTAGCTTACACGTAGTAGTATATGAGCTACTGTTACTGTTTCAACTCTGACTCAGATGAGGAAAAAATACATAGCATGTTGGCAAAGCCACAGGACAGGAAAAGAATCAGGGAAATACAGGATCATAGAATGTTTTCAGGTTGAAAGAATACTCAAAGAAGACTACTCAAAGGCTTAAGAAACTTATACCCTAATTACCTTAACAGCACTGAACTTTGCATAAAGTACAGTAAAAAAGTGACCCAGAACTCAATTCTCTATTCATCCGGAGAGATCTATTTCAACAAGAATCTCCCAGTTTAAGTCAACCTTGTTAAGACTCCTTATTCCCTAGAATAAAAAGGTTGCAGAAGTTGACCGCAATTTCATACATCATCAAGCTGAATTATAATTGAAAGAACAGCTGTATGCCTGAAATGTCTATTTAATAGTCTTAAATAAGTTCCTGTGTTTATAGATGAAAAGCACTTAGATTTTTATAGCCTAACACCAGACTGATAGATTAAATGCAGCCAACTACTATGGCACAAACTAACTGAAGTCTGTATGTTGTCTTTAGTTGTCTGTTTTCTACAGGTTTCAGCAATAATCCAAATAGCTGCTAAGAGAAGCCCAAAGTGATATCATTTATACAGTTAGTGACACTGGGCAAAGTTTAATTGGAATGAGCATAGCTTGGAGAATGAAAAATAATTAGTAACCACCAGAGATATCCTTTTTACTAAAGTCATGTGCAAACAAACTTGTGTCAACATTTCTTAAAATACGTCATCATCAAATGGCTAATGATAAATATTTTCTTTCTGTATTATTCTTCACTTCAGGTTCTGTAGGTTATAGAAACTTTGCTTCAATAATGCTTTCATGGATGTTTTATCAATGGCAGAGCTTACTATTAAGAAGCATGTATCTTGATATTTGCAAGTGAATTTGGGCTAAGAGATTTCCATTTGCATATAATGTCCTCCACCAGCACCCCAAAACAGAATTATGAGTTCCAAACTTTGTTGTGCTTCAGTCAACAATGTCATAAATGAGAGTCAATAAAAATAATTCAGACTAGAGTCCGGGCATGGACTGTCCTTTTTGTGGCAAAGCCATTCTTAAATGGGCAATGGTCCCTGATTCATTTCCCTGTACTGCCTCTAAATAAACATGCATCAAAAACAAAAGGGTGACAATGAAACATGAAGCCTGAGGGGAAGAAGGAGATAAGTACTCAAGTCAAGACATTATTTTGTTTATCTGGAAGGCAGGTCAGTGAAACCATCACACCCTGGCTGGCAGCAAACCACAGCACAGCTACCCGCTCACTGCACTTCCCCATGGGACTGGGGAGAGAAGAGGAAAAGTAAAAGTAAGTAAACTCATCAATTGAGTTAAAGACAGTTAAATAAGAGAGCAAAAGAGGAAAAAGGGATGCAAGGGCAAACACTCACCTCCTCCCACATGCAGACCAATGCCCAACCAGTCCCCAGAAAACGTCTACCTTAGAAGACCAAACTCCTTTCAGTTTTTATTGCTGAAAATGTTATATGGGATGGAATACGGTCAACATACTGAACCTGAATTGACCCCCTCAGTTCAGGGTTTGCCCACACTTGGCCTACTCAGTGTAGAGGAAGAATGAGGAACAGATAAATCCTCAATGTAGTGCAAGCGCTGTGCATCAGTATCCAAAACACTGATGTGTTATCTTCATGGTTTTAGTCACAGATCCAAAACACAGCACCACACAGGACACTGAGAGTAAAAATAGCTCTGTCCAAGCTAGTTACCAGACATACCAATCATTAGGTTCACCATCTCTTCAGTTATTTCAATGCAGATGAATGGCAACATCTTCTTTTGAATCGGGGATCTGATTTTAGTTATTTTTGTAACCACAACAGCAGAACATATTTTCAACATCACTTGTACCTAATCCGTGAATGACCAGGTCACCAGATTTGTCTGGCTCTGACATGGGACACGCACTTACATTTTCTCAGATTGGTTAAGCTTGTGAAATCTAGTCTACGTTGTCCTTATCATTTTAAATAACTTAATTCCAGCAAGGAATGGATAGATAATATTTACTCATCTGGTATGGGAATGTGACACTCAAGCCAGCAGAAATCTTGATGATACAGAGTAGACAACCAAAATAAAGTTTCAATCAAATTTCAACCAGTACAGTTAGTTTGTATCAGTTCAGAATTCTGAATCATGTAGGTACAGCATTTTTAATCTACTGTTAGGAATTCTAGAAAAGGGTTAAAATTACTTTATAAAAATTTGTGCATTTTCTGTCAATAAACACTTGCTTAGTTTTAGGATTTTGGTTGTCAGAGATACATGAATGTTTAAAAGAATGTGTGCAACAAAAGAGGAGTTTTCAGGCTATTTGGTTTTAGGAATCAAAGAGACAAATGGAAGCACTCTTTGACACCCCTTCCTGAATTTTAGAAACTCCTATCATACACATTGAAGAGTCCTCCAGTGCTTCCACTGGCAGAAATGCAAACACAAGGCACATAAGGCTGATCTTATTTAGTAACCATCTACGGTAATTTCATCAGCTAGTTTACCAACAGACTTTCATTTCAAGTACTCTTCTTAGCCTAGATTCCACTGTAGTCCAGTAAAAGAAGCAACAGCACTAGAAATCAAAAGATAGCACCTTTTAAAAGTCTCAGTCAGTCTTGAAGCTTGTGATGCTACAGTCTTACTAAACTGTGATCTCTTAAAGACTTTTTTTCAAGAGTGCAATCTGTTCCCTGAGTGTTTTGCTGAACTTTTGTCTCCGACTCCACTTTGGTTTTTTGTGTTGTCCACAGGCATTTCTGCTGTGCAGCAAATGAATCCCTGTGCTCTTATATTCTCCCTATGAGCTATGCAATCTCTCGAGAAAGAAATAAAATAAAGTATTCAAGATAGTGAATGAATATGGAAAGTAATAGCAATAATCTACTTTTCACTGGTGGTTTCAGATGTTCCTTGGCATATATACTGCAAAGGAGTGGAAGAAGAAAAAGTCAAGTAATAACACATGTCAAAACGTGATTAAAAATAAGAAAGTGTATTTGTGATCTTACTTTTCTTTAGAAACAGGGCACCTTGCAATATAATTTTCTTCATGGCTATTTTCACATAATTAAATTAGAAACTAAAAAATCACAATATGCCCTCTTTGTTCTTTTAGGTATGAAAAAATGTTGAAGAATGAGTTTCACAGTAAGATTCCAACTTCCCTTACATTTTTCTTCTTTTCTTTCTTTCCTGCAACTGCTTCAGAACTCTCATTCAGAGAAGCTACACTAACAAAAAGGGTTGCTGAAAAGTAAGGTACAAACCAATAAATAAATAAGTAAGCAGAAAAAATACCCAAGAAAATACAGTTTAGATCAGATTTGTCAGATGAATGAAATTATGGGGCTAGCATTGCAGCTTAATAAAATGTAAAACTAAAGAGATGGGGTGGGGGGAGAGGTGGGAAAGTGCAGCTAAGTGTGGGGAGAAATAAGAAGGAACCGAGTCTACCCTCCTTGTCCCTTTTTCCACAGTAGTCACAAACAGATCAGATTAAATCTACACTTAAATTCCAGAACAAATATTTTTTAGCCTGATTTTTCCAGTGACCTCCTCAAAGCACTAAGAAGCTACAAATTACACTGTTCAAGAACACAGTTTTGACCTTCCATGAAAGGTCTTTCCTTTTGTTTGCTTCTCAGGTGTGACAAGAGAGGAGAACTTAAAAAGGTAAGTACAAGCAGTAAAATACTGTCTCAAATTTTAGTGGATCAGACTCTTGTTACCTGTGATATTTCCAGCCATCCTGCCACAGACAACCACAATTTTTTCCAGCTAAAGCCAACTGTAGTATCTAATACACAGAAACATGCAGGGAAATAAATGGCATTTACATAAGGCAATCCTTTGTCTCCTTCATCAAGAAGTACTAATATTTCTCCCTACTCTCCATCTTGTCATCCTTCAGCTGTCCTGTAATGATTTTACCATTAATAAACATGCAAGCATAATTAAAAGCATTCTTTCAGTCATAAGGAAAAACAAGTAAGAAGTTCTGTTGTCAAAATGCATGACATAAACTTTGGGGACTCATGGGGAAGTTCTAAGTCCTCTGTGCTCTGTGAATGATGTGTTTCAAGGCACAAAGAAGTTAAGAAAATTAACAACCTCACATAAATGCGACAACAATAACAAAGAACTTTGAAAACTAAATCAACAAGTTATTTAATGCAACTTTAAATTGACTCAAAAAGATGTATCTCTCCACAGTTACTTGACCCTTTACATGTCACTTTTACAAGCTGACAAAAACATTCCACACAGTAATAGATATCTACAAAATTAATTAAAGATCAACTTGACCATTGTTTTGAAGACTGATGTGTTAAAGATCTAAGATTTCCTCAAAATAATTTACAGGTTTATTTCCTTTGTAACTTAGGATACTTATTTTATAATACACAACTATCACCATCTGTGCAGAAACGAAGTACTAGGTAAGCCATTTTAACTGACATGGGAACCCAGCTTTCTTTTTTGAGTAAAATAGCTTCAGAACTTGTGAGCTATAAGCACAAGGGAAAGTTTCAGGAGGTGTTTACATCTCCAAATGAATTCAGAAAATAAAAAGAAAATATTGAAATATTTATTTTTTTTTTCTAAATCATTATGCACTGATTTTAAGTGCATTTATTTTCAGAGAATAGGACTATTTTTCCTTTATTCTGAAAAGATCCTGGTCTACCAATAGACTTCAATACAGGTAAATAAACAGGCTTCCTAAAATCAATTGTAATGGCTTGAAATGGGCTTACATTTGGACATTTATGTAATAACAGTGGCTAAATTAAATTTGTTTGGGCCAATAATCACTGTATTCTTACTAGCTTTAGGTATCTAATTTGGTTCCCAGACAAAAATTCCAAATAATTAATAGAAAAGCAAGGTTCTTATCTCCAGGTGTTCTGATGGGCTGCCTTCAGAGAACTCTGTGGAATTATTTTGTTCCTCACCGTTTTCTACTGCTTTCATTTACAAGAGAAAAGATTTTTACAGGAGACATTGAGTGATAAAAAGTTTTCAATCCTTGGCATAAATGATAAAAATTAACAGAGCATAGACAATAAACTGTGGCTGCTATTTAATGTTTGGTGAACGTTTATATTCCATACTGAAAGGGTTTGTAAGTCTTACTGAGACATACATCTTGATTGTGCTTTTAGTTAGACGCTACTTCACAGACTTTCACTCCTCATATAAAGAATACACTGAGGTAGGGATTCAGTATTGGAAATCATGGATCTTGGTGGAGTTTTTTAAATGTATATTTTTATATAATTTGCTGAAAATATATTACTGAAGGGAAATATACTAAAATTCATGCAATGACATGCACTTTTAATGGTAGAAGTTAATTTATTTAAGAATATGGTGAAGAGGTATAAAGAAAAATTGGGGTCCAGTCATAGAATCATAGAATCATAGAATGGTTAGAGTTGGAAGGGACCTTAAAGATCATCAAGTTCCAACCCCCCTGCCATGGGCAGGGACACCTCTCCCTANGCAGAGTAGAGGGGGAGAATCACCTCCCGTGACCTGCTGCTCACACTTCTTTTGACGCAACCCAGGATACGGTTGGCTTTCTGGGCTGCCAGTGCGCACTGCGGGCTCATGTTGAGCTTCTCATCCATGAGCACTCCCAAGTCCTTCTCCTCAGGGCTGCTCTCCAGCCATTCTCTGCCCAACCTGTATTTGTGCCTGGGATTGCCACGTCCCAGGTGTAGGACTCTGCACTTGGCTTGGTTCTTACAGATATTATCTTTTTTTCTTTATCCTAGTTACACCAAGAAAGGAGGAACCTCCAGATCCAATGATGGAGTTTGTGCCTCTTCAGTCCAGCTAAGCAAGCTGTAAAGCTTCAGAACTTGAATTTCAGAAAATTTCTTCAGTAGATCCTGAATTATAGAGAGAAAAGTCCTATCCTTAAAGGATAAAAGTCTCTTTCATTTGTTCAAATACAGTGACTTCTCTTAAAAATGTAGGAAAAGGCATACCAGGTAGATTAAATCTAGACAAACTCAATAGTAAATGGAGTTGGCTTTGTACCAAAGTCCTTGGAAACAGCACACCTAAATGTTTCTGCAACCCTTCACCACATTGATATGGTAATTTTTCTCCAAAGTAAACATAACTGACTAATTCTATCGCTGTATCTTCTAACTGAAATTTTGGAGNATAAATTCCCAAGTTCCTTTGTGCTCAGCTTTTTCTGAGACTGAAACAAGAACTGCTGGTTCTTATAAACACTTTAAATCATCCATTCTATTCTTTCCTCTTCTACCCAACACAGTATTTATAGAAAGCTAATAAATGTCTTCCTCTTTTCGTCTTTTTTGTAAATAGTCAGAAAGTCTGTTCCCAAACAGGAAAAGTTTTCAGGTACATGTCTTTACTTACAAATTCTAATGTTTGTAAGCTATATAACATGATACAAACATATCAGAAGGTTTGCTCACGCAAATGAAACTACTAACAAGGTTATATTCAGCCCTCAATCCATAATTATTCACAAGGCTGAGATTCTCTTGGATGAAATTTTAAAAATTTCTATGAATAAAATATATCTACATTCTTTTTTACATCAAAAACCCATCACAGTAAATGAAAATCAATATAGCACCAGCAATTTGTTTTCTGTAAAACAATAGTTATAGTAAAATGATTTCTTATCTGCTGAAATATGCTTATCATATAATGTACCAGAGAATAATTGGCACTTCTGCCTCATAAAAGCTGTGTAAACAGGATGATGCAAGGAAAAAGACCTTCAAATTAAGTGGTAAATTAACCTGAGATGTTCAATTTCTAAAGACAGTTGTCACAGATGAGAAAATTATTGTCACAGAGGAAAAAAATCCGAGAGCTTGTTTTGATTGAAAAAGGTATATAATCACCAACTTGAAAATTACTGTAGTGCAGTTTCGTACTGAATCTTAACCCAAAAACTGCATCATTCCTCAAATTTTCATAGCAAGTCATTCAGAGGTGGATTGGTATTTTCTGCCAACAGGTGCCTTTTAAAATATTTGCTTATTCTTGATGGATTTTTTTCACGGCTACAAAGGAGTATCAATATGCAAAGATGTATGCAAAACTCATTAGTGGGCTCTAACCTTGGCTTTTTACAGTCAATAGAGTTCCAACAACTTTTTCCCTGAAATCAGAAGCCGCTCCAGTAAGAAAACAGTTGTTCTTCTCAAATTACTAGTGCATGATAAAGCAATGCATTCTTTCCAGAATTCCCTCTCAATTTCTCAATTCTTTCCAGAGCTCCCTTTCAATTTCTCCCTCTCAGTTCTAAACCTGCCTCTTAAGAAGACTAAGAGATGAATGAAGAATAAACCATACATATAGGCTTCAGATCAAAGTTTCTACAAATGAGATGGCTCAAAATACTTCAGTTCTTCATGAAGGAGCCAGGCCCTTCAAGACAAGTTAAATAGTAATGTATATAACATTAACAATTAAGAAATACTCTTATGTCTGCAAAAGCTTGGCGTCTGCACTTAAATCTGAGATTTCTCAGAGTCTGAAAGTTTAAAGAGGATAATGAGAAAAATCGTAGGAAAGTGGGCAAAACTTGAATACAATATTCCACAGCTCTTTCCCTACGCCATTTTTATCAAGATGTATAAAAAATGTCTATTTAGAAATACGTATTTTATATTGAAGTCAAAAAACGTATCCCTCAAAACTGATTAACCTCTTCCATTGGTCATTACATGAGTGAGTAAAACATTTTCATATAATGCAGTCTATTCCCATTCCAAGTTTCCCTCATGAAGAAAAAAATCACCCATTTGTGAGAAAAATTAACCAGAAACATGAGAAACTAATAGACCTTACATATAAATCAGATTTTCAGGAGATTGTTTGAGTTCTAGATCCTTTCTGAAAATACATTGAAAAAAAATGGAAAGTTATTTTTGTCTGAAATCTTGATTGTAGAAAACATACTGGTAACAATCTCCAGGAATTAGTTTTGACAATATTAGACTTCTATGGGGTTGTTTAAGAAACATGGTGGTAATTAAGTGGGATTTAGAAGCTCACACATCTCACATATAAGATTGAGGAACATAACTTGCACTTTGTCTTCTTTTGCGCCCAAAACCATCAAAGATATTTTTGTTTTGAAATTCTGTCTTTCTCTATATAATTCTCATCATTCTAGCCTACTGTTGCACTACATAAAAAAAAAAATCACTTCATTTTAAATACAGACACATCAAAGATTGTGAGAAAAAAAATACTCTCTGGAATTCAGAGATTCCTAATATGCAGTCTTGCAGTGGAGAGCATGAACAAGCACAAAAGTAAATAAAAAAAAATTTGCTTGTCACAAATAATACATTTTGTGAAAATGAAATTTGGAATTTAATTTATATTATTGCCTTTCAGGAATTGTAAGATTAAAATTTTAGCCACAATGAAGTTAATCTTTTCATAAGACTCCTGATTTGACACTTCAGTGAACTCTATATGATTAATTAACACATAGACCTTTAATAACCAACCAAGAATTTTGCTGCATTTGTCTATCTCTGCGTTCTACCCAGCAGTCTAGTTCTTCTACATAAAGATTTTTGTGACTGAGAGAAGATTCACAAGATGACACACAATGCTGTATAAAGCCACCTGTTCTTTTATTTTTATGAAATAGATTTTATCAGCATATAACTGATTTAAAAAAAAAAAAAAAAAAAAAAAAAAGTAAGCAGATAAAAATCAGTCTAAACTTAGAATCTTAATGTGGACCTTAGCATTTTTTACAGTCCTCAATGCACAAAAATTACTTTTACAAACAGATATCAAAATTCATGACTATAACATGTCCTGGTCTGAGGTAAAACAGATCCAGTTCTGTTCACTACTTTTACTTTTTAGCTAAGCCTCTTCTAATTAACTGAACACCCTGAAAATTAATGCCATTTTATGAAGGCACTGTTCACTCTCAGAGAGATAAGTCCTGATTTTTCTAAATTATGCCAGGTAATGATATGCAGAGATGCTCTTGCATATAGTTATTGTTATAACAGCCCAAGTCAGTAAGCTTCATTATTTGCGCTGTTAGAGGATTGGAACTGGAAAAGCATAGAGAGGTCCCACATGTGGGGAGGAGCAGACAGGACAGGTGACACAAAACTAACCAACAGTGTATACCATCCCATCTGCCTCATGTTCATTATAAAAGCTGACAGATCAAAAGGTCACTCCTCTTTCTTCAATGGCCAGCATACAGGGTAGAGGTTCATCTGCCTTTAATCCTGATCCTTGTATTCCCAAATCTAGATCTGGAATCCAGTTCCCATCCACTGCAGAGTCCAGTCTTGGACTTTTCTGATGCCTGCTGGTGATGTGATCGTCATCCTGGGAGCTTG
>VXBW01006310.1:35446-47489 GCA_013400375.1 Thinocorus orbignyianus | reverse complement strand
AAAAAAAAAAAAAAAAAAAAAAAGTCAATCAATGTTGCATGAACTCATCCAGCAACTGAGACAGAACGCGGACTGGAACACTTTCCAAAAACAGATTGCAAACCACCAAAAATATAATAAATAAATAAATAAATACCCTAAATATACAATAAGCATCATCAGACCTGATTATTATTTCTTTCCTACCTTCTATTGTTTTTCAGGAAACACAGAAAATGGGTGGAAATCATAAAGACAGGTGGGAATCAGAAATTGCTAACAAAAGATTTTGGTATTGAGGACTGCTATTTCTCTAGTACTTTGAGTTTTTTATTTAGTTTTTGCAAACACAAATGGATGCACCCGTGACATACGTCCTGTGATCTATCAGCATAAAATTTTCTGGTGGAACTTTTAGTCTTCAAATACATATTTATGGCTGTCGAAAGCTATTATTGATCCTCCTCTTTTACTCTGCTCAGTACTTGTTAGCTGCTCACCACAGCTCTAGTTTAGTTCCTGGCCGAACTGAAACAAAGGCAGAGAACTGAAACTTGAAATTCATAGATTCGTTTCTCCCTTCACCAACATCATTTTTTTCTTCCTCTTTTTTTTTATTTTTAAATAAAATGCACAATAATGTAATTGCTGTTTGTGGCAAAATTGTTGATAAATGCCCAGTTAATAGCTATGCAATTTCTTTCAATTTTTCCCCTCTGCAGAAAAAACAAGGTTTTTTCAAATTATAGGACACATGTAACTTGGTTTCAGTGATCCAGGTCAATTTGAAAACTCCAAATGCACAGTTAATTTCAGCTGTTCCTACTGTGCTGTCAGTACATCTTATCCCAAATGGAAGATATTTTTCTTGCTGTGTTCCTGGCAGGACACATGCCTTCCTCGGATGCTTCATTCCCTGCTTCTTTAAAAGGCAACTGTCATCATAAACAGTAAGCAATCCTGTCTCTGCTTCTGGGAGATGACTGTGCTTCATCAGTAAGGTGCAATAAAGATAAAATTAGCATCTGCTGTCTTTCCACAGATAATGTATGAAAAAATGAAAGTTTCCACCCCTGCGAATAAAGCACATGGACTGTCACAGTGCTGTCAGTATGGATGAAATTGCTTGGATTTGTCTGAGAGTAGGGTAAAACACCACCACATTCTTTTAACTACTGCATCATATTTCTGTTCTTATACATTATATACAATATATACAATTCCTTTAAATTATATACAGTATATGCACTTTAGATATTTTTAACTATTTACAATATATACAATTCCTTTAAAATGGTAAATTAAAAAAGAAACACTCTGAAAAGGAAAGACCTTAGTTTGAATATTGATTTATCTCAAAAAATAATTGTTTTATTACATGCCCCTAAGTTACTCCTCAGCAAAGTTTCAGAAACTACTGAAAATGGGTAGACGCCTCACCCTTTGACCCCTGACTGACTTGTGGCCCTATACTCTATAAAATCTGAGGCAGATGCACTCAGAAGAATAAGTGCATTCTGTGAAAATTAAATTAAATAACTGAAATTACTATTCTATAAATTACCAGTAACTTAACAGGAGAGATGGTTCTTTTTTTTTAAAACAAACCAATTTAAGATACTATTGATATGGGGAGTTATGATCTGTGAACACAAGAGTTATCCATCTATGTGCAGTGCTGCAGCAGGAAAATGAGCTTGTCAGCTTTCAAATATTCAGTAGATTATGAAAATTTTGTAAAAGGATCTATTTTACAAATGATGAATAATCTTATTTTGTAATTCATGGTCAATTATTTTTTTCACAAGTCTCTTCTCTTCCTCTTTTTTTTTTTCATGAATTCTAGTGTCCTTAAAAATTCAAATATTTTTCAAATTAGATATTGCTTTTTATTCATTTTCCCAGTTCTTCCTTACACAACATTTAATCCAAATCTTACTTTTAAGAGGCTCATATAAAGCTACGTGCATTTAAATTATAGAAAATTATTCTGTCTGCCTGTGTACCTCAGTGCCAAAATGTGCACACCTCCACACTTTTCCCAGTATTCTAGTTTAGCCAATCCAGTAGCCCTGTACATCCTGTCTTACATAAAAAGCTAGTATCTACTTTTCTCCTAATGCTCTCCATGTCATTTCATATCCTCCTGCCAAGTGTTTTTTTTTTTTTTTATGCCAACCTATAAACTATATTTGTAAAAGCTATACTGCTACATTAAAAGATCCAAGTACAGCATGGTTCACAGTCCCCAGGGGACAGCACAATAGGGCCACTTTATGTTCTCCAACAATTTGCCTCCCTTTCCCCTCCCTCTGCCAGCAGGGCACTTAGCCTTCTAAGTAATGCCATGCATGCTCTAAGATGTCAATTAACTAATAACTACTAGCTATAATATCTGTGTAGCTCTAACTTCTGTAATGATATTTGTATTTATTAAAATAATACTCATACAACTACCAGTACTCATTTTTATTGCCTACTTTTAATTTTACTTTAGAGTTGATTCTGCCAAACACCGTTGTTATGAACATATATAGGCCACTTCATTCAACTTACCATCTCAGGTGCCCCATGCAGCTTCTCCAGACTTTGTTGTGTCTGCTGCACTCATCTAGGAGGTTGCATACATAAACAGTATGAGTTTTTCCACTCATAGAATCACCATAGACTGTTTTTTTTTTTACTACAGCTATTTAGTAAGAAATATAAGTTTGTAATTATGTGGTGGTTTGACATTGGTTGACTGCTTTTTCACTCCCCCTTTTCAGCATGACAGAAGGGAGAGAATAGAAAATACAATGAAAGGCTCAAGAGTCAAGATAAGGACAGTGAGAGATCACTCAACAATTACTGTCACAGGTAAAAAAGGCTCAGGGAAATTAAATTAATTTATTGCCAATCAAGTCAGAGTAGGATAATAAAGAAACGAGAACAAAACTTAAAACACCTTCCCCTCACCTCTCCCTTCTTCCTGGGCTCAACTTCCCTTCCTACTTCTCCGCCTCCCCACACCAGAGTGGCATAGGGAATGGGGAATGGGATTGTGGTGAGTTGATTACATGTTGTCTCTGCCACTCCCTCCTTACACTCTTTCCTATTCTAGAGTGGGGTCCTGTGCATGGGAGACAGTCCTCCACAAAATTCTCATGAGTCCTTTCCATAGACTGTACTTTTCGCAAACTGCTTCAGAATAGGTCCTTTCCACGAAGTGCTGTGGAAGCTCCTCGGAGGAACATTATCAGCAGATCAAATGAGGCAATCCTTCCCCTCTGTTCAGCCGGGCTGAAACACATTTGGAGATCTGTGCCTTGTTCTGGGCTTCCTGGTGCAAGTAAGACATGCGTCTACTGGAGCTGCTCCAGACAGGGGCTGCAAAGATGACGGATTGACGATGGACTGGAGGATCATGCAGCAACAGGATGAAGGAGCTAGGATTCTTCTACCTGGAGAAGAAAAGGCTCAGGGGGATCTTACCATGTGTATAAATGCTTAATGGGGGAGTAAAGAAGATGGAGCCAATATGGTGCCTAATTACAGGACAAGAGATAACAGACATTGAAATACACGAAATCCCATTTAAAATAAGAGAAATCTTTGCTACTGTAAGAGTGGTCAAGCACCAGAAGAGGCAACCCATAGAGGTTGTGGAGTCATCAGCTGTGGAGCTATTCAAAACCCAGGCAGACATAAGCCTAAACTCTAGCTGATTTGCTTGGTCAGGGTGGGATACCTTCCGCTTAGATACAAGTGTCTGTACAGGCTTCAGTTGATTTTCTTTAGCCTTCTGAAGGTTTGATGTAGTGATAGTTAGGCTGTTCAGGCTTAATACCACTAGTTTCTCAGTATGGGTAAATATATGATTTTTTTTTATATTCATGACTGGTTTATGTGTTTATTTATTAGGAAAATCTAAATTAGTATTCACAGAGGCTTAAAAGTAATAAATCAAATACTTATTTCTGAAATAATTTGCTTGGGTTTAGTGCACGTGAATGATAAGGAAATCAGCATAGGTAGGTCAAATCTAGAGGAATTTCTTTTTCCACTGAACTATGAGGGTTTGTAAAATTCACAAAAGACACAGTGGAAGCAAGGCCTAGAAAAAATCAGTCAGAAAATCAAATTCACCTAAGGTTCAACAGGAAGTAATGGGAGTCAGATCTGAAAACAAGATAGGTAAAACTATTAGCTAAAGCCTTCAGGCAGAATTATCAGGCAGAACCTGAAGATGTAATGAACCTCTTAAAAGTAAACAAGAAAATTTTTAACAAATTTTCATTTATGGACACAGCCAAGAAGGACCCATTCTACCCAAGGCAGAGACAGTGCCTTACTTCTGGATGTTATATATGACATTTCAGATGAATACAGCTTTTCTTTGAATTATGTAAGGGTATTTATTGTGTATAATCATATCTGAGTTTATGCAATACGTATTCTGTATGTTATATGGAAAATGTAGCTAATTCCTTTTTATCCTCAAAAAAATCTTTTTTCACTTTTTTCCTGTACTAATTCTGAATTGTGAGCATTAGTATTTGTCTCCCATCACACTTCGCACTAATGAAAGTCACACATCTACTTTTCCATCTCCTCTTCTCCTGTCTGTCCCACAGCTATAGGTTCCCATCTCTCTCACACTGTACCTACGTACACTTACCAACAACCAAACTGCTGTTGAAGGCATGGAGTTAATTTCTTTCCTCTTTGTGTTTTCCTGCAGGGAGAAATAACATAATGTGAAGAAAAATGTTTCTTTCTCCTTTTTTTTTTTTTTCTGAGAAGAATTCCTATCAATCTTCCTTTTGTTTTCATATTAAAATTAATGCTAATTAATGCTAACATTCTTGCAGTTCCAGAGAGACGGGACAGTCCCAGTCCACACAGTGACCCCTTCTACTTTTTGCCTATCAGCTGCTTACCAGGAGCTTTCATTGCTCTGCTGCCTGGAAGTGCAGCTGATAGAGCAAATGAGAAAATACTCCTAATGGGAGAAAGAAGACAAAAATAAAATCCTGGGACTCCCTCCTTAGGTCTTCTGAGACCAATTCCAGTACAAAACCTTCAGCCAGCAAACAGAACTCCTTTAAAGCCTTTTTGTGGGAATTATCCCTTAAGCAAAATCAAACACAGCTCTGTAGCACAGAGAATCCTCAGAAGGCTTCTTGTAGCACATGAGCAACCTCTCCCCTGACAATGCTCAGAGATATACGAAAATAAGCAGTGTCTAAATTGATACATTCAAGAAACCGAGCATACACCAAGTTGATCCCAGACCTGCTAAATAATAAAACACCTCCATAAATACATAGCATAACCATGAGGTAAAAATAAAGGAACCCAAGAGCTACCATCAGAGAATTTAATAAGGCGGCAGATGGTCCTCTGGTTTATAGCATCCATTTAACTAATAATGGCATTGTCTAAGGTGTATTTCACTGGAAGGTATTGGAGCAATTGATGCACTTGCATTAGAGCAGGAAGGAAAGTTTTACTTACCTCTATGGAGTTCTCTACTTTGTTAAATTCCACTTCCATACGACAGCCAAAACTTCATTTCAATTCATTGGATTCAATATAGCATTAGAAGATGTACACACATTAAAAGTTTACACTCACAGATATAATTTGTATTTAAGACAACTTGCCTGTGGTTTCTGAGTTACTCTAATTTTGCTAAAGAATCCATTTAAAACAAACAAGTGCTTTCTGTAACTAGTCAACACTTATTACACTACCAAACAATCACCAAAGAGTTTGTTTGCTTTTTCAGGTTACATAATTTCCACTTATAATAATATTTAATTTGACAAAAATTATAAGTATCTTACTTCGATCTTTGTTTCTCATTTTAAGATTTTCTCCTGTGCATCTAAATTGAGTTTATTTCTATTTCCCCAGATGCAAAAACAAAAATCCCAATCAATCTCATTTTTCCTTTAGATTTTACCAGTTATTTTGACTGTTGGACTAAGAGCAGATAAAGATTTCCCATAAGGTCAACAAACTGACATCCCACACACCTGATTAGTTTACTCTCACTTGTTCTCCTGAGCTCCGTAAATTTCAGAGATTATATTGTATTCTGGGCTCAAGTATGTCATTACAGAATTGACATTCAGTTGGCAACAGCAACATTCACCTGCAACAACCCGGTGTTTTTATCAATTCTCTTCAGTCCCTTGTCAGCTTTAAGGAGTCACCAAGTACCTCTGTAATAGGCACATTTGAGATTAAATAAAGATAAAACAGCGACATAGTGTGACCATAAGAAGAACGTAGAGACGTCCATGCCTGTGTAACATTCAAGTTGATCAATGAAGAAATTAAAAGGGAACTAGCACACCATGGTAAAAATACCCATTAACTTCAAGATTCAAGAAGTCAAGAAAATAAATAAGTATATATAAATGCCAAAAAGAAAAAGCAGGTGTGGGATTTTGACTTCAAGCACCTGCAATTGGTTGTTCTGCACAAATACCTCATAATTCTTAGAAATCTGGAATGTTATATAAGAATAGAGTAGGACTATGATGATATTTTGTCACAGTGTACCTTAGCTGAAGGCAATAACACCACATGAACACCTTTAAGCGTGCATTGTTGTTCCATAAAAACACAATTTTGTGGATCCATAATGGCGGTTAGCAACAGTTTCCCAGTATACAGACAGTTTTTATTTTTTATGTTTTCTACTTGTAGCTCTAAAGAAAAATTGTCAAATATACAAAGAAGGAAAACTATTCCTCTAAAGCACAGGCATATACTGTCAAATCAGAGAGTTGTAAAAAAACTCTGGAAAGGAAAACATACCACAACTCTATTTGCTCAACCATTTTTTTGAAAACTGAGATTAATGAAGGGAATTGAAACGTGCCAACAGCAAAATATAAAAAACTAGATTAATTTGGCATTTGAGATTAGCTCCAGAAACACCAACATCAACAAGAAAAAACAAGTGTCCAGGGTCAGTAAATCTACATGTCTGCTAGTTAACACAGATTGTCAAGTTGCCCTTTTTAGTGCAGCAAATTATCTGACTTCATTTCAGAAGAGTGGCACTTGATAGCTGAAAGCTCACAGTGTTTGGCAGTTTGTTAGAAAAAATATTTTAATTTATCTGGAAAATATCTGTGAAACACAGGAATCAATAAAATTTTAGTTTGGTTTTTTTAATTAATACTATGGAAAACACAACCTGGAAAGTTTTATTTCCTTTTCATAGAAGTTTACAACAGAGCTCTGATCTCAGGTGCATTGGGGAAAAATATATGATGGTGTACAGAAGTAAAGCCAGGTCTGCAAATCTTTAGTGTTGGAGTGTAACCATACTCCGATGAATCTATTCACAAGCTTTTAAATGATACAGATATACAAGCTACTTTCTAAGCATCACTAGGAAATGAGACATGGCACTTTTCTACCGAATTCAAATGATCTGAGATACCCAAATCACCTATAAATTTAAGACACATCATTTATCACCATGTTGCACCCTTTGGCACCCACCTCCACTAAATCTTTTGAGTTCAATGAAGTATGCCACATAAATGAAACTTCTTATGTCCTTGACCCCAAGTGCCAGATGAAGTTCTAAGAAATAGATGAAATATAATACTATGTATGAGCCTGGCAAGAAATTATGATCTCACTGCATAAACCAATTATCTTATTTCACCTGGACCAATGGTTCAATTTCCCTGGCAGTAAAATTCATTTTAGCAAGAGGATTTCTATTGCAAAGAAACTGGGCTCTTTGTTGCGGTCTCATACCCCTTTGACAAGCACACGCAAGCACATGCAAAGGAACTGAGAATGGCGCTGAACAGTGAACTATGAGCATGACTGAGAAAACGGTTTGGCCTTCCTTGAAGGAAGAGCAGTTAGGTAGTCATGCATTACGGGATATCATTCTAGACACTTTTCCAGCCAAGCAGTAAAGAATGCATGCAACTATGTGCAGCATCTTGTGGGACTGGTGATACATGGAGGATTAGGGGAAAAGTAGTAGTAGATGGTATGTAGTTCTAACAAGCCAAAGAAGCTGAAGTGCCCCAACTGCCCATGGACTGAACAACTCTAGGCTACAGAAGTAGAAAAACTTCTGGAAATAAAGAAATCTGAAAAGGACTTCTCAGAGAGGCAATAGAAACTCTAGGTCAAAACGATAAAAAGCAGCATTTGATATGAAGAAGTAAATCAGATGTTTATATTTACTGTCTCTTGAATCCTAATATAAAACGAAAAGGCAAAAATTAGTATAAAATCAAAGTCTTCATTTTGAACACAATGAAACAGTAATTTTTTGATTGTCTCAAAATATTGTTGAGATCAAAAGCTTAGGAGAATTAAAATTTAATTGTCACACATTTATACATATTATGAAAACACCAAAGTATAGGAGAAACTGAAAATTCACAAAGATTATTTTGTTACGATAAGAACAATCCTTACATTTGGAAGGCTGTTGCAGGAAGAGCTGTTTCTCACGTATTCCTCTGGTGTTTCTGGTACTGCCAAAGACATGATACCAGTGTGAGTAAATTGGTGATCCAATTCGCCGTAGTGATTTTTGAAGATTTTTGTGTGACTAAGCCAAAAGATAGCAGAATGATAGTAAGTAAAACGCAGAGAAAAAAAATGTTCAAGCACACCAGAAAAAAATAAAACTTTAAAACAAAAAGTATCAGTGTTTTTGTTTTTTTTAAAAAAAGCCACCTTCAACCACAGTCATATTATAATGCAGTATTTATCAAGGAGAGTCGGAGGAAGAAGAGGGTGGATGAATGGAAAGAAGAAATCAGACAGCTCATTATTAAGTCAAAAGATTAATAAAACCAGACCACATTTTATCAAAGTTTCCCAGTTTATCAATCAATTTAAATGAGACTCTTTCCATTACAAAGAGAACAGCCAGCCTGAAACTGTGACTGCTGATGGATGGATGGGAAGTGGATTAATTTTAGGGTCGTAAGCAAAGAATTAAATGACCACTCCCCTTGATACTATTAATCCCCTGAAGAATTGATAGATCTCCTGCAGTAAAATAAAAAAGATCAAGGAAATTTGGAGCATATTTTTGACAAGCCAAAATATGTGTCCTTGAGAAACAGATAGTTCAGGGGTTTTTCTGACTCACTCTCTGATATTTATCATGAATATCTGTAAATCACGGTACCACAGGATTGTACACTCTATTCCATACATTTCAGTGGCATGCAGAGGAGATGGTTTTCATACTATGGCAAACAGGAAAATCACAGATTTCATTCTTTCTGTTTCCTGACACTAATTTGCGTGAAGAGTGTCGTGGTTTGGCCTTGGTGGCAACAAAGAGTCATGTGGCAGCC
Organism: Thinocorus orbignyianus; assembly: GCA_013400375.1. Taxonomy (NCBI): domain Eukaryota; kingdom Metazoa; phylum Chordata; class Aves; order Ciconiiformes; family Thinocoridae; genus Thinocorus; species Thinocorus orbignyianus. Next base: position 38,160 of record VXBW01006310.1, on the reverse strand, counting down.
CGCTCACCCTGACTCCCCACAGCGGTGGGGAGAGGATCAGAAGGAAAAGGCAGACTTGTGTGTTGGGACAAAAACTGTTTAACAGAACAAGTATTACAGGGAAACAATAACACAGATGGGGGACCTACAAACATGAGTACGATACCGACCGCAGCCCGCACCGTCCCAACCGCCACTGACGTTGCGCGCTGCTCCCTGACACCAGCCTCTCAGATAACCCCCCGATGCCGCCACCCCCCCCTCCACTTCCTGTTGTTGTCCCTCCCCTACCCAGCCAGCTCCCTGCTGCCTCTGGGCCTGGTGCACATGGAATGGAATAGCTGTGCCCTGACAGAGCTAGGGGAGAATCAACCCCGTCCCTACTGGAAACCAGGACCAAGAGAAACAAAAATGTTATACTAAATAATAAAATAATAAGTAATAAATAATTATAATAAATAAATAATAATGAACTGTATATCTAAGCAAATATATCAGTGTTATTGAAAGCAATCAAAATACTGTAAATGACAATGTGATCTCCATATAATTTTACACATCCAGATACATGCCTGCACAGGTGTTTTGGACTGTCTGTATAGCGTCAGAACCTGAAATTGGACATGAAACTGGATACTCCCAGTTGGGACTTTGGTCTTCATTAATAATGCTTGATGCTTGTTGACCATGTCTTTTGGCAGCCTCCACTCATCCTCTTTTCTTCCATTGGCGTTATGCCCTCTTACACATCCTTCTGTCTTTATGACTGGTGATCATTTCCCAAATGATGCTCAGTTTAGATGGAGATGCTGCAAGTGACACATTATGCTCAGAAGCCAGCTGTTTGTGTATTTGAGCAGACAGCGGGAAATCTTTGGAAAACTCATGGGTAAAAATCAGAGAGATACTGCTGGTATTCAGACATTGCATTTAATCTTCACTGTTCATATTGAGAGGATGATAATGGCTGTCCACAGGACACCGGCCAAACAACCACTTTTATTTACTTTGCCACCAGGACAAGGATACTGCGGCCAATTGAACCACCTGAGCTGTCAAGGAGTATATACCTTTGGTAATTGCTGCTGTATATAAAGTTTTTTCCATGCTACAGCTGTCTTCAAATTCAGCTTTATTTGAGTTTCTTGAATTCATACATGCAGGTAGCTTAAAAATATAACCAGTTATTTGTTTATAGTTTTATTAAAGCTTCCTTTCTCTGTTTATTACTTCTTTATATGCAGTAGCAGAAATGAAAAACAAATATAACTGATGGAATACAGTAGATGAGTTCTGTGATACTATGGTTAAACATTATGTTTTTTCAATAATTTCCTTTTAATGATCAGAAATGTGTCAAAAGATTTTATTTTAGCACTTTAAAAAAAAAATATTTTTCCCCCCAAACAAAAGCAAATCAACCTAGCTGTATTCAGACTCCTTTTACTTTCACTTTCAGCAAATACTCTAGTGGGTAATTTTCCATCTGGGGCTAAATAATACTAAAGTAAAATACCCATATATATTTTACAGGTTAGAGATAAAAATGCTTCTTGTAAATCTTATGTTCCACCAGAAACATTTTTAAAGTTGAAATATTGATTCAAATCAATCACAAATAATCTTCAGAATAAACTCCTTTTATCAGGGAGATTCCTATGGCTTGGGAAAATGTTCGAGCAAGGTCAAGAGCTTGCTTAGCTTTTATCTCCTCAAGGATCTGAAAATCCTTAGAAAATTAGAAACTAACTAGGAAAACCAGTGCCTTCTAGAAATTATGGAAGAGGACGAGTTCAATGTAATGCAATGTGCTTCTCAACACCTAGCCTGTGCTGCCAACTCCCTCAATTCGATCCTGAGGACCATAAAATCTGCTATTTTCTTCAGGCTCTGACTGTAGAAGTATCTATCTCAATACTTCTCTGTCTAATGTGTAATGTTATATTCCTCAAGTGTGAAGGCTAAAAATAACACTACTTACATTTTTATTTGTCCTCTGGTTGTTAAATTTTAAAGTTCTTATTTTCAAAGGCTCATAACTTCTGAGGCACAACTCACAGAATTCATGGAAATGATGCTTCTGATCCTAAAGCAGCTAACACCTTTAAAAACACACTAGCTGGTTATCTTGTAAATCTAAGCCACACGAGCAGTTAGTGTGGTTGCAAATACAAATCTCTATTCAATAGTGAGTATTAAACTTTCCTTTATATAGAATCATAGAATCATAGAATTGTCCAGGCCAAAAGGGACCTCCAAAGGTCATCTAGTCTGACCTCCCTGCAGTCACAGGGACATCCCCAACTAGACCAAGTTGCCCAGGGTTTCATCAAGCCTCACCTTGAATATCTCCAGGGCCTCAGCCACCTTCCTGGACAACCTGTTCCAGTGTTCCACCACCCTCAGAGGAAAGAATTTGTTCCTGATATCCAATCTAAATCTGCTCTTCTCCAACTTAAAGCTGTTGCCCCTTTGTAAACAGACTCTCCCCAGCCTTCCTGTAGGCGCCCTTCAGGTACTGAAAGGCTGCTATTAGGTGTCCCCAGAGCCTTCTCTTCTCCAGGCTGAACAACCCCAGTTCCCTCAGCCTGCCCACATGGCAGAGGTGCTCCAGTCCCCTGATTATTTCTGTGGCCCTCCTCCAGACCGGTTCCATCACGTCTGTATCTTCCCTATATTGAGGCCTCCAGACCTGCACACAATACTCCAGGTGAGGTCTCACCTCTCATCATCTT
>VXBW01006310.1:22076-35400 GCA_013400375.1 Thinocorus orbignyianus | reverse complement strand
TTCCGGGCTTCAAATGCACACAGACGAGAGGCTAGACACTGCTCATGTCCAGCCTCTCGTCCATCAGCACTCCGAAGTCTCTTTCCTCATTGCTGCTTTCTAATACCTCATCCCCTAGTCTGTATTGCTAAATTTTTAATTTACCTTTTATCTCTCAGGGAAAGAATTAGAATAAGGTGTAGTAGCACATGGTCGTAAAAAAGAAATCAGTTCTATTTTATGACAACAGTAGTGTCAAGTGTTGAAAGGTGCTGAAAGACTACTAGTCTAGTAAAGAGTTCAACGCTATGAAGTCTGTCAGAAACACAGAACCATAGTCTACATATAATTTTTTAAAAAAATGAAAGAGTAGATTCAGATAGCTTTTCTCCCGAGCCTCCTTTCTGGAGCAAGTGGGTCTTGCTAAAGTGATCATGGCTCTTGAGGGAGAAAGAAACACATGCAGATACATCGTGACTTCGTGGTGGAATAATGCTTGTTTAGCAGTCAGAAGCGAACCTCAATTGGTAATTAGCTGAATTCTAACTACTAGCCTATTCTAGTAGCATTAAATTACCCCATTTTAAGATGTGATCTCTTGTATTGCCCATTTCCCTCTGAGCATTTTGTCTGATAGTATTCATTCAAGAGCACAGACACACTAAGAAAAAAATGTGAAAACTGTGAAACCGAGATTTTACTAAGCACCTGACTTTACAAGACCTGGCCAAAACTACTGGATGGCTTAAAATACAGGTGTCTAAGAAAAAGCTTTCTACCACGTTTTGGGGAATATTTCTACAAGGTGTGAATTTCCCTCTGGATGTAGAAAAAAATAATCTTAAAATAGTAGGAGCCCCTATGTGCACCACTAGTACAGCACGTGGATCATGTCCTCATCATGCATTTCACCTCCATGTGCCATTCTTACGTCTTGGGTGTCTTATGCCATTACATTAAAAGCAGTTTTCACTTCCTTCTTCTAGGTAACAGTCTATATAAATTTGACGTTATATTTCTTTTTGCCAGATCTCCTGTAAATAAAATATCTTTTAATTGGGAGTGGAAAGGGGGCATTTCTTTCTTGCAAAACTACTATCAGGCAATGTGTTTTAAAATGTTCTTCAAAAAGTAAGAGATACAAGTGCCTACCTAGATAATATGCAATTACAGCTGAAGGGAAACTTCCTCTAAAACTGAGTGCTAATGAAAAATCACACTGGTTTCCCAGAAGCAATAGATCACAATGCTCCAGAGCTCCTTTATGGAACTTAGGAAAGTTTAGAGCAAGAACTTGTACATTCACACTTACTCACATTACACTACTGCTCTGAACTTGCACATCAACCTGCCTTAGAGATGCACGCACAACTCAGCAGTTTCCAGAAGAAGTGAGGAAAAATGAGTTATGTTTTCAGGTCACTGGGAGAAGAAAAGACCAAAAAGAAATAAAAGCTAAAATGTGTCCTGAAAATGAGTTAAAAAAATAAGATAGACAACAAACATGTAGATAATAAATAGCCAACACAACATTTCTGGTTTCAGAAGAGAAGACCCACTGCTATAAATTAAGCCTGACTCTTGTCATCCAGTGCTTCACATGTCTAAGTGGAGCTGTGGGTCTACTTGGTGGAAATTATGTAATACATAATGCAACTGGGCTATGGTGTTTACTTCCTTGTTTGGGGTTTTTTTTGGTTTGTTTTTTTTTTTTTTGCGTTTGTTAAATTCTGTTGTAAAGGCAGCCTTAAACAACTCATAATCCCAACTAATTCATAATCATAAATTAAGAGGTAAAATAGTAAGATAGGGATTAATATTCTGATAACTATTTATATACCATATGCTGTGAAACTGCTCTGAAAAGTAATGGTACTCTAAATAAGACCAATGTCAGTGAATGAGACAAATCTTAGTTCAAGCTGTTATCTTCCTGTAAGACAAATATGGTGACTAGCATGTACTGACACAGAAAAAATATGGAGAACAAGAAAAAGAAAAGGAATCTGACAGTTGATAGAAATAGGACAAATACCATGATAAACCTGTCAAGAGGAGATACTGTCACAATTAGCTAAAATACAATGTTAAATGAGAAATGGAAATGAGACACTGTTTAAGCAAAATTGCAAGTGGAGGAGGAAAAAAGAATATCTGGTACCCTGCCAAATGCAGCTTTCAGTTTTAGGAGGAACATACTTCAGACTCAGTCAGGACAGGGTCACATATATAAAGCAGTTCACATAACTGCCAAAAAAAAATTACATGATAGTAACTGTCAGCATTAACTTCAACTATGTTATTGGATATCTAGATATACGCACATCATAGTCTTATGCAAAGTAGGAACATTAACTACATTTAAGACTGTACTGGAGTTTTCATTTTATCAGGTCCATGTATAGTTACAGACTGAAAATATTTTAATATGCATTCATGTGCAAACATATCTTAAATTACAGTTCATGCTTTTATTCCCACTGAAATAAAATTTCTGAAGCATCTCTGTAAAGTGTCACTTTTGCTTTGGATGTTACACCACACAGAACGGCATGAACTGAAGTATACATCTGCCAGTAAAATCAACAGGCAGAGGCAGAGGATCATAAAAAGTTGTGATAAATGAAAAGATATCTGAAGAAATGGCAGTAAGAACAGAGCTACTACACGATAATAAGGGTGGAAACACTGCAAAGCAGCAACAGTCTAGCCAAATCATGAAATGAAAAACATGAGTGACCTATTGTTACGAGAAGAGCAAGTCACTGGAATTCAAGAATTCAAGACAGGCAGATGAAGGACTTGAGAAATGTAGAGAAAACCTGGCACTGATACTATGACTAAGTGAGAAAGATAAAAGCATCCTCAATGGGCTATATGAAGAGTATCACATTTTCCTGATTAAACAGGTTTTCCATCTATTCTTCTTACTCCTATATTCTTGACAGGGTAGAATATACATCACGAAAAATATCATGCACCTATAGTTTGACTGAAGCAGAAATATATCTACTGATACATGATGATGATGTTTCCTTTCATAACCTCCTAAATATCAGACAAGCTTAAAAATTAAAAAATTGCAAGCTTATCCTAGCAAACAAAAGAATAAAATTTGTAATTACATGTTTGGAAACAAGATTACAAGAGATAAATGAGAAATAACTAAGTGTGTCCTCAGATTATACCTCAAATTTGCAACTAATTTCTTCTAAGATGCCTGAGAAATATTACAGATACTGAATATACAGCTGATTAAATGGGACACTGTCATCCTCTTCCTGAAGTTCCTTACTAGTGAATCTGAAAGCAGGACTAGTTCACGGGAACCAGACACTCCGTTTCGTACCCTCTTCCCAGATAACACTTCAAAACAAAATCCTTCCCCTCTTTTCATGTCTTTTAATTACAAATTTAATTTCTGGTCCTTTCACCAGTGGACTGATACTTCGTTAGAGGAATTGTGTTTAAAGAGCCTCCGCAACTCTCTCCCTTTACTGTCAACAAAAGCAAATCAAGACAACCACAGCCCTTCCCACAGCTTCTCAAGCTGGCCATCCTAATTTTTTTCCTTTAATCAGGCTGCCTCTTCTATTTTAAATAACTTTCTTGTTTGTCAAAATTATTTCAAGGCTGTCATAATATTTTTATAAGTGTCGTGTCACAACATTTACTGTATGTACAGCTTTATCAAAACTGCAGTCTCTGGACAGATGCCCTGAATGTCTAATCTATAGCTTATACTTTTAGAGTTGGATGTCATTTCAATAGACATCACCATCCATTCCAGACATGTGAACACAAAGACGTGCACATATACTTTTGAAATTTTATGGCCCTATAGAATCACACTGGGGAATAAACCCACTACTTTTGCAATATTCAAGTAAAAGCTTTGTGTGGAAAATCAAACAACCTCCTCGTTATACTCTGCATAACAGAGGAGGGAGGGGGAAGGCGGGAGGGGAAGCATAACACGGAAAGAAATTAGTTCTTGAAAGCTGTGAAGCATCTGTAGTACAAAGACAGCAAAAGAGTAGAGGGATATGTCTCTTTTCGTTTTCGTGTGCAGGGAGCTATATAACTTAAGATGATAGCATGAGTCAGTGGGAGACCAAGCTCAGTTATAGTCAGTAAAGTCTTTTTTCTCTGCAATCAGCCTATATATGTACACATATATGTGTGTGTGTGCATAATATATAGATATGTAAATATGCACATAAGTATATATAATAACCTTAAGTTAGAAACAGGAAGTTAGACAAAATATAAAGTCATTTTCTGTAGCCTATCGGAACTTTCTTCTAATTTCTATTCCACATAGTAAATGTGGAACAGAAAGAGTTCATGGAGGCAAAAAATGCTTTGCAATCTTGCAAATATTTCTAGCTGTTATCTTTACTAGAAAAGACAGCACATCTGCTATTATAAAGGAACATCATTACGGTAGCTGCCTGAATGCTGGGGCAACTGTACTAGCAGTGCAGATATCTCGACAATATGTGAACAACAGTTGTAAAATGGAGAATTTTGAGACCTTTTTCTTTTTTATAGAGGTGAGAATGTCAAGGGCAATTTTTTGGTATGGGACAACTTCACAGCACTTTTCCTGATCACTCCTTTATTGGAGGAAGCAACTGAACTGACACTGCATAGTAGATGATGCACTGCGACATGAAAGGAAATTTTATGTATCAAACATACATATAGAATGGGAAAAATGAATTTTAAAAAATTCTGTAGGGACAAAAAAAGAAGTATGATCTAAAAAAAAAAACAAATGGCAAAAAGGAGAAAGATCTGGAATAATTTTTTTATCCACTTCAAAGGAAGAATCATTTTTTTCTTAATGTTGCAGTATTAGCCATTGTATATCAATAATTAACTACCACTGCAGTCATTTTCCAATAAACCCTCAACTCTCTCAGTAAAGTTATATTTTGTGATACTTGTTCTTCCCACTGTTGTGGAAATAAAAAAAAAAGGTTCAAAACTAGTGATAGGTATGATTGTGCATATTGTGCAAAAAAAACCCTCCTAACACTTTATCAGTTCTTCTCTAGCTTGATACTTACTAAAGCAATCTGATTCAAACACCATGCTCACCAGAACCCTAGTTCTGTTACATGATAACAACAGATTAGAAAAATAAAGGCCTAATAATAACAAATACAAAAAGTTCTTACCTAATAAATCTCCCATTTCACGAGCCATTTTATCTCCACCATATCTAGGCATTCACATAATCTCTGTCAGAATTTCTACAGTTCCTTTAATGATACACTGAGATTCTGATAAAACTTTTCTTTCCAGACTGCAAGGAAACATTCTACTGCACTCACACAACAAAGAGTAGCACCTTGCTTTTACGTAGTACTGCTCCACAGATCACTGGATGCTTCACAGAGCACTGTGAACTGGAGACAATCTAAAGAGAGCTGCTTAAGGTTATGAGGCTAGCTACTGAAAGATTCAGAAGGAAAACTTGGGTCTCCTGAACTGCAGTAAAAAAGCCCAAGTATAAGGTCACAAAGTTCTTGGATTTCAGTCCTCTTCATAAACAGTTGTAAATTTGTTTTGCTCCCACTATTGAATCAGTGTGGAAGAGATTAAAATAGCCTCCCAAGTGACCATTTCTTCAACCGAGCAGTATTGTAACCTGACATAAAGTAGTAGTAGCTATTTTGCATGTGGTAGCTATGACTGCAGAGTAGTAGCTACTTTGCATGACTTTTCTTACTGTGGTTACTCCAGTGCAAGTGTCCTGCACAACCAATGTAATGCTACTACTGAGCAATAATGAAAGATTTAAATTGGCAACAGAGAGACACTACAAAAACATGATCAACTGTAAAACCACAACTGAAAAATAGCCATGATGGTGGATACTTCTTCCACAACAGGCAACATGAAAAGTGAAAGTTTTGGGGTTTGTACCTTACCCTTCATATATGCAGGAAATAATGAACAGAGTAGTAAAACATAAGGTTATATGTTAAAAGGCTGTCAGTCCATCCATCCTCATGTTGTCCCGAAATGTTTCTATATAAAAAATCCTCATAGTCATTATTTATTGAAAATTCAGGAGCAAATTTACCATCTTGAAGAAGTCTCCAAAATCCCACAGCCTGTTACAGAGAGGCCGTCAGGGATGTCTCAGCAGTGACCCCATCTAGGAAAAAGTGGCAAGTCAAAGGTGCTTTATAGAATTTAACTGTATTTAGAATTCTCAGCATTTAACAATAGTTTGTTCAGAGTGGAGAAGATGTCATATTTTCAGTTAGTAAACATTTGCTATTTGATCCACAGACACAAAATGAATCTGCAATTTAGTTCAGTGGACAGAAAGATTATACGCTGTTGCCTTTTTGTTGACAGAATGATCCCAGCAAAATTACATTCTGTTGACAAAAATAAAATTCAACTTAGTTGTTGAATACTTTGCAAAATGAATACATAAATAAAGCATTCACATAAGAAGAATAGCAGTTACTGAAAGCTTCTTTTGAAAACAGAATAACTCACAAATGATTTTCACTACTCTACAGGATTTCACAAAACTCCCTCCATTCAGAATATCCCTTTGGTAAGATTATGTAGTAGTAGTCTTCATACTGCATAAGAAGGCAGAAAACTTAAGCTTGGCCATGGCAGTGCAATTTTAGGCTTTGGCAATAAAGTTTCAAATGTAATCAGACCTTNGGGGGGGGAAAAATAGCAGTTATTTCCATTTTAAACCAAAGATGCCCCTTGGTACTGGTTATTGTGATCCCTTGGCTCTGGCTCCCTGCAACTGTCCTTGTAATACACAGAAGGTAGGTAACGAGCTGCACGCAACCATCTGGTTTGTCTGTCTTTGGTTTTTAAGGTTCTTCAGTGAAGCCGGGAATGGACATAGTGGCACACTATTTAAGAGCTTGTCAGTTTCATCCATTTAGTAGAATTAACTCTCTCTTAAGCCAAATAGGTTCTCACTATGGCATTCAGTGCTGGAGCAAGTGTGTTCTACCTTGTTATTTTAGCAGCTTTAAGACACTAAATCCAAGGTTTAGTTGCAACTGCACTGGGCACCTTCTTTTTCAGCAAGTCATCAGTTTTGGTCTTTCAATACTTAGCATTTTTTCCTATATTCTGAAGATGTAATTCTACCCTACAGAAAATAATAATGAAAAATTTGGACTATCTTTTCAAAATATAGCCTGATCCCGTAACTTTCTCTCAGAATTTTGATATCAACAGGTCTTTTCCTTGCATGAAAAGTGCCAGAATAAGACTTTGCAAAATGAACATAAAATAAATAACCTCCTTAGGTTTGTTCTGTAGTTGTTTTTCATAGGTATGACATGGATTATTCTAATTATAGAAGATATAAGAAAATTGTGAAGAGGAAAAAGGCTGAAATATATCTTTAAAAGCCTTCACACAAACTGCTGCAGCTCCCTGTAGTAAATCTAAAGCCAGATAAGTTTTTAGTCATAAACTGCTATATTCACTGTGACCGCTTGAGATGTTATGGCACACAGCTGTTGACAAAAGCAATTTGGATATGGCACCCCAAATGATTCAGCCCTGGAAACACAAGAGACTCACACTAACTCCATTTGCTGTAAAATAATCATGGTACCTTAGTAGCCAACACGCCTTTGGAGAGCCCAACATTATGTCCAAAAGAACAGAAAGTACACTCGTGTCCATTATTGTATATGATAAAGCTTACACATATCAAAATATAGAGCTATATTAAAAATACAAACAATAAAAAAAGTAAAATCGCACCTTTTCCTGTGACAAATAAACACCAGTGTTCCATTGTTAAGAGGTTCATTACTGGATTGTTTGAGTCTCCTTCAAAAATGATAATACATATATATGTTTGGGGAATGGTTAATAGTGTACATGGAACTTTGATTATGTAATTTCTATGAAAGGAAATTACCTAGGTATCTACATTATTGAAATTAGATGTCGTATTTACAAGAACAAACATACTTTCCAGAGCCCTTTACAACTGAAACAACATTTTCAGCAACTGAATGGGGCAAACAGAAAAATATATGTGTGAGCCTATGTGTGGTTTTATGTTCATACAGAATTATGTTGTTGAGGTACATACTTCAACAGGTAAAAAATGAAATGTTAAACATTTACTAAGTAATGTTGCATACGAGATTTCTCAACCTTTTCCTCTCCCAGTGTAAAAATGTACACATGCATTGCAGCTAATTCAGCATTAGCATAGGGGTCAGTTATTCATCCTTCATGAGCGTTGACTGACAGCAAACACTCTTTCTCTTTACATCTTCTCTTTCTTCCAAAGATATTTCACATATTCTCTAAATTATTTCCTGATGTCACCTGACTGTTACAAGGCATCATTTTCGTCTCCAGTGAATTATTCTTTCGCCACACCAACCATATATTAAATACAGCATCACATAATTATATAATTACTTCCTTAAGGGCAATTCAAATCTGTCACAAAGGCTGAGAGAACTATGCTTTTTCCCATTCCTGTTAAATTCAGGCAGATTTGCTAGGTGTCACAGTTGCCTTTTGCTTAAAGAAACACGTACATTTTATTTTGCGTGTGATGCAATACATTACCCGTCTAGTTCCCTGCTTGTTCAGCCTCTCTTGCATAAATTCTCTGCAAGTCTTTGTTTAAATTGACTTGAGACAGTTAAACTGCCATGTAGAGCCAAATACAGTATAACATTAGCTACGTATAAGTTTCTGCCAAAGTACCACAATCATCCTAACCACCTGCTTTTTTGCCTGGAACGTTAAGTGTGCCAAAAGCCTTAACCACACCAGGTGGTGCATTCATTTTGAGGAGGAAGCAGAAGTCCAATATAGAAGACTCCCATAAATTTTATGGGGCACCACAAGGGAGAACAGCAAGGCATCAGTTTGAACAAAATATGTACGTTTTATGGAGAAAGAAGCATATTTAAAAACCCTTTCCCATGTAACAGAAAAGACAGGATATGCAGTAGGAAATCTTAAAAGTATTCCTTAGAAGTATTTTCAATCTAAATTAATATAAGAAGCTGAGAGAAACTGTGAAATTTTACTACACCTAATCATATGCAGGCAAAAATTACTGTGACAGATCCTTGAGAGTGTACAAGACACAGTTCTTCAAATTATCAGTCAAAATCGTACTTCAAAATGCTGGTCAATTGATTGAAGAATAAAATGAAAAATCTTCCTTTTCAGTTATTCTCCTGTCCACTCTTACCAGAAAGCCATGATGTTCCCTCAGGTAGGATGCAAAAATTAAAGACAACACAAGCATATTTAGACAACACAGGTATATTAAACAGTTCTAAAAGGATACTACTATTTGTGTAATAGTTTCAAACATCCTTGTCGTGGTTCTGACCAATCAGAAAAAGACAGATGATGTCCCCCCACTCCTCTCTCTAAGAAAAAGAGAGGAGACGAAGAGGTTAAAGAGATGNCAACCGTCCAACAGGACAAATAACAAAATTACCTGACTTCGGTTGTACTAGCAATAAGGATAAGCAAGGGCCTGTCTGCATACCGTTCCTTGGTATAATCAGGTCTTATTACTGTGAGACGAAACACTTCTCTGAAAAGTGTGTTCTTAATTTCAGAGTTTAGTTAGTTAGAAGAGGCCCAGCTAAGAAAGTAAAATTGTAAAACAGAAAATGTCCTCAAACCAGGACAATCCTCAAGTTCACTGCATGAGCTTGCAAAATAGTTTCATTTTCTAGTATCCCTAGTGTATTTTGGAGACACAGAGATTACATTTAGTTGTATTTTTTTTTCTTTTTTGGCGAGAAATAAAAGCAGGATACATAAATTACAAATGCATATGCAATTTATAAAAACAGATGGAATTTTGTATACCACAGTAAGCACAGATCAGAAGCAACTTGACAAACTTCAAAAGGTAAGTGACCACTGTGCATAACCAGATAAACACAGAGAAAAAATAAATGAAAGCACAACAAGAAGCATCAGTGCTTCAAAGGGGTTGCATAAAGCTTAGAGTAAAGGAATAAATGACAAAGATCAAGAATGCTGTGATAAAAACGAATTAAAAATAAAACACAGGGTGAAACGATAAATAATAAATTATTTTACAAACATATGAAGAGTAAGAAATTGGCAAGGGAAGCTTTGGAATCCTTGAGGGAAGGTGAAAGAACAAGGCATCAGAAAATGTAAATATTGCCTGGAAAAACACATGCTAGAATGAGAGAAATATTTTCAAGGTGAAAGGAAGCAATAACTAGAAGTGGACTTAAAGGGTATACCAGAATAAGTGTGGAAACAAGAAAGGATACATTTGTTTTAAATGAAAATATAAACTGCCTCAGTAACTAGGACATCCCATAACTGCAAAGGTAAGAGAAACACCCCTCAAAAAACCACCCAAAATGGGAATTACTTGTGCTAATTTACATGTGTTTATCTACTTGTGCGTATTTACTGCCATAAAAGGCAGAATAATGTCCTAATCCATAGGCATGGCTGGATCCACAACTACTTAAAGAAACACATCCAATAAAAATACTGGCATTTTCATGTAACAAAACTGGGGGATATTATGAAAGGCGAATCAAAGAGACACAAAACAAGTAAATAGAACAGACTTGAATTTAATTGGTTTAAACTGGAGTAAGGAATACATTCTGAAAACTTATTCTGATTCATCTGAATTCACTCCAGAAATTTGAAGAATTTGGATTCAAACTTACTACCCTTGCCTTACTACATTACTGAGACTTAATATCTCAATTTCATATTAAAAAATAAAAAAAGTAAGAGAAAGCACAATAAAATGTTTCCTATTGTTTTAACGTCACACAAAACCTTCTACATAATGAGTATTTTGTCAGAGGTGATAACAAAGACCAGACAGATAGTATTTCAGAATTCTCAGGCATGATGAGCTCAAGGAGTCTTATAAATTTTTCCCCCAAATTGGACTGTAGATTTGCTCCCTCAGATATACACAGACTTTTATACAGTTCCTTCACCCAAGATAGCTTAATGAACTGTTCTGATATCCCTAATTGAAGTCACATCATTACTGTGACACCATTTTGGGAGTCCTTATGTTCAGATCTTGTAAGAGTCTTGGTGAAAAGTATTTCCATAGAATCATAGAATGCTTCTGGTTGGAGGGGACCTTAAAGATCACCAATTTCCAACCCCCCTGCCATGGGTAGGGACACCTCCCACTACAGTAGGTTGCTCAATGCCCCATCCAGCCTGGCCTTGTACACCTCCAGGGATGGCACATCCACAACTTCTCTGAGCAATTTGTTCCAGTGTCTCACCACCCTCACACTGACGAATTTCTTCCTGATATCTAATCTAAATATCCCCTTTTCCAGTTTTAAACCATGTCCTATCACTACACTTCCTGACAAAGAGTCCCTCTCCAGCTCTCCTGTAGCTCTCTTCAGATAATGGAAGGTTGCTAGGAGGTCTCCCTGNAACACCCCCAAATCTTTCTCCTCAGGTCTGCTCTCAATCCATTCTCTGCCCAACCTGTATTTGTGCCTGAGATTGCTGTGACCCAGCTGTAGGACCTTGCACTTGACCTGGTTGAACTTCACGAGATTCACATGGGCCCACCTCTCAAGCCTGTCCAGATCCTTCTGGATGGTATGCTTTCGCACCTGTGCGTCCATCACACCACACAGTTTGGTGTCGGTGGCAAACTTGCTGAAGGTGCACTCAATCCAAATGTCTTTGTCTCTGACAAAGATGTTAAACAGCACTGGTCCCAGTACCGACCCCTGAGGAACGCCACTTGTCACTGGTTTCCACTTGGACATTGAGCCATTGACTGCAACCCTTTGAGTGTAACTATCTGACCAGTTTCTGATCCACCAGGTAATCCACCTGTCAGGAATATGGGTCCTGCTAGAAACTTCAGCAGGAATGCACCTGATTGTATCTGCTATAGTTTTTAATGGGGATTAAACCCACCTATTGCTTGGAAAAGAAGGTATGAAGTAATCTTACGACTACTGCATGATATCATATCAGTTTACTTCCACATCCACCTGGGATTTTTATATATACAAAACTAAGAAAAGAAAAAAAGTCTTTATAAAACCACAATTTTACGTTTTGTCATGAAAAATTGAAACAGTATTCTGAAGCCAGAATACAGGGCTTTGAACAACCTGGTCTAGGGGGAGGTGTCCCTGTCCATGGTCCCCTCCAACTCTAACCATTCTGTGATTCTATGACTTAACTGTTTGTTAGTCAGTATATTCTCCTAGGTAATAGACAAGGAGAGGTGCCCAGAAGAAATTAATTTTGCAATACTTAGTGTATCATTTATCACAATGGGAGATGCCCAGTTATGCAATTCTTACAGGAATATATCGAATTTTCTTGAAATGTTGTATTCTTTCTCTCATTAACAGGAAGATAATCATAGTAAGTACTCCTGTGTAAGGATGTCACAGAATTTTAGCACAAATATTTGGAGAGATACCAGTTTATAATGGTTCATGTTTATATTTTGACTTAAAGGGTACTCAAAATAACAAGAAAAATTCCACAGACCTGTAAGCTGCCTTTCTACACTGACTGCCATCACTTGTAGTCTCATGTAAAATATGTGCATATAATTCATTATTTTTTTCAAGATAAGTGATTCTAGGGGGAAAAAAAAATGCATAATTATTGTTCGTTTCATTGGCTACCAGGGGCCTGCACAGATTAAAAGTACTTAACATTTTATGGTGTTACTTTTCAGTGACACATCTGTCAAAATGTTAGTTTTCAGTTGATAAGATATCCGTCTCTTCTCATGGAACTGAATTTATCAAACCTAAATTACGGTGTTCGAGCTAAATGCCCTCCCATAATTTTAAAAGTTGGTTGGTATTTTCAAAGAATTCAGATAAAGTCTTGAGGATCTCTTCCCAATATTTGTACATTTGCTTAAACTTTTCATTTCCAAGATACTCTTCTTGGCTTAGAATTTCTATTATAATTTTCCTAATTTCTACCAAGCTTTCAAAAATGTGGGAGAAGTTGAAGAGAAGCAACAAAAGCGGGGAGGGAAATAAATATCTTTGGTATCCAAGAGTCTTGTGCAATCTTGGTTCCAATGAACTTGATTAGGATGTATAATAGCCTTCTGTATGTGTCCATTATTTTATAGAAGTTCATTTTTTAAAGCTAGAAAACATTACATAAGCAGTATTTGCATTCTTCCATCCCTAACAATACAGAGCGATAGATCCATGCCATCAATAAGCAGCTTAAAAATGAATTTGTTCCAGAAGCAAATGGGACCTCTCACAAAGTGCATTTGATTGCACAGTAATTCAGCTATTTTTAA
>VXBW01006307.1:170037-208113 GCA_013400375.1 Thinocorus orbignyianus | reverse complement strand
GTCGGTTGATGGTGTGTCTGGGCAAGGGTGAGGGACCCTCTGGTGGGTTCTCTGTTGTCTGTATTTACATTAGTGCTCTGTTTTAGGGGAGACAAATAGTAGCTCCTCAAGCAGAGAAGATAAAACTTGCCTGTTGGGACTGCAAAGATCTGTGTTTACACCGGGGACTATGAGAATTTTCTCTTTCCCATGTATTTAATACCACAATCCCAGTACTTCAGTAGTATATTTTACTTGAATTTAGCTTTTGTTAGTGAATAAAGCTATCTCTATGCCTGTGCTAAAATACGCTCCATAATTTGAACACTACTGAGCTCTCTGAATTAAGGAATAAGGATGAAGTGTGGTGTGAAGGTTTGCTTGATGTAACTAGGCTGCTCTTAGCATAAGTATGAGTTAGCAAATATTGTGAGTTTTTCTAACTTAGCTGACCACAGACAGCAGCCTACCCAGCTGCAGGGGTATGATAAGTAGCAGGACAGCTGTTTTTAGACATGTGTGCATGTAATCTTGGAGAAGGAACTTCTCTCTGAAGAGCAAGGGGGTTCTGAGAGGCTGGTAGGGTGGGGTAATGAATTCTCAGAAAATAATGAATACGTTAATTAGTTCCCCAAATTATCATGAATATGTATGAGTAACGTGCATATATATTGTTAAACTAACTTTACCTGGTACGCACATTTGGAGGAGTGATCCTCTGTGCATCCAGCGCTGCAATAAAGAACACCTGCTTAACAGTCACCCCAACTATTGAGTCCTGATTTCGTCTTTCATGGCAACACCCTGGCAGGGTCTCCATTGTCTATATTTACGTTAGTGCTCTGATTTAGTGGAGGGAAATAGTAGCTCCTTAAACAGAGAAAATAAAACTTGCTGGTTGGGACCGCAAAGATCTGCGTTTACAGTGGGGACTGTGAGAATTTTCTCTTTCCTATATATTTAATATCTCAGTCCCAGTACTTCAGTAGTGTATTTTACTTGATTTTAGCTTCTGCTAGCGAATAAAGGTATCTTTATGTCTATACTAAAATACGCTTCAGAATTTGAGCACTACTGAGCTGTCTGTCCTTGTTTACTGACATGCAGATGGTGTCCTCCTATAGAGTCCTGTTGCCCTATGTGTTTTCCATATTTTTTTGAAACCTAAATGACTTGTATTTTTCTTGAATCGTGTAGTGTGTTTATACTTGGTCATACAGACTTTGCACAAGCACTTCCTAAATGCAGCTTAAGGCATACAGTCCAAGTTAAAAGTAAAATCATAGAATCATAGAATGGTTAGAGTGGGAAGGGACCTTGAAGATCATTGAGTTCCAACCCCCCTGCCATGGGCAGGGACACCTCCCACTAGACCACGTTGCTCAAAAAATCTTTCTTCCATACCTCTGTTGCAGCTTTAATGCCTCTGAACTGGGAAAACTGGAAGTGGCCTGTTCTGTCCTTAAAACTGGGTTTGAAAGACAGCAAATAAGGGTAGGAAGCAAAACCAAAAGGAAATGTTTAACCTGAGGAATTAGGGAGGCTAGAAAGAGAGAATTTTAGGATATGGTTGGAAAGGATAGAAATGGTAGGGTAGCATCGTCTGTATCAGTGATAATGACTTCTGTTTGTCTTGTGAGACTGTGGGGATGGCAGGTTTTGTGCCTCTAGGAGACAGTTTCTTTTGTTGGTCTGTAGTACAATCTACTTTCTGAAATAAGATGTGGTACATAAAGGATGTTATTTCTTCTGCACCTTTCTCGATGCAGTGCAAAACAGTAGTAAGATTTGTTATAATTCTGCTTTGTGAAAGCATATTAGTTTATCAATGTTTTATGCAAAGGACGGTTTTTATGTCTGTGTATATGGTAGCCTTTTTAAGATGCAGCAGTGTGCACGTATACATCAGAAATTGAGGTTAAGGAGGGGGTTTTTTTGGTACAGAAACTTCTCTGATTTTACAAGTAATGCAGATTCTCTTGGGCTGTGGAATTAAAGTTATTTTATAACGTTACCTTAACGGCGGAAGAGGAAACAAGTAAACATTTTTTCTTCATTTGGGATTAAATTACTTTTATGTGGGATTGGGTTGCAAGTAGATACAAATATGTATTTTTACAAAAGAATTCATTTTTTTGCGAGGAACAAAAAAAATTTCTCTAAAAGAGCTGTTGTAATTTAGCAAGGTGACTGAGGATTTTGCAAATACTTCTGTTAACTAAAGTGAATTATTGTATCCTTTACGACAGTCGTAGGACAATAGCTTGGTGTATGCATAGCTGCTCATGCTATTAAAATGAGAATGTTAATTTTTACGGCCTTCTGAGGTAGATTGCACATTTTTTAGGCAAAGAAACAGATGCAGAGAGGCCGTATGATTTCCTTTAGGCCAGACTGGCAAAATGTAGATTATAGTCAGAGAGTCCACCTTGGAGACTTTTGGGTTCAGTTATTACTGGATAGTTTTCTTTTAAAAGGTTACAAATTTTTGAAGTAATGCAGAGGAATATTTTAGTCTGAGAGAAGGGATTCATATAGAAAAGCACTGGAATTGAGTAGTGATGTCTTTGGTTGGTTATTGATTTTTGTTGGTTCGTTTTTATTTCAGAAGGCTGAGACCAAAGAGGAGTTTGTTAAAGTTAGAAGGAGGGATTTGGAAAGGCTGACGACGGAGGTTATGCAATTGCGGGATTTCTTACCCAAAATAATAAATGGGGATATCCTGGGGACACTCCAGAAGCTGGATTCTATTGAATCAAGTGAGTAGTACCACGTTACATACTCTTAGGGTTTCTGCCAAAACTACTTAGAACAAACTGTCACGCTGCTACCAGTAGTTGTAGAGTTTATGGAAGTATTCCAGATAAAACTTTGACGTTCAATTAATGCTTCACTAAATTAATGTGTTTGTAATGACGAGAATTGCAAACTGCATTAGAAATAATTAGATGTCAAGTGAATCTTTATAAATACTTTACTGTGGATAAAAGCCTACTTAGTCCAGGCAGCAAGAGAAGCTGTATCAGGGAAAATGTGATTCCTCTGAGGAAAAACAAAAGCATTTTGTTTTTCAAAATGTCACTTCAGATGCAGAGCAAAAAAACCGTGGTAAATAGCTGTGAATTAAAAAGTTAAATTTGAAGGAAGAGATAATATCGTCATATTTAGCTTCTCTTGGGTTTTTAGCTTGTGTGCTTTTATTGCCTTAAGTAGTCATGGAATCATGGAATTGTCAGAGTTGGAAGGGACCTCTAGAGATCATCTAGTCCAACTCCCCTACTAAAACAGGATTATTATTCATAATAGTAATAAAAAAATTGAACACTCTCTGTTATAAATGTCTTTTTACTGCTGTTTCCAAGATCAAGTTTTTCAGTGGTGATTGTGCATCTGTGCAATCTGTGCATTGTTTTTTTTAATAGTTGCACCACTCCCAAAATGCCACCAGGACCAAATCTGAATCAGTTCCGTCCCTAACCTGTATCTTACATGCATCAGTACAATTCACCTGTTCTGCTAGGAATTGGCTTTGCCTGAAAGGACATGGGACAAGCACTGAGACAGATTATAGAGACTGTATCTTTCTAGATATGTCTAGGTTAATCAAGTGCTTAATTGAAAGTTAATTTGCAACAGCTAGTTAAGAAAGAGTAAGATAGAGCCTTGTGGTCCGTTTCCAATATCAAGTAATCTATTGGGGCAGAGCTTCCAGCTACCTCGATTATCCACTCTTTGGAAAGATTCTTCTATGCCATTAAATCCTAACAGAGATGAGAAGACTGTACCACCTTTGCTGCTGCCAGTTGAGATATCATGCTTGTCACAAGAAGTGGTGTAGGATCTGGAAATGCTCTCTTTATGCTATCAAAGACTGTCTTCAGTTACATTAAATGTATGAGATCCTCAACTAGTCAGATTCTTGTTTTAACTACTTTTATCAGTGCTCAGTCTCAAGTTTTCCTGTGCTGATCCTTCCTATGCTCCTCGTGCCAGGCATCAAGGAGACACTGTCAGGGCCTTCCAGCAGCAGATGTGTGATATCAACACGTCGATTCAAATGTTCTACTGGCTGGCCAGTATTCTGTGGGTCCTTTGGAGGAACACCTACCTGAAGCTGAGTCAGTCTTTGAACTCTCTTGAGTATATCCCTGCAGTGGAGGTTTCTGTTGTCTTTAGTGAGGTTGTCTGAGCATTTATTCAGACTCTTGCCAGTTTGCCCATACAATTGGAGAAGTCAAGTGGTGATTTTTACTGCTCCAGTCTGCTCCTACCTCTGTAGCATGCAACAAGGCAGACAAGAGTGTGTCAAGAGGCTGTCCAATGTCAGGACTGGAGCCTCAATTAATCCATTCTCTTCTTTCATCCATTTATTTTCATTTCATCCGTTCTTTTCCTTTGGATTGCAGGTTGAAAAGAACTGAGTGCTCGGAGAGCATGCCTTGGTACATACGTGTTTCCTAGGAGTGGACTCTTGGCAGGCCTCTTCGGTTTCTGCTAAAAAGTCTTGGTGTTGATGGCTTAGAATCACATAATGGTGGAGTGGAAATATTTTCCATCTCTTTAGAAAAGCTGTTTGTAGCCAAATTGTCTTCTTTGATACCTGCTACTCAAAGCAGTGTGTATATACTTGAGATTATAACATTTTTGTCAGTTAGGACCAAAATAGAAAGGAGTTTACTTCCAAATAATGTAGGATTACTGAATAAAATGCCAGAATTCAAGCTCTTTGGATAATAAGGACTTGTTTCTTTTAATGATACTATCTTTTTATGAATGAATTTGATATGCTCTTTGGTAAATACATTCAAAATTATTGATCACATGTAACGGGAAGTATCTTAAGTATTAAGCCATAGACCATATTCTTATGGTCAAGGGTATGGTGTTCAAAGTGGACTATAACTTGTTTTTTAAGTTAATCAAAATTGCAGTAGATGCTCTTTGGATATTATTCTTTGGAATTACTTAAATATGTTTCCTTTTTTTTTTCAATATAAATTACAGGCATCCAGAACTGTGGTTTTTAAAGTAAAATACAATACACAACAATTTTTAACAGTTTCCTTCACATTTTTAAAGCAGACATTGTGATTGTGAAATATAATACTTTTAACTTAATTTCCATTTACTAAAATAAAGCATCTAAATAGGAATGTATTTTCGATGACATCCGAGTTTGATTTTTTTTTGAGAGAATGCTAAAATTTGCTTGTCACTGACATAATGTTTAAATAGTTTATTATGTCTTCTAATACTTTATAAACATTATTTTAAAATGTTTGGAGTAGTTGCATTTCATTCTTGCTATTCATATAATTTGCATTCTATATTGAAGCACTCACTTTTGAGTGATCTTCATATTTTTTTCTTAGATTTTCACTATACTCACTGAATTTCAAAGGTACCAGACATGAAAACCATCATGAAAACAAACAAAAAATATAGGAAATTAAGTAAACTTTTAAAAATCTCTGAGGAGCTGGAACCCGGTTTTGGAATAGTATCTTATTGACACACAGTATTTAGCAGCTAGATGTGATTCTTTTGGTCTCTTCCTGTTTTAAATCAGAAACATCTCGTGTTCCTTTAGTTAGTTGTAAGAGCTGTTGAAATATGGCTATATACTAGTTTAGCCACTAGGAGGTGATGTAACACAAGCAAATAGATAAAGCACCTTATTATATTTGCCCTTGGTGGATTTTTTTTTCTTTAGTGCAAGCCCATTGATCATGACTTAATACTTTATCTGATGTATTCTCCCACAGACATGGAGAAAAAGGAAGAGGAAATAGAGCAGCTGAAAATGGACTGTGAACACTTCAGAGCCCGTCTGGAAACAGCCCAGGCAGATTGCATGAGAGAGAAGAAGGTAGATCTTCTGTCAGAGTATTTGTATCTGTACGCTTGAGCTTTAATAACAAAACCAGTTTGTCAAATCCGTTTGTCACATTCGTGTCACAAAATGCATCCTCAGCCTGAAAAACAAACTGCATTTGTGTTCATGTAGTCAGGTGATGTGTAAATTACTTACCTATGAGTTCATAATGGATGTGTTTTTCCCCTTGATATTTCTAGAGCAAAAGGATGAATGTTACAACTAGACAAAATGTAATAAGATGCAGTGCCAAAAAATATTCAAGGTGTACAAATAGAGGTACCAGCTGACAGGAGGTCTCCCACTTACGTACCAAAGTCTTGCATAACTGCATGGATATCTCTTAACTTCCATGCTGTGTGAGGAGCAGTTGTATGGGGTTGCATTACAGGCTTCTTGGCAGGGTTCATTTTGGTGAATGTGAAGTTAAAAATGAACCATTAGCATTTTGGTTATATTAATGTGTTGAAGGAAAACTGGGTATTTGGGAAGATTGTGGTGTGGCTGACATCAAAAAGTCCTTGGAATCTTTTTTTTTTTTTTGGAATTTAATGTAACTATAACGTATTTTCAAAGAGGACAATAGAAGATAATGTAAGCAATGCATTGTGCAGATCGAAACTGGCCTCTCTTTGGGCTTGCTGAAAGCTGTGTACCTTTGTTTAGTTTTAATAGTCTTCCTCGGTGCACCTATTGATCCAATTCCCACGTACATCTGTGAGTCAAAGAACAATTACAGGGCTCCTTTCGCTCTGTCAATATTGTATTTGATGATTATGAGAGAAGAGATTCTTAACAATGAAGAAAGAGTGGAGACCTCAGACTGTGGGTCTTCTGTGAAGCCATCAGAGTTCAAATAGGATCATAAAGACGAGTGGCTTAATTTCTCAGAGATGTAAGAATTGGTTGTGATTGTTCGCTGTAAAAGTTAATTTCCTTGGAGCTGATAGCTATCTTCAGTAGTCAGCAAGAAGCTCACCTTGTTGGGGTTCTAGAGTTAGCATCTGCCAGCCTTGGGATTGCACAAAGACAGATGAATCTACAGAAATAATTTTGGTTTTGAAAAGGAATAAATGAAGAGTTCAGGGATGCAGTTGTAGGGCATGGCTGCGTTCACGAGTCATTCTGGCATGGGGTTTGATAGAAATTTAAAGTACTATGGAGTAGCTGTCTGTCTGGATATTCCTTACTTCAAAATCAGTATCTTCTGGAATAGCTATTGCAGTTTAGCAATAGGTACTCTTTAATTTTGCTGTGCACCCAGGTCTTTAATTGTGTAAACATCTAGGAGGAAATCTCTAAGATTTAATGGTGCTGCTTTAGATATTAATAAAATGGCCCCCACTCTTTATTCTTGCTAATATTACAAAATAAATGGCAGGTGGTTTAGTTTTGTCATTTCTTTTGGATGAAAATTTTACTTAAAGCATGGATAGTTCACTAAGAGTAGTCATTGTCTTGGTGTTCCTGCTCAAAGCTCTTCTTTTCATGTTTCTGCTGTTGTGCAGTGTACAGCAGTTTCTAAATGGCTTCTGTTACACGCCACAAAGGTGTGTATGTCTCAGTGGATTGTGCTTACATATATTGTGAAATCTTTTAGCTCTTTGGGATAAAAGAAGATGATATATGTATATGTGTGATTTTTGTTCCTGTTAATCACTTTGTATGGTGTTTTTCATTTGGTTGCTGTTCTGCTGTAGGCATCCTTGTGTAGAGTTTCTAGATTATTTTTACATACTTATTTTTATGAAGGAAAAAGGAAATGATTCACTGAAGTAAATGCGTTTTCTAGTTGAGCAGTGCCATCTTAGGGGATCATAAATCAACATTTTGCATTTCAAAGCTTCTCTGCAGTGCTGTTTCACTGATTAGGGAATTGCCATGCTTTCTGAACCTGAGCAAAACTTAAAGTGCACGTTATTCTTAGCTACTGTCTTCTTTGTCTGTCTCTTCATAGTTATGTATTTAAGCTCTGCTGTGTTGTTGTGGCTTGACCCTTTCCTGAAGATGGTGGTGTTGCATAGCACAGAGACTGCTTTGTGATGTGGACTCTAAGGAGTGTTGTTTCCAGCGAAGTTATTTGCTTTTGCAGGCTCGGTTTATTTTCCTGGCTCTTGAATGTACTATTTTGTTTTCCTTGCTCTGTACCTTTGTTCTCATGGTGCTTTTGATCTATTCAAAATTCTGGCATTTCTTGTGCTGGCTTTGCATCCACACTGGGAAATCTAGCTTTGGTATATGAGTTTTATGTCTTACTGTTCTGTATTAACATCCAAATGCAAAATGCAGATAAAATACACATTCTCCTAAGACAAGGACAGCACGGCAAAGAAAGGCAGGGACAATATAGGGGTTAGACAAGGAAGATGCCTGATGCACATGGTGGTAGAAAAGCTGATAGGTCTGGCAGTCAGTTGTTTAAAAGATAAAATTTGGGTAACGTGCTTTAAAATGATCCAAGTATTAAGAAGTAAGAGGCTTTTCCTGGGACTCTTGTGCCTAGGGAATCAGCAGCAAGTGCCGGTGTTTTGCATATATTAAGCGATGAGGTGGAAGAGACTAAATATGCACAGAAATCTGCTTGATAAATTTAATTTGAATTTTACAAATCCTAGCCTGTGTGTTCCATCAGCAGCATGATAAAGCAATGCAAATCAGGCTGTCAGGTGTGATACAAGAGGTTAGGTAGGTAACTGATGACGAACAAGTAGCTTCATACTGCTTGATATCATGGTACATAAATTTTCAAATGAGTTCATGTTTCTATTCCTTCCAAATCCTCAATGCAAAACATTGAGGTGAGCCCCTCAAATTACAAGGTACTAATTTTAAAATCTTGATGGGAGTACATGGTTGGAAGTTCTATTCTGTTTCCTTGCTTTCAAAATTGACATAGAAGATTCCTTCTCATTTCCCTGGACTTCATCCTGATAGCTAAAGGCACAGGGGAGGCTGGGCTGAGGAGGTCGCTTTCTGCAGTGAATATGAAAATCTCATGCCCACAAAATGGGCAGAGCAAGATCCTTCTCGTCTTTTGACACTCTAATCTGTGATTCTCCCTCTCTCTCTCTCTCGCTTGCTTTTAATACTTGAGTTAGCATAATTTCTCTTGGTTGGCCTTCTGTCCTTCCCTGCAGCACTGTCTCATACCACCCCACAGTTAGCAGGGAGCCCTCATCAACCCTGAGAGATCGCAGACTGCGGTATCCCTGCTGTCGTCTGACTGTCCGCACTAGCTGTAAGCTGAGAAGTGCAGCAGCTCTGCTACCCCTGTGGCAGTTGGTAGCAAGCCAGTGAGACCTAGAATCATAACTAATCTCATAGTATTCTTCTGGCCAACTTCCCATGTGAGTTGAAAAAAAATACTGCCAAATTGAAGTTGGCTCCTGGTTGTATTGGATTGCTCTATTCTGTTGTTATGCTTTGTGGCAAAGACCACTGAGCAGCTCGCTTAGGTGATGGGTGCATGATGGTGCATGGGCTTTCTTGGTATGAAAGGCCCTCCAAACTTCATAGAATGGTCAGAGTTAGAAGGGACCTTAAAGATCATCGAGTTCCAACCCCACTACCATGGGCACAGACACCTCCCATTAGACCAGGTTGCTCAAAGCCCCATCCAGCCTGGCCTTAAACTCTTCCAGGGATGAGACCTCCACAGGTTGCTTCTCTGGGCAACCTGTTCCAGTGCCTCACCACCCTCACAGTAAAGAATTTCTTCCTAATATCTAGTCTAAATCTCCCCTCTTCAATTTAAAACCATTACCCCTTGTCCTATCAGTACACTTCAGACCTTAGATGTGTTTTTCCAGGGACTCTGTCTTTCTTTGCCACTGCTGATGAGGAATGTGCCAATGGAAAAAAGTTGGAAGAGACAACAGTATTTATCCTAGATAACCAGCGACTCTACCACGTTGACTAAGGCAGAAGTCTGTTTTGGAAAACAAAACAACCCTCCCTTCCTAAAAGATGTTTCCAGTATCTTTTGTAAGGTGTTGGGAAAGGCTGACCTCTGATGCTGAAATCCCTTCTCCCTCAAAGAGACGTGAAGCTATTTGCTTAGAAGGAGTTGAGTCTCCTATCAGACTTCTCTAGGTGCCACTCAGTCTCGGTGGGTCATTTGGCCTGACCTTGTGGACAGGCTTCTGGTTACTGTCAGCCTCCACGATGTACTGACTACTTAGATACAGCTCAGGAGAGAAGGTATGTGTCTGCAACTGCCTGTGAGTTTGCCACCCCACCCCTTCTATTCCCTTCTCTCCATTTCATATTTGGATGTGATGTTGCTTCTTGTTCTGTCCCTTAGCCTGGAAAGGTGGTGTGGCTGACATGAAGTGCAACCAAATTTTCCTTATGCTATTTCAGGAGAAACTAGACCTCCGCCAGCAGCTGAACGAGGCCAAGCAGCAGCTCCTGCAGCAAGCAGAGTATTGCACAGAAATGGGTGCAGCGGTGTGCACCTTGTTGTGGGGTGTCTCTAGCAATGAGGAAGCTGTTAAAACCCTTCTTGGAGGAGTAAGTATGGCAGGTGAATACTTACTGGCAGTAATGCTGCTAGGCCCTTAAAATAAGGACCTTGATCCGTAAAACACTTTAATGTAAGGATTTATTTCAGAAACTAATTGGACTGTGAAAATGTTTTCTGAATTGTATATTCTTTGGGAACCATCCATTCTCATTTAAGAAGCGTTGGAACTATGAAGTGTTGTGGAGCAGTCTGGGATCAAATGCCGTTATTAATCCTTACCAAACAAGGACTGTTTCCCACCACACACATTAAGGCTACAGCTAGCACAATTTAAGTATCTTTGCAACGTAACAGAAGAAGAAAACAATTCTTTGGCACATGGAGCTATTCCCATGCCTGTAGAGAACTTAGATCTGTCTTCCTTCCGTGGAAATAGCTCCTCCATCAGGTCTCAACTTCTTTACGTCTTTGTGCTGCCTTTAATTCTTGCGTGAGTCTTGGAAATTTGGAGAGCCTAGCTGCTTTGAGTCTAGTGAATCTTACCAAATCTTCACTGTTAAACACGAGTAGGTAGCTTATTTGAAAAAAGCCATAACAACAACAGTTAAAGACAATAGTAATGTTACAGCTAATACAGTTTCACTGCCAAGTGCAGCTGATGGAATTAGGAGGGATCACAGGAACAGGCCTGATGAAAATATGAATTTCATTCTTGTCACAGCCAATGGGAGAAGAAATTGTTATACTTAATCTGAGTGGACTGATGCCACAGTTTCATCTGGCTTGATTTTTCAGCAGCATGATGAATAGTTGAGTGAATGGGATTAATTTACTGTAGTCAGTGGTAAATTAGTGTGTTTATAAGAGATTTTTCAGTTTGGGTGCACCAAAATACGAGTAACTTTAGACTGGATATTAGAAAGCTGTATGGTGGTACCTTTTCGTGATAATTTCTGATGATTCAAGATCCAAGCAGCAGTAGCTACTAAGGAAATAAGTGAAAAAAATGGTATAAAGCAGTTAAAAAAGGGGAAGACTGGGCAGGTGGGTACTACAGAGGCCCCGTCTAGCAACAAAACCAGTATAAAATAGCATTTCCTAACTTCAGAACAGTTAATAACTGTAAGACTCAACAATATTTATTGACTAGCCATTGTTATTTGACTTGTGAAATTATATGTTTCCTACAAACAAAACATTAGTGATGAAAATATTTCTACTAGATGAGAATAAAATTAGTGGAAGCCTTGTTGAAAGCAGTCTTAAGTATCAAAATTAAGTAGAATTAGGTAAATCTGAAACTGTTACCTGATGATTTCTATAAGAGTAAATAGCCCACCTGTGAAGATGCAATGCTTCTGTTTCTAGGTTTTTTGAAATGCAAAATAGAATCGCAGAATAGTTAGAATTGGAAGGGATCTTAAAAATCATCTAGTTCCAACCTTTCAACCCCCCCTGCCATGGGCAGGGACATGTCCCACCAGAGCAGGTTGCTCAAAGCCCCATCCAGCCTGGCCTTGAACACTTCTGGGGATGGGGCAGCCACAACTTCTCTGGGCAACCTGTTCCAGTGCCTCACCACCCTCACAGGAAAGAATTTCTTCCTAATTTCTAATCTAAATCTCCCCTCTTTCAATTTAAAACCATTACCCCTTATCTTGTTGCTACACTTCGTGGTAAAGAGACCCTTCCCATTTTTCCTGTAGGCCCCCTTTAAGTACTAGAAGGCCAGAATACTTCTACTATAGTCATTCCCAGCAATCATTAGAGCCCATTGATCTGCTACACCTCTGGTGAAGATCACAGCATTATTTTTGATCATAATTCTCTTGTGATGGTGCACATAATAAGAAAGGTTCCTGGGTTTGTAACAAGACCATTAGGAAAAACATGAACGGATTGTGTGGCATTGTATTGTCCAAAGATTACAACTGGCAATGAGTCAGGTTATTAAAAGGTAACAGAGATTTGACATACAAAGTTTTATGATTTGGGTTATTTTTGGAC
Organism: Thinocorus orbignyianus; assembly: GCA_013400375.1. NCBI lineage: Eukaryota > Metazoa > Chordata > Aves > Ciconiiformes > Thinocoridae > Thinocorus > Thinocorus orbignyianus. Next base: position 195,787 of record VXBW01006307.1, on the reverse strand, counting down.
AAGTCACACAACATCTTCCTCCCTCCTCTGAGAAGGTGCTGCGAACTTTGAAACTCACTCCATATTTAAGCATGTGGGGAGGGTGGCATCAATTCAAAATCACTTTGTGCCTTAGAGAACAACGCTCAAGCTTTTTTCAGTCTTTGCACAGATACGGAAATAGGTCTTTCATACAGTCCTGTAATGCAGATTGACTGAAATGATGTTTGGGACCAATATAATTTGTGTCCATATGGGCTGGGAAAGTCAAAATTCAAACAGCAAATGTCACGCAAAGAAATGTCACACAAGTAGTTTTCAAGGCAGTGGGGGAGAGATGCCTACTGTTTCTGCCCATGCATAATGTTTCTAGAGAGCACTTGGAGAGGCATCCAGAGAAGCAGCATGAGGGAGAGAGTTTTCAAGGATGCCTACCTGCATGTACCAAAAAAGAAGTAAATTAATTCTTTTCAGATTGTTTTAGATGTCTCTCAAAAAACTTCAACCAGATATCCACGTGAGAGGCCTTTCATGTGGAAGTGCAGACTGAAGGTTTGATTTCAGAACAACATCAAGGTTTGCTTCAGCTTGAGGAATTTTGGATCCTACACAGTGGTCTGCTACTTCAGTGACCCACTGTGGTGGGAAGTGGCTTTATGTTTTATAGCAGCAATTTTGCACGTTAACCGATGCTTTCACAGAGGAATTACTCGGGCAGCAAAGGGTTCATTGCACCCTCTGAGCTCAAGCACCTTAGTGGCTGCTCTCAGAGCTGTCCCTGTCTTGGCGTCGGTGGGTGAGACATTCTTCAGTCCCCTGAAAACACTGTCAAGCTCCTAAGAGACCGCGCAGAGTACGTAATGCTTCCTATTTATAGACCTCATCGGTTCCTGCGGCAGCTCCTCAGACCTCACCGCTGGTTAATTAATGGCTGTTTGGAAAGAAGGCTCAGCAGAGGGGACACCAGCGGCACACCAAGAGGCTGGCAAATGGGAATATTTCTGTGTAACACACCAACTGCTTGGTTTGCTCAGTACTCTGTTATGTTCCCCTGTGGATGCATATTTTCGTATTCCACTAGTCTGCTGTAGTAGGCTCTCTTCACTTTCTCTCACGCCCTCTGCTTCTTGAACTGTAGTCACTGCTTATGTTAAAATTTGCCGTCTTTGAGGTGTGATGTCTGTGTAAGTATAAAAAGTACATCCAGCACGTACAGAAGTGCATGATTTTCCATTCTCTTTCCCCACGATCCCTTTGCTGCTGTTATTTTGGGATCACGGTATCATTTGTGAGGATACTCCTGTTGCTGGAGTCATCTGATGGGAACTGTACACCTTCGATGTGGTGAGTGCAGCAGTGGAGGAATAGATAAACATCAGCAGTAGCTTTGCACGTATTGTAAAAGTTGTGGTTTTGACAAAATACTAAAATTTTCAGTCACTTTGCAAAAGAAGTTACAGCATTTCTTGGGCTGTCCCATTGGGTTGCTGCCAGGAATTACTAAAAGTTTCAGCTGCTTCATAAAACAACTGGCAAAATTATTACAGAGACTGGGAAACCTGAGGTTACGGGCTTTCTGCTGAGCTATTTTTGATGCGAAAACCAGCATCCTCTGTGTGGAATAGTGTTCAAACAATGGTTTACAGGTCAGAATTATTAATAAACAGAAGTGTTTCTCTCCATCCTTCTTTGTGAGCTCTCTCTACACCTTTGACCAGGCTCTTTGACCTGCCCTGAGCTGTGTACCTTTGGGGTGGCTGCTTGCTCAGCCGAGATACCCTAAAATGGAGGAGTATTCCAGCTGAGGGGAGAAGACTGGATAACGTTTTTATGGGCTGTACGCCTTTTTATATGCTCTGGCATGATGGTCATCTTTCTCACGTGACAGCGTTGATTTAAATTCAACCCGTGACCCAGGAGAGACCTCTGTTTCCTTTTTGAAAGAGCTTCTACCTACCTAGCCCATTGTTCTTCATCCTGTATTGAGCAATTAATGAATCCTGTTAGGATCCAATTGAATTCTGCCTTTTTTTTCTTTTTTAATCTGGGTATTTCATTGGGGTTTTTTTTAGGAATTCATGGCAGGTCACTACATCAGGCTGCTCTCTAGTCTTCAGCTGGGTAGGGTTTTCACAAAAGCTGCTGTAGTAGCCCAGGTAAATGGGAAACATCTGGTGCAACTGTTTCAAAGCAAGGAGATGATATCCTCATTTTTTAAAGTTAACTTGCGTTCTGCTGTTTGATACATATTATTATGGGTTTAGAGATAAATATGCAGTGGTTTATTTTTATAAATGAATGTAGCATTGAATACTTTCCCATTGTCTTCTGAGGTAATGGTTTCAAATATTCGGGGATCAAATGTGTCATTTAGTGCATACCTGCTGTTTTCTGTTGTTTTTTGAAGTAACTGGATGTTTTAGTGGTTTTGAAGATTGTCGAGTTTTGCTATAGCATCTAATAATCGTAGTTGCTGTAGCATGTATAATCTTTTTTTCTCCTCCGCACTTGCAGAGTAAAGCAGTGAAGTTTTTCACAATCACTGCACAGACCATGGAGAGCTTTGTGAAGTCATTAAGTGAAGACATGAAACAGCAGGATTTGGATTCTGATGAAAACCAGTTTGTATTAGCTTTGGCAGGGATTGTAACAAGTAAGTTAATGTTATCTCTCAGAATAGCATTCCACATGTACTGGGAATTTCTATATTGCCTTATATGTGCTGCGGTAAATACAGCTTTTCAAAGTCAGGTATTTAGTCAGTGTTGGTGTCTTGGATGACTTCCTTGTCTTCTGAAGTTATAGTAGATTTTGTTATTGACACTTTTATGAGGCATGGTAATGTCTGTGACCCAGTTAAGGATTAGATGGGTAAGAGCCATTGAGTTCTGAAATTCCCTAACATGTTGTTCAGTCTGGAGTGAAACGAGGACCACTCTACTAGTCATGTATGCTCATCTTAGTTTGCAAATGTCAAGCAATTTACTTTCTGAATTTCCAATAATGCCAACACCTTCAAGATAATGTGAATTGCAGATGTGTGAGTAGATTCGCCCCATCTTAAGGTATGTGTTCAGAATTTTGAAACTGCTTAGGAATTTTGTTGCTGCCAGATGGACCCCACCTGCCCTGTCCATAGTGCTAAGAGGAAGAACGGGCAATAAACCTGTTTTCCATACTAAATCTTTCTTTTTAGGGTCAAAAAATTAATAGAAAGCCACAGATCTAGCTTAGTATGCCTGCCTCTGGCTTGGAAGGCTGTGAGAAATGGGGTTGATACATCATCTGCATTTTTGTGAAACTGCAGCTGTCAAAATGATGCTAATGACATGATGCAAAATAGATGAAACATACAAATAAGTGAATATTGCATTAACAGCCTTTTTGAATATGTGATTTTTAGGCATTGTGTTGACATTAAACTTGGTAATAAAACCCAATATGTGATGCGTTATCCCACTGTACTAAGGCATGAAGTCACTATTACCAAGATTTCTCTCTTTGTCTCTGTAATTTGGGATGTTGCTGAAACTCGTGTGCTAAAGGATAGAGTCAGATGATTGATGTAGAAGGTACCAGTTTAATCCTCCTAGTTATGCTGTAAAGCAGCATTAAGCTAGAAAGCATTATTAAAAGAACACCGAGGAGGTGGTCATGAAATGCCAAGTAGTCAGAAGTCAGAGAACACCAGAACAGTAGTTCTCAATGCGGTCGTAACACAGCCCAATTTGTTAAATCTTTAATTATAAGCTGTGTCCAAGCTAGCACTTCCACTTATTCTGAGGTTAAAAAAAGGCATCATGGTGTACGTGCAGAGGAGAGAGTACCTGAGGCTGCATCAAAGTGGAAAGACTGTCTCATGCAAGAGTTGCCCAAATTTGCCCTGAACAGGAGGCCAGGGAACCAGGTTCTCTCTCTAGTTACATAGATCACGTTTCATGCGTTTGGAGAAGGCTTGGCCAGATGCACAGTGCAAAGAAGCTGGGTTTGCTGGAAGAGACCTCTTCACATAAGGAAAAATAAGGTGATTTTTTCATAAGGAAAAATACTGAAGGAAAGTCTGCTTTCAAGCAGTAGTCTTTGGAAATGTTTTTGCCTTTTGGTTTGTGCGTGAGTAATGCAGTGCTTGCAGAAAGGTAGGAAAAGAGCTTTGGAGTAGATGTCCACAAGAGTTTTGGTGTGTAATGTGCCAGGTATATTGGATCAAGTGATTGTAAAACAATCTGCAGCCCCTTTTCTTTGAAGTGGGACCTACAGTGGTCAGCTTTGCTTCAGTTCCATGTTATTTGTGGATGAATCCAGGTTTTTGTTTCATAATTCACTGTGTTACTGTTAGGATACCGACCACTGAATAAACATCTTAATTACCAAAGTAGCATTAAGGAGCTTGAATAGTACAATTTGCTGCTTCGGAGTTTGCTCTGTAAATGAATATATTTTGAAGTTTATATAGATGCTGTAGTTCATTCTTCACAGCTGACAAATCTTTTTAGTGGTCCTGATAATTAGCATAAGTTTTTGTTTGAAACATTATTTTTATTCTACTATTTTTTTATTATTTTTTTTTCTCTCACAGATGTGGCTGCTCTGGCGTGTGGCCGCGAGTTCTTGGTTAGTTCAAGTCGTGAATTACTGGACACAATGATGCACCTCCTGGGAGACATGAAGCCAGGACTCTGTACAAAATTTAAAGTGTATGGTGACTTTTTTTTTTCCCTTTGAAATTAAATGAAATGCACTATCTTGTAATGTAGGTCACAGTGATGACAGTAGCTTTCACACCCTCCCATTATTTTCTTTTCTGCAGAGGAAACACAGTTTTTGGAAACATACTTCACAGTAGAATTCCTTGCAGATATAGTGAACTTGGCTACAAGGCTAGTTTTATCCAAGTTTTCTGTCTTTGGAAGTCTCTTAATCACCATAATATTGTAGAGAGGAGCAGGGATGCCCTCTTCTACCTTAGGAGGGGCTTGTGAGTTGAGGGTCAGATCAGGAAGTTGTGAGGTCAAGTTTTAAAACAGAGGGTGTTGGAAATGTGGACTGGTATTTGTTTCCTTCCAATGTGAAGGCTCTAAAAGGCTCTGTCTGCTTAGTGAAGAAAATGGGCTAAGACCAAAAACTAAATTAGCTTATGCTGCTTAGTAGCCAGAAGCACTATGCACTTGTATTTGTAAAAGGTAATGCCTATAAAGGGACCTTGCAATACAGCATTGCAAAGAAAAGGCCACATTACGAAGTTCAGATGCTGGAAAAGTACTTTCCAGCTGATTAAGAGATTAAATAAATGATTGTCTTTGCTTTTTTTCTCAGAGCTGTTACAAGCTGAAGATATATGGCCTTGACCAAGGAAATTACTGTGGCTTAACGGGTACTTGCTCATCTGCTAAGCTGTGGGCACTTGCCCCTACACCTGGTTAGTTTGTTCGTGAAGATGACTTAAACCAGTGTTGGGGGGGTTTCTTGTTTGTTTTCGTAAATGGGACACAGGCACACAAAAAGAACTGCCAGCCATTGTAGCTCAACTGTGTCCATGCACGCATTTAGGCAGGTTGTACATGATAGGCCTGAAACCAGGCTCCATCCTAACTCTGGATAGGTTTTATCTTGCCTAACCTCAGCTATCAGAAAGCCAGATGTCAAGTATCTGCTGACTGTCTGGACTTCTTCCCACAGTCGGTGGGAGGAGATGGCTTTGTCTGATGATCGTGCTCTCAACACGTTGCCCTCCGAAGATGCTTGCCTTTCCCTGTTGGGTAGCGAGGGGGAAACTGAGTAGCCTGTGCTGGGGGTAGTTGTTAGATGCAGTAAATGACTGACATTAAAAGTATTTCCCAATTGTTGGACTTGAAGGTCAGCACTAAAAAACAGGGTAATTAACTCTTGCAAACCGTGGGGTGGTTTTTGTGGTTTTGTTTTTAAGCCCCAACTGAAAGGTTTCTATGACAATCTTAGCTTAAGAATGAAAAGGTAGTTTTTGCCTTCGTGTATATAACGAAGAAAAGAGGACCTATACTGTTTCAAAATCTGAGCAGGAAATTAAAAAAAAAAAACCACCAAGAAAGCACTTTATTTTGAGAGAAGGAGGGAGAGCAAAGTATTCCTAAACACACAATGAATTTCAGTCAAATGTGTGTCTGTGGGTCCACATAGATTATTTTTGATAATTTCAGATTGCATTAATGTAATTAATTAGACCATGTAATTGGATTTGAGGCCTTTCTTTTAAATTGATGTTTTGGGTGGTTTTTTAAATTACATTTTAAGATCTGCCTGCTTTGCAGAAGAATTACACATGGTGATATAAACTTGGCTGCCATACAGCAATATTGATAAAACACACATAATACAATCCCATGGAGTGGCTTGGGATTCAGGGACCAGCCTCTTGGGCTAACAAATTGAGTGAAGCCTGAGAAGAGAGGTTGCACAAGGTATTTGATAAGCGAGAAATGTTAAGCATGTGTTACAATAGCTTGAATTCAGTGCAGTGGTAATGTTTTCCAATGTTCCACAGAACCCAAATTTTTTTTTCTTACTTTGAACTTTCCATTTGATAAAGAAATTGCTCTGTTATGACAGTAGAGCAAATGCAAGAATGGAGATTTCTTCATGGCCTTGTCATGGAATGAGGGATCCTAATTTGCTCAACTGTTGGAGTGCAAAATATTTCCCCTGTGTTTGTCTTTCGTGTCCGTGATCAGGTTTCCTCTTTGTCTATGAGCTCCCTACATGTCTTGTCACTATTCTGTTCTTAAGACATGTTACTAACACTGGATTTCTTTCCTGTCCTTTTTGAGGATTTCCCACTCTCCCAGCCCAGCAAGGAAGGGTTTTGGGGGTGGGTTGGTCGGTTGTTTTTTTTAAAAAATATCCTTTGTGTGTAAGGTTTTCTGATTTCCTTGTTAATCTTAAATAATCAATGTTTTCATAAGCAGATGTATCAGAAGAACTCCCTTTAGTCCCTCCCGTAAGGAACATAAGGCAGTACAAAATGAAAGACCATTATGAGATAACTATATGGTAGTTTACAGAAATTGTAGTGAAATTTGAAAATTATGTATAGACAGACGCTGGAGTCATTACATACACACTTACATACACACATACAGACACTTTTTTAAAACTATACCCCATGGATGAAAATGTCTGTACCTTATTTTGGAAATACAGTGTGTTTTTCTCAAAATGTCCCAATGGTTTTACGTGGAAGGACATCATCAACTTAAAATTTAATCAGCTGAATTAAAAATTTGGGTTATTATTCTCAAGGATATGCTTGTCCTTTGCTCAGTTTTGAGCTTTTACAATTCTTTTACAGCTTTTATTTTCAAAAATGTTTGACAAATCAGGAAAAACTGTGGGTTTAATTCTACATGCAGCAGTATCAAACAAAGTAAGCTGATAAGGGAGGAGGTCTTTTTCATTTTCTAGTTCCAGCAGTCCTGTGTTTTACTTGTACTGGTATATAAATACAAATTTTACAGGGAAAAGCTGTCATTTATTCCAGCACTGCTGCAATATCCCTTTTAGTCCATGAGGATGTAATAAATATATCCAAGGCATTCTACATGAGTGCTGGGTCTGAAATCTCATGGCTGTCTTTGCCTTTCTGAAGCAGCAGTGCTGTGAAAGGCTTCATGTTTTCTTCTCGTTGGTCTAGAGTTTGTTCAATATTTGTAATTGCTGAGCAATCAATAAACATTGACACAATTGTTCATAGCTACAGTTAAATTGTTAGGAATCTTCAACTTTGCTTATGTTGCAGTTGAAAGTAACCAGTAAAAATACATATTTTAGTGCACGTTAGCACATTTTATGTACTAATGCTATGTATTAAGCAGGCAAGAAGGGGCTTTAGCTGTGATTTTGTTCTGGATTTTAAAGACAGATATATTAGTAGAAGATGTTAATTAAATTTGGCTTGCCTAAATAGGAATACCATGAAGTGCTTAATTAAAAAACCCTACATGTTAAAAAAAAGCAAACCCAGAAAGTATTGTTTATTAAGTAATCCTGTGTCAGGTTTGCTTCGATAAGCACTTTGGCAATAATTATTGCTAAAAGTTACTTACTAGAATGTGCAACTACTAGAGGTTAAGGTGGTATAAAGGGCTTGGAAATGTTTTGGTGTTATAACAGCAGAGAGTGTTTAATTAGTAATAATATTCTACTACATTGGCTTGTAGGGTGGGTTTTATCTTCTTCTGACACTCCAAAACCACAGCACTTTGCTGGATTACCACCACCAGTCCCTTTTGTCTGCACAAAGCAAACAGGTGAAATAAAAATACAAACACAGCAGTGTCTTTTTACGTCACTTTATTTCTAACTGCAAATGTCAGACAGATTAAGGATGAAAGCTGTTGTCAAGAAATGTTAACACTTTCCGTTAGAAGATACTGTTTCATTGATTATTTTCATTCTGAGGCTTTGGGCTTGGGCTCTGGAAACCAAGTAAGAGCTGCAGAGGCTGCACGAAAAGAAGCCTGTGGGCTTCACAAGCTGCACTTTCAGTTTTGCAACCTAAGCCTTGAGAATAGGATGTGAGGTGTTGAGTCCATTTGGAATAACATTACTTCCCTTTGGGTTGGTAATGGTGGCAGCAGTGACGTGCAGGTTTATCACAGTCATGCAAGATAGCAGTTGCCACACTGGCCCCAGAACGGAGGAGGACATTCCAGCCTGTTCCCCGGTTTCTCTGTAGTTTTGTAGGAAACCCAACACTCCACCGTGAGTGGGTATGGTGACATGTTCCATAAGCGTTAGAGGAGCCCTGCTCATTTGTCTTCCCTTTGCATTGTCCGGAGAATTGACTTGCATGTTACCATCTTTGGAAAGAAATACAATAATAAGTAATAACATCCTCCTGAATTGTACAAATGCCCTCTCCCTGGAGCTGCTCCACAGCTGTAAAAATGGTCTGCATAGAAGGCAGGGTAGGAGAACATTGCTAGAAGGGTGAAAGAATTTGTAAGACAACTTTTAACTCCAGAGTATGGGTCTTTTTCCAGGCATGTCCAAGACCTCTGATCAGTGATCTGATTTTCTAAGAGGCAGAGCATCAGTTTGTCTTGCTCTTGTCAGTAATTTTTTATGGATTTTTTTCTGCTTTTGAGTATTAGGTCCCATTCCTACTATAATAATAATTTGCATTAAGCTCACTGAGACCCTACTTTGCTGAAAAAACGTTTTATCCACCAAACCCATAAAAACTTGTATCAGCAATGTGAAAGATGGTGTAACAGCATCACGTTTGAAAGCAGAACTTAGTTCAGCAGAAACTGCGGAAGATTTAATCTCAAGGAAATGCTTCACCTTGAGTATTTGCGAATGTTCTCACTAGCTTTGGAAGGGACAATCGTTTTGAGCCTCCAGTTACCATACTTCTCAGACAGTCAGAAGCAGCTAAAAGTAAATTTTAACCCAGGCACTTTATCTGCATAAAGAGGCAAAGCTGCCGTTTCCCCTACCTTACAACATGACCTCAGCCCTGTCAGCCCCTCAGGCTGAGGGGTTACCACTAGTCAAACCCCCTTTCCCTGATGGGTGTCAGATTTTGCAAGTTACTGATTATACTGAAGCTTTTCATTTTCGCAGCAACTTCGGTGTGAGCTGCCACCCGTGGGAGAAGCTGGTGGGATGGGCAGTGCTTCAGAAATGTAGAGCCTTCTCCAGCCTACCTGTTTCTCTCTCTGGAAAAGTTGAGACTTTGATTTAATTTATAACCTGTGACGTATGCAGCCCCGAAATGACTAAAACTTTATTTTAGGAGGCTGATAAATGAGGAAATCCTGGGTTTGGAAGCTTTTGAAAATGTGGCTGAAATGAACGTGTGCTTTGTATGTGTATTTTTATTTTGTTGTTTACACACGGACATGCAAGGAACAGTCTTGGTTTTGGTTTGTCAGAGATGTCATCTTAGTTTTTTTTCAATGCTCAATTAAGGAAATGTTTTCTAGCTGCCAGATCACAAACCTCTGTTGCCTCAAAGACAGGGAATGGATTCTGTCCTCCTTCAACATCGATGACCATAATAAAAGACCTAAAGAAATCACCCTCTAGAAAAGTAGAAGGAAATAAAATATGGCTTTGAGTGGGCACAAAGGTTATTTGGAAACAGTTTTGAAGGGATGTGGGTGAGAGTATAGTTTGGCCTATGTTATCCTGGTGTTGGTTTACACTAAGACAAGAGCACAGTTTATGACCAAATTGAATTCCAGTGTTATTGACTTTAAAAAAAAATAAAATATTTCCGCGTGTACATGGAACATAATCAATCTGGATTCGGGAAGGCAGAATAAATAGGAGAGTCCACGATGACATTTTAGGAGACAAGCAGTCATTTTTTCTCACTTGATGGCCCAGGTTGTATGGCCCTGCCTGACTGGAGAGAGCTGGAGAGCAGGCAGAGCAGGCTGCTTCTCTGCCTTGCACCCATGGCAGAAGGGACAAGTCTAGGTTAGGAGGGAGAGTGTAAACTGAGCTGGGGCTACTAATACTTTCCTTTTCCCTCCTTCAAGCCTGTCCCCTTCTGCCTAATGCTTCTGTAGTAATTTCCCCTGCCGGTGGAGAGAGACTATTAGTGTTTGCTGTATATTGGGGAGGATGTGTGAAAGAGGGTGGCACAGGCAGTCCATCTGTGTTTCAGCTGACTGGAGGGTCAGTGTACAGAAAGGCCAGTTGTTGCACAACTGATGGAGCAGAGACTTCCTTTGGCATTTCTATTACTCAAAATACAGTCTTGTTTTCTGTGTTTCCAGGCAGCCCAAATTTTATTTGTCAGGGAAAACAGCTTGTTTGAGATAATCGTCTGCCCAGATTGTCCCCGTGAAAGCTCGATTTTGTAGGTTGTGTGGTCACATAAAGCCAGCTCCTGGTTTTGCACATCTCGTGTAATGTGGAGTTTGATGAGACTTTCTTACTCTCTTATGAGATACTTTTCATTTATTTCGCATATTTGAAATATGTCGTTTAGCAGTAGAAATAAGGTTTAGCACAGCATTGCTTATATATAAATTGGGACTTGTCTATTTTATCCAAATATAAATTATTAGAATAGGTTTCTGCGTCAGTATGTGCGTGGCATAAATGGCAAAAGGTGCTAAAACATGCAAAGAGATCAAAGGACATCATATCCTCTATGATATCATTTACCATATTAGCGACCTTCTAGTACCTGAAGGGAGCCTACAGGAGAGATGGGGAGGGACTCTTTATCAGGGAGTATAGTGATAGGATGAAGGGTATGGTTTTAAACTGAAAGAGGAGAGATTTAGGTTAGATACCATGAAGAAGTTCTTTCCTGTGAGGGTGGTGAGGCACTGGAACAGGTTGCCCAGAGAAGTTGTGAGTGCCCCATCCCCAGAAGTGTTCAAGGCCAGGCTGGATGGGGCTTTGAGCAACCTGCTCTGGTGGGAGGTGTCCCTGCCCATGGCAGGGGGGTTGGAGCTAGATGGTCTTTAAGGTCCCTCCCAACTCTAACCAGTCTATGATTGTATGATCTTTTTTTCTTTCAATTCTAGGCTAATGCTGATGTCACTTTACAACGTGAGTATCAACTTGAGAGGCTTGAAGTATATCAGTGAAAATCCAGGGTTTATTCCTTTGCTTTGGTGGCTATTGAATGGTAAGTTGCTCTAAGAACCTTGTAAATTGTGATTTGGGGGATTGTAGATTGGCGATAAAGATTGCAAATAACGCAAATTTATGTCTGTAACCTGAGTATGTACAGCTTTTGCCAGATTGAAAGTAAACAAAAAAGACAAGCAGTTAGAGGGAGGAGATGTGCATTTCCCACAACGTTTTTGTCACTGTATGTAATATTCCAGGAATATAAAATTTATGGATGGTAGAATTAGAAATAGGGAATGAAATTTGATGAAGTGGATTAAAAGCAGCCACCTGTATTTTCATGTACTGATGGTAAAATAAACCCTGAGGGCAAAATACTGTTTAACAAAAGAAAATGTGACTCTGTTCAGACACACTTTGGGGAAAGAAGCCAACCTCTGCCTCTGTAACTACACTGACACATGACCAAAGTGACCCCATTGCAGCTGAAGAGAAGCCTTGTGTCCTAATAGGATTTGGGCTTGCAGGGCTTGAGTACTATCCCCAGCTTTGCCTTTGGGCCAGTGCAGGGCCTCAAGGACATCAAGGACTTTTGTTGCCACTGTCAGGTACATGAGTGACATCAAGGCTCTGCTTTTACGGAGGCTTCAAATCCCTGCGTAGGAGCCAGCAGAGATTGACGTTGCCAGTGTGTGTTGGACTTGGCTGGCAGCTGCGTGCACAGCTTGTAAGGGACAGTGAGGACAGCAGTACGGACGGAGCTGTGACGCTGTCCTGCCTGTGAGCTGCTCCTAGAGTTGCTTTGTCTTGGCTTTCTCAAGTTGTTGTGGCTTATCCATGAGAAGATTTTGGCACGCAGTACTTAGGACTGGGGAGGTTAGTCATCCCGGCACTCTGTGCCGCTGTGCTGCTAAAATACAACTATTAAATTCTAACAGCAGCTGCAGTGAGGGAGGTGGCATCTAGTTCAAGGAATTAGTTTGGTACTGAAGTTGTAGAAAAGCTTTGATTTGGGCCGGGAAGCTGGAAGCTACTTGTATTGCTCGTAGTTCCCTCAGCTGTCTTACAGAAAATGTAGGTACTCATGCTTTTCACCAAATAATTTCTTGCTTTGCAATTCCATAGGCTCTCTCTTCTGAGACCCCAGAAAATTAAGTAATCCTGGTAAGACTGTTGGAAAATGCCAGTTTTGTAGCTCCTTTAATATAGTTTGAGAAAAATTGTATTCTCAGACAACTCTGAATACGTGGTCCTTTGTTCTGCCATGCTTAGAAATTTAACATACATTAGTCCAGATATTCTTTTAACTTTGTATTTGACTCTCATATGCATAAGCTGTTGTTCTAGCCAAAAAAAAAGAAAAAAAATACCAAAACACCCTCAAAGCCCTAACTGAGTTCATGAATGAGCCCTTTTCAATGCTGTGATAAAACAAAGAGGCTAATTGATACAGTCTGTTGTTTGAAGAAGGCTCCTAGGTCATATAAGAGGATGAAATGGGGCACAGCTATAATTGATTTGCAGCTGCTCATGGAAATAAGAAATGGAAAGGCTACTCTGCATTTTTAAAGTGTTAATTGTGTATGGCTGGGTTGTAGAAGGAAGGACAGGCATGCCTAATTCCTTCACTTTTTGTTAATGAAGTTTTCCACTTACAGCGAAGGAGTAAGATTCTCATCTGGTGGTTCAGTTTGACTTTGGAGGAATTCTTATTGTCAAGGGAGAGAGCTGTCTAGTTTGTTTATCAGATGAGAGATCAGATCCAGGACCTGCTCTTGTTCCCGACATTTTCTGTGAGGTCTCTATAGTTCTCTTTACATTTAGTCTATTTCTAAATGTTTTGACTTAGCAAAACTCAGTAGCTTCCTCCCACTCTTGCTCCTCTCCTGTTTCTGTGGCCAGCACCATCAGCTTCAGCTAGCCATGATTCAGCTTATAAACACCTGGAACTGCTACAGAATAAGGTCTTAACAGGTTTTTCCATACAGGAGAATAGAGCACTAGACTCTGCTGGCAGAGTATCCTGTATATGCTGCCTTCCTGCAGGAAGCTTCTTCAAAGGGTGTTTTGATTAAGGCTTATGAGATGATTCAGCTTTCCACAGTTCTGTAAGCTTTTATCAGCATTCCCACCAAGAGAGGCCCCAGAAATCATCCTGACTTTTTTTATTTATTTTCAGAGAATCATCCTGTTTGCTTTTCCATCATCAATCTGCAAGTATCTGTGACCTCAGCCTATACATCAGGGCCATTTTTCTCCCGCTGGCTTGTACGCAGCTGATGAATCCCTCAAATTCCTTCTCTGAATGCTCAGTCTCTGCCCACTCTTGTCCCCTGAAGAAGAATGGCCTTCCCATTAAGTGAAGAGAGCAAATATCTCTATTCTGCTTTGTTGTGTATGAAGCAAAGAGGGGTTTGATTCAGGTTGTCTAGCAGCCTTTTTGAAGAAATATACCTTGACATTGAATGCACAGATTGGAAGAGAAAGAAGGAAAAATTTAATAAATGTTTCTAGTGGAATAAGAATGTTAAGGGCAAACAGGGTTCATCATGACTTGAAAATTTGGAACTTCACACTCCCTAATGAGAATTGTGCTGGAGGCTATGCTGATAATAGGAGGAAAACAAATGTTTGGCACACTTTTCGAAGGTAATACAGATTTCTGTAGTTTTAGAGCTTTATGACGTGAGCTATTTTTTTCTTCCCCTCCGCCTCCTGCCTTCCAAAACACTGTCTAAAAGGTGGACACCCTTGAATAAGCATCGCTGATCACTGGAGAAGATACCCTGATAGCTTACCTAGCTGTTGTATTTTGTTGTATCAGCTGTGCCTACCTCTGTCTTCCCAGCCTGGTGCCAACACGAAACAGCATAAATGATGACTCAGATTTCTCACTGTGGAGCAGCTTGTGGGATCAGTGGAGTTCTCTTCTTGTGGAGCACCATTTGTTTGCAGAGCAGCTGTTCCCATCTTGCAGAAAATAGGCAGCTTTAGTTTTCTCCATCAGCTGCTGACCCTGTGTTGATGTCTTGGCTAAGGGTTTTGCATGACTTTCAAATTTAAAGAAGCCCTATCCTCAGCAATAGGAAAAGAAGTTAAGTAATTTTGGGTAGAAATCCACCTGAGTTTTGTCAATATTTTTTCTGGTGCTTTACATCTATAGATGCAATAAGACTTTCATTCTGTAATTCCCAAAGAGGGAGACTGGGACTTTTCCTCTGCCAAGGTTCTTCTGAAGAATAGGAAGATGCTGTCAGCTCAGGTATTAATAATAAAGGCTAGATTTGTTTTTCATCTTTGAACCATTTACCAGCAAATGGGTACTGGAGAGAATGGGTCTAGGCTCTTCTTTTTGTTTGTTTGTTTGTTTTTGCTGTATCTTTATTTTGATTTCCCCCACTTTTCTTTTCTTTGAATGCAATTTGAAAGTTGGCTCTCCTTGGATACAAGAGAAAGTGTGGAATTCAGAGAGACTATGTTACTGACATTTCTCGTCTATAGCTGGGAAATTGCTCCAGGTACTTTGTTAAACAAAAGACAACAAGAGAAGTATGACTAATTTTAGATCTTGCCCTTCAGTTTCCTCCACCACAGTTCCACACGGAAATCTAACCTTGTTTGTCCAAATTCTTTGCAAATGATGGTCTCTATTATAAATTCCTGTATGAAGCACATTCTCGTTTTGCTAGTGCCGCCTGCAACCTTCAATATTTGCTTTTAATGACTAACCCTTAAGGTTTCTAATGCCTTGCTTTTCTGTTTGAGTTGGTTATGGCTGTGAGAGTTTTGGAAAATCCAGGCTATATGTATGGCAGCATGTTATTTAAAAGACTTCTGGACCAAACAGAACCCCCCTGTTCGTAGACTGGTCCCTTGTATTTTTGTTTTAACAAATTCTTGTTCATAAATCAAAACCTCAGGTACCAGTCTTTCAGGTGCTCAACAGTTTCATACTCTTCAGACTGAAACTAATCTTCAAAGGAGTATTACCCTTGCCCTTTAAGACCATATCCATGTTCTTAAATTCAGAGATGTCAGCTCTGATGCAGAAAAGTCCCTGAACCACAGTTAGCTGAGTGGCTGGAAGAGTGGCCAAGGAAGTCCACTGAGCGCTTGCCCTTTTCCATACTCTTCCTTAAGCAGCTGCTGCAAGTGACACTTGCCCAGATGGAGTGCCAGCTGGGGACAATGTGGCTGCCCTTGCCATCTGAGCAGGAGTTTCTCGACTAGGTCCTTGCCCTTTCTAACAGCAGGCTCAGGCAAGTTGATGTTCTCCTGGGGAGCAGTGTTTCTCCTTTTGTAAATACATGTCAGAAACCTTACTTCTAGTAAATGCATCTGTCACTGTAAAGAGCTGGTTTGTTCTTACATTGTTCCTCTCCTTTAAGTGGCTGTCATGGGAATCCTCAGAAACCCAAGCTAGGATTGATGGGGGCTGGAGAACGCATCTAACAGCTCACCCACAAATCTGCCAGCTGCAGAGCGATGGTCTGTGCAAGCTCCCTCTCACTTGCAGCCCCTAAGTAGCAGTCGGGCTAATTGGGACCAAATTGCTGCTTCGATCTGGATCCTGGGAGTCTCTCTGAAGGATTTCCCTGATAAAAGCATGACAAGCAGGTGTCTGTAGGACAGTGGGGAGTTCTGGTTAGCTGAACTCCCGTGTCTAACAGTGAGAACGATGAACTGGCCAGGGAAGACACTGAAGCAAACTGAGCTGTTACACAGGAGCTGGGACAAATATGTTGCAGAGAGAAAATGCATTTGCATCCGTGGGAATTGCAGCAGCAAATCTCAGTCTTTTTTTCTGCCATAGTGTTCTCCCTGCTCCTTTCCCACATGGTGTCTTTATTGCAACACTTCTTGTCTCCCCAGATCTGTCAGCATTATGAAAATGTCCGGGGAAAAAACTCTTTCCTGCTGCAGATATTGGCTCGGCTCCATCAGCCTTGGCCATGCAAAGAGATCTTAAATGGGGCAAGCTGTGGCCCTGGCACTCTCCATGAGACATGCTGTGAACTTAGGTGGTTCATAAAAGGGAAAGGGGAGGCAGCAGGTTGCCCCTTCGTGCTTGAATCGGACAGTAATTGAATTGAATGACTTTTACAACAGTGGTGGGAAGCTTTTGAAGTACTGCTTTGGTACGTAGACATAGCAGTAAACAGCTTGCTGGTGATAAATCTTGAATTCAGGTGCCCGGGGAGGGGTGTGGGCACGTGTAAATTGAGTTCACACAACTTGGAGCCAATTGTAGATAAGCTGTTTAGCATTGATATAATGCAATTACTTGAGCCCTGCTGTAGGGAAGAGTTCATCTGAGAGCGTGGTGCTAATGACAGACGTGTGACTAAAGTCTGTCCACGTTACCAGTTGCTTTTGTCAGTGACTGAAAGCCAGTGACATCAAACGGTGGTGCTGGCAGCTAGCAGGAACGTCAGCAAACTCCAGCCGTTTCAATATCTTGTTAAAATTGCATCAAGATTTTATGGTGGTGGGAAGCTTACGCTACGCTCACGGTCCCTGACTGAGGCAAGCAGCTTGACAGTTCCCCCTTCTCCAGAAATAAATGATTGCAGTTTTGAAGTTTTAGTTGAAGAGGGTGTACGTGCCACTTGTTGGGAGGATACGATGCAGTGATTTGATTACGGCTAAAGGGGTTTTTTTTTTGGTCTTGTACAAACAAAATGTTACTCAGCTAGCGTAGAAATGACTAAATCTGGAAGTTACTGAAATAATTGTAATGCTGAATAATGAAGATTCCTTACATTTCTTCTGAGTATTCTTTAGACAGGGTTTTTAGAAAAAAAATGCCTAATGACATTGGAGAGACAAGAGAAAGACTCTGAGGGTATTTTCTTTTAAAATCCTCTTAGAAAATGTGATTATCTGTAATAAATGGTATTGTTAAAACCACATGTAATCCTAAGGGAGTGTATTTTAAGGCATATGTATTTATTTAACTTGAAGAGTCTCAAAATACATGCAGAACAATGGCAATCAGAGGTTAAATGCGTATTAAGTTGCCTTCTGGTGTAGGATCATTTCCTTCCTTTGCTGTACGCCTGAGTGCCTAATCTGTTCTTCATTTGAGTGACTCAAGACATTGAGCTTCCCTGGCTGCTGGTGGAGATTCTTCCTAGAACCTCTTCGCTCTTACTGGAAAACGTTCTTCTTCGTCAAGCTGGAAATCATTTCCTGATCTCCAGATCCTGATTTTGTTAGCTCCCATGCTAAGGTTTCTTCCCTGATCCATTCTTTACTTTCTCCAGCCTTTAAATACTTGCAGATAATAGTAATGTAGATGCCTGTAGCAGTATTAGTAACAAAGCACTTTTCATCCAGGGACTTAAAACATCTTACATATATGAAGCTTCCCAGCAGTACTCCAAGCCGTTAAAAGCATTAATGGCTTTATTTTATGGAGAAATATCTTCCTATTCAAGGAGGAGGATTGTAATGAATTACATAGATTTCACTCCCAAAAGCTTTCTTCGTATATATTTGCACTGTGGCTTGTTACTGCTATTTCTGCTGAATACATGTAGAATAATTCTATGTACAGAGAAAGGAGGCAGGTGTTATGTTGGAGTTTGAACATTATATTTGGAAAAAAAGAAAAAGGAATTAAAAAAAAATCTCTGACAGGCATGAAGATGAAAATTGAAGGAACAGGAGGACAAATTTAAGGCTTTTAGTCATATTTTGATAAGGTCAGAATAAATCTGAAAACCAGAACTTGCACCCAAGTGTTTTTTCAAAAGGATTCGCTGAAGTGTTGCCCAAGAAATTGGACATAGAGTCTTGCTGTCTGTGAGGAGGAGTTGCAGCATTTCTCCATGAGTTATGACTGCTCATCACTCAGAAAATTGCACCTGCAGGTTCTGCTGGAGGTGATGATGGAAAGAGACTCCCGAGGGCCTCCAGCCCAGGTGGCAGCAGTTGAAGTGGCTGTGCTCTGGGTATGGCCACTTCTGGCGGGTGTGCAGCACTAGTCACTGGTTCCTTGTTTTTTTTAAATGCTGATTTGAATGTCTAAAGCTGTCCAGTATGCCCAACAGCTAAGATTCTCGTTGCACAGAAAATCAGAAAATGCATGTTACTGTTTGGTTTTGAACAATTCCTGTGTCTTCAGATTATACCCCATTCTGCCAGTGTCCCAGGAGAAAGCAGAATTCCTTTCTTAAGATGTTTACACTTTAAATAGGGAAGAAGATACAATAGAAAAGATGGAATATTGAGGAGGTAGTGCCTGGCTTGTGGGTGTAGATCAGATGTCACAGTTTCTAATATTGTCCTTCAGCCACGTGCTAGTGGGAATTATTCAGAAATTCCCATCTTGACAGTCAGTTTCATGCTTAAAGCCTTCCTCTATAGTCTTCTTCACTATTGATCACATTCTGTTTTCTCCCCTAGATGCTTTCAGCCTTTCCCCTTATGCTTTAATGGATAATTTTCTTAGTCCATTTTCAGGTGACCGGTGTTAGGTATTAAATAAGCCAGGAAAGGAAATAATTAACTTCAGCCCACCAAATGCTTCCTTCAGACTCAGTTCAGCGTGGTTTATTGCTGCACTGTGTTTATGCTCCTTCAGTGAGATTTTTGGTCTCTGGTGATTTTTATGTGCAAAGTGATCTGAATTAATTTTTCTCAACATTTCTGCACAACGCTTTACCAAAAGCTTGCTGAAGACTAGGTATGCTCATGACAAACACATAAAAAATGCATGGCACGTGGAGCGAATAACTACCTCAGCCATAAAAAAATATATTATACGTTTTCATTTGGAATATGCAGAATAGAGAAGTGCAAAAATGGGACTTTCTACCAGATGCTTTTGATAAAGCTATAAACAACTAAATGCAAATGGACTGTTGTGAATGATTAAAATGTAATGCTCCTGATGTTTCAGTAATTAAAAATGCATCCTGTGTTCTTAGCAGTAGAGTTATTATATGTCTTCCTAGCTTAAGTCAGTCAAAGGTCTTTGCTACATTTCTCTGCTGCATTCCTAAGCAGCAGTGCTCAGCTTCAGTGCCCATTTCAATTTTGTGTAAACTGAGTTAAACACTTCGGTTGGTACGTGGTTACCAGAAACTTTTATAAAGATTAATATTTCATTGGGCTTTGAAGAAATCTGACGGCTTGTATAAAAAGAAATTAAAGAAAAGCCTAGTGATTTAATGCAGATTTTATTAGTTGGTCTGTTTGTTTTTTAAGACAAAAAGGGAGGGGAGATTTGAGGGGATATTTAGATTGGATATTAGGAAGAAGTTCTTTCCTGTGAGGGTGCTGAGGCACTGGAACAGGTTGCCCAGAGAAGTTGTGGATGCCCCATCCCTGGAAGTGTCCAAGGCCAGACTGGATGGGGCTTTGAGCAACCTGCTCTAGTGGGAGGTGTCCCTGCCTATGGCAGGGGAGTTGGAACTTGATGATCTTTAAGGTCCCTTCCAACTCTAACCTTTCTATGATTCTATGAAGACTCAACAGTCGTGGGATATGGCTTGTTCTGCTCTTAAATTGGTTTCCATCCAGCAGTACATCTTGGCTACTGACTGGGTAAAATGAAGCTGATGGATTCCTGGATTTATAGCACTTTCGACATTTCAGAAACAAGAGAAGGGCTCCTGGTTATCTCTCCCTCCCAAACGCTGCTGAGCACAAGCTGCTGAGGAGGGCAAAGGTGGTGTTTTCAGGTTCCAAACAGCAGCTGTGAATTACAAAACTTCAGTCACTCCCTGAATACCTGCTGGCTCACGAGGAATGGCACTGTAGAGGTTTTAACGCTGGTTTTTCAGACTCCCTTCTAATAAGCACTGGATCTTTTTCCTCCCCCACTTCTAGACCCCGATACAGAAGTCTGTCTTCATGCTCTGCGGCTGCTCCAGTCTGTGATTCTGGAGCCAGAAGTGTTGGCCAAGTCAGCCTCTGAGATGCGCGATACTTTGCCGTTTCAGCGTATCATTGCACTGTCAAAGAGCCGCAATGCAGATCTGCAAGCACTCGCAAAAGAACTACTTGAAGATCTTAAAATACTTGAGTATGAAGCATAGAAGAGCTCCATGGCACCGACTGTTTATAAAGTCTTTCCTGTATTTTTATGCTGCAAGAGTTGTTGGAGATGGGCTTGTCTGAAAGATACCTCTGCTTAAGTTCCTCTGGCAAAATCCTTCCCAGAAGTTAGGTAACCCAGCTAAAGTAGTTCTTGGGAAAACCTGTTGGGTTTTAGCTGCCCAAATATAATCTTAGGTGAACTGGTAGAGATGAGGCAGACTTAATTTCTTTGAGTAGGATTTTGTTGGTAATGGGTTTCCACAATGATCCAGGTTATGTTGTCTATTTACCGTATATAGGGAGTAAAGTAGTCATCTCATTATTCATTGATAATATATAGTTTACTGCAGTGGTAAATAACCTTGTTGGTCCATCTTCAAGAATGATTGTACTGTGAGGAAAGCTTTGTTGCTTTTCAAAACTCTTCTGTGTCAGAATGGATCCCAAGTTCCAGTTTTATTGCTGTTATTTCTCACCTCTCTTTTTCTATTCTAATAAAAGAAAACTTGAATTCTGCAGCGTGTAATGGATTCTGCTTTGAAAATTTGTGTTCAGATGCACTTGAACTGCAAGTTGGCCTGGGCTGTGGCTGCCAGGCGTGCTAGAAACCGAGCCATTATTCTTTGAAAAGCCCTGGGAAAAGGAAATTAATTATTGTTGTCCGTACCTAGTTGTTATGCTGACAAGGGTAAAACAAACTGCTTCTCTGTTGTGAGCATCATTGCATTCCCTCACAACTCTGATGTTTGTTAGAGCTGCTGTGTACAGCTTGCTTACCTCAGGGATAAATACAAACCTGTGTGCGCTTTGTATTGGTATAACTTACACATTTTTTTTTTAGAAAAACATAGCGTCCATTTTTGTAATTATAGAAAAACAGCCAATTAGTTGATGCTATCCAAGGGAATAGAAATGAGAAATGCAATGCTGTAGGAGCAACTTTTTCCATATGAAAGCTACGGTATCTCAGCTGTGAACCCAACATATTGACAAAATACAGTGTGGATTTCTAATCCAAATGTATAGAAAACAGTAAGTAAACTTCACAGGGTTTAAATACTGTGATTAGCAGACAGTTTTAGAGGGAGGCCACTGTAAAATGTGTAAGTCAAGGTATAGCTCATCTCCCATCAGGCTGTTTGCAGAATGATGAATGTTCAGAGTTAAAAATGTAATAAATGATCTTAAAATGTCTTTACATAATCGTCTCAAATGCTACAAAGGGTAAGAGTCTGATTTGGGACTGTCTAAAATGAAGATTAAGTTACAGATCTCACATACATGAAAGGGTTGCAGGGGGTTCTGCTGTGTCAGATTAAACACTGCATTGAACTTACAAAGTGTAGGTTTTTGGAAGGCTTTAAATCTTTAAAGCATGCTCTCTTTGGGTTTGTTTTCTTATCTTGCTGTCCTAGTTAAACCTCCTGGAGTTAATCCTAAAGAGATCAAAATGATAATCAGTAATTTCCTGGAATTTCATCTCACGAAAGTGTACAATTTTAAGAAACACTAAAAGGCATCCACTTCCCATTTAACGGGGAGCTACGAGAGTCTTTCATCAAACTTTTGGAAGCCAGTCAGTAATAGAAAAAGAAAATAGTTCTGTGAGCGGAAGAGCTGGTTAAACCTCATATCCTGTGGATATGAAATAGTTCTTGAACATGCCTGTGTCCTTCCCAGCCCTTCCCCTTGGAGCCAGGTCCACCCACGGAGCAGCATAGGGTGCCTGTGCTGAGGGTGACGTGGGTGCTTGTGGCTGTGGCAGTGGACTGCTTAGCTGCTGCTGCGCAGAGTATACACTGCTCTGCCAGCCTTGCCCTTGTGAAAGGTTTAATTTAGGTCTTTTCTGCTGTTACCTGAGCTGGTCGTGGAGCTTGAGGGAGCTTAATTATCTTTGAGGAGTCTTCTCCCTCTGTCGAGTTTGCTGGGAGCTGACTGACAGGTTCAGTGTTACCAGAGGGATGGGGCAATGCAATTGCACCTTGTTTCCGTATGAAATCAGGAAACAAAATATTCAGGGCTCTTCATTTTGATTGTGTGTCCACTGGCATAGTCAGCTCTTACAAGCCATGCTGAAGTAGATGATCCGAGACACTACAGATTTTACCCAGCAAGCTGCTCAGATCTCATGAGAAGTCGTTGAATGCCTCCCAGATGACTTTATTCTCAGGTGTACCTCGCCAAGACTGTTTCTTCAAAATCAAGCCATCAATGATACACTGACCTTGAGAAAGTCTTTTTTCTGTATTTAGTGTTCCATTGTGCAAGATTGATAAATAAGAAAAAGTCACCCCATTATGAAACACAATGTATCTTCAGAAATACCACAGAGCAAAAATATCAGAAGCATCAGGGAGAACCTGTAGCAAACTGTGAGTCTTTATGTTTTCCCTACATTTACTTTGTCTAGGTGTTTGCAATTAATGGCATAGTCTTAATATTTCATTTGGACTTACGGAAAAGAAAAAGAAAATATTTGAGGGGAACTTGTTATCACAGGTAAGCAAATACATAATGCTTTTTGATTTAAAAAGAAAAAGGTCACTGGAGTCAAATTGTGCTGAGGTAAGGCAAGGGGGTAGAAGCCAGGGATAAGCCTGAACCCTAAATATTTCAATATATTGAAATTTCGTTGAGGTTTCTCACACTAAAATTTAGTATTTTACTA
This sequence comes from Thinocorus orbignyianus, assembly GCA_013400375.1. NCBI lineage: Eukaryota > Metazoa > Chordata > Aves > Ciconiiformes > Thinocoridae > Thinocorus > Thinocorus orbignyianus. The sequence goes on along the minus strand of VXBW01006307.1, from coordinate 172,518 downwards.
AAATAAATTGGACATTACTAGTTGCAGACTGTGTTATGAGCTGTTACATCGTTTTGCTGTTTTTCAGATTCCTTTATTCCCCAACCCTCCATCTGATGGAGCCAGGGACCAGCCCCACCTTCCTGCTCCCCTGCAGCCCTACAGCTGCATTGCCATTAGTGGGACATTTTTGCTGTGGGAGTGAAGCCTGCAGTTTTCCACGCGAGTGTCTGCTATACCCCATGCATACTGTTGGACGTGTCATGGTAGGATTCTCCCAGACCTTGGCATCTATCATAAACTGAGGATCTGGACTCTGCAGTCAGCAGTTTCAATGCCTTATTTAGTGTTTCTTTCTCCGTGCTAAAATTGGCGTGAGTCTCATGCCATTGGCTGTAGAGGAAGCTCTGGTGACTTGCTGAGACAAGGTGTGGCCTGTTTAGTTTAGATAGCTAAAATTGGGAGAGATGGATCCTACTCTTTGTTTGGCAGTCTTAGAATGGTTAGAGTTGGAAGGGACCTTGAAGATCATCAAGTTGCAACCCCCCTGCCATGGGCAGGGACACCTCCCACCAGAGCAGGTTGCTCAAAGCCCCATCCAGCCTGGCTGTAAACACTTCCAGGGATGGGGCATCCACAACTTCTCTGGGCTGCCTGTTCCAGTGCCTCACCACCCTCACAGGAAAGAGCTTCCTAATACCTAATCTAGATCTCCCCTCTCCCAATTTAAAACCGTTACCGATATAAATACAGAGCAAGTTGTCAGGTTACCCTACGGTTTGCAGACAGCATTTTAGAATCTTGTTGAAATCGCTGTTCGGAGGAGAAGAGCATTTAAAGTCTTCACTTGTCTTCAATGTGGCTAGTGCCAGAAATTAGGCTGTTAAGTAACTGTTGATCTCCTTTGAGTTTCCCTCTCCCCTGAAACACATATTTTCCAGGAGTTTATGAATGAAAGAAAGTCTCTAAATAACAAGTGATGCTCAAAAAAACTTAGAGTGTGTCAAAACTTTCTTTAGTAACTGGAACAATGGGTTATACAAGAAACACAGTATGACACTATAAGGTGCTGCTGCAGTGAAAGACTAGTTAACACACACATTATAGATCTCTGGTTTTACTCAGCTGGGAAGTTCTACTTCAGTCTGAAACTGCAGATTATTAGAAAGTTTTACTGGTTTAAAAACAGGAGTTCAGCCTATGCTTTAGAAAACACCTGTGTTTTTGAAAAGTTTGGGATTCTGCTTTGTAGTAATTGATTAATTGCATTACTGGCTTGCAGAGGAAAAGGTGGCTCACACAGTCAACACACTAGTTTCACTAGCTGTGTTCAAAGTCTGGAGTTACTCTGTTGTTGACATTTCCTCCGTTGCACAATCTCAGAGTTTCAGCGAAGAAGAAAATGTGAGTTTGGTGTTGCTTTGAGATTATCAGAGTTACTCCAGATTTATACCCATGTAACTGAAAGCGATATTTGACTCTTGCGCTGAGCTGTCTCAAAAGATGAAAAATCTGTTTTAAAAATCCTCAGCAGAAAGTGTTTGTTTACTTCACAGTATCAGCTGCACAATTAAAATTGAACTTTACTCCTTTCGGTTTTATATACTGCGTACAGAGCCACTGAAATGACGTCGGTTTGCTGATGCTCCTGGGAAATACTGGCTTTTCGTATTTGATGCTGATAATCAATTAGATGCAAAGGAAAAATAAATGAGGATCCCCTGAGGGTATTTCCTGCAACTTAAGAAGCTCAGCAATGTCATGTACTGCCCCACCAGTTCTTCACACAGTAGCTTATGTTGATGTTTGGCCTGCACTGTGGGCTGGCTGAAAAGAAACTGGAAAACCTCAGCAGAAGAAAGTAAGGCTCAATCTCAGGGTGGACCTTCCCTAGTGGCGTGGCTCTATGCCCCGTGGTGGGTGGCAGGCATGGCAGCATGAGTGGCCTGGCATCTCTGAAGGGGACCACGAGATCTTGGATGAGAACGGCAGCTTCTCCTGAGGGAAGCTGGTGTTTGGTTGCACGCCGATGCTGGCCTGCTCCCAGGAGCTCATGACAAAGGTGGTGAACTGCTGTTCAAGACATATCATCCCGTTATGGTTGTTTAAGAGAGGGAAGTAAGTTGGAGGAAGAATGGGAGAGTGTGGAGATTTGGTCATATGGCTACAAGTGAACTTTGAGATGATTCAGTTTCAGCTGGTTGCACCAGTCATTTAGCTATTCCTTTGGGTTAACGTTTGCACTGGTGATATGGGCTGATTAGCACAAATTGGTCTTCAGAATTGATAAGATTTTACAAGTCTTGCAAATGAATGATTCATCTCCTCTATTGCTTCCAGTCCTGCGTGGATGCTGGAGGTGAGGAGAAAAGAGTTTTACTGGGGAATAAAGTATCTCTGTTATCCCTTCCCACTGCGTGCACTACAAGTTAAGGGATGTGCAAAGCATGGATGCCTCCTCTCCTCTCCTCTCCTCTCCTCTCCTCTCCTCTCCTCTCCTCT